>CM076572.1:674567848-675151680 GCA_034641835.2 Pinus albicaulis | reverse complement strand
GTTCTAACCTATTTTCAATCCAGGTCATAGGTTTGGGGCAGAAAAGTGCGTCCTCAAGTCCAGGTCGTAGATTTTGGGCGGATAAGTGCGACCTGCAGATCTAGGTCTCTCGGCGGCAGATTTCAAAAAAAATTGTCGTCTCAGCTGTGGCTGATGTCTATCACCTGTGCAATAGGGACAGAAACACACAGAAGTTAAAAATTTTAATGTTTGAGGGTTTTAGAGGTGAAAATCACCATAAAAATAGGAAAAATAGGAAACTGAAGAGAAACCCTAGCATCTGAAATAGCTGGATATGCAGGAATATATAAAACGACAGCGGTCGCAAAAGAAAACCCCTGTGGAGTTTCCAATTGTTAGTATGAATCTTTCGTCATAAAATACCACTTTAGCTATGCATAACAAATATCCCTAACATCAATTATGGCTGCCAATATCTTTAAGTCTGCAATTAGTTGATCCAAATAATGCTGCACAAATCCAAATCTAAGCATAAAAGACATTAAGCAGTAAGAATAAAATGTGGCTCCATGCATCCAATAGACAAGACAGGAACGATGTATTTGAATGAATTTTTTATATTAAAAGGGGGCACCTGAGAGGAAAACAAGAAAGGTGTTTTCCAGTTCTCCTCAATGGGATGGGTTCTTGACAGTCCTCAGCGTTTCAGATCTAAAATTCCTCTCTTGTTGGTGTAGAAAACCCAGACAAACATAGAACTCAATGTGAGCTCACAAGACAAAAATGGACAAATGTGACCAAGTGTATAGATCCAGAGTGATCTAATGCAATCAAAGGTGACTAATGAATGGGGAAAACCCTTCTATTTATAACAAAATATTAGGGCGATCTAGAACTTGGTGCATGAATAAAATATTATTAATCAAATTCTAGAACCACCCTTTAGGAGTATTTTATTATATTTGTTGGAGGGAAAAGGATTTTTGACTTGGGTCAATTTCTTTATTTATAAATAATAAATAAATAAATGATTTATTTACTATTTTAAGGAAATGGTGGCAATACAATTAAATAAATAATGATTTATTTAATTATTTATAAATGATTTAGTCAAATTTAACTAGGAATATTATTTAAATAGGATTTAAATAACTTATTCCTAGGAAATAATCAAATAAATAAGGATTTATTTAATTGATTTCCTTGTTTTGGGTTAAATATGAACATGAAATATAAACAAATATAGATTTGTTTATTATTTCCTTTTTGGGGTTTCCTGTTTAGACCATAAACAACTTAATAAAGGTGTTTTACTAAGTTATTTCACATAGTGAAAGAAATTTTACTTAGGGTAAAATTGGTCTTACATGGTGTACTTGGGTTCATCTAATGATAATAGGTTAGATGACAAAAAAATGGTGTAACAGAAGCCATGCAACTTCACCTCATCTGTTTGTTTTTACCATAAGCCTTACTCAGATGTGCCCTTGAGATATCTCAGGACATGCTTTCCTGCCTTCCAAAAGAGCTTGGTAGGCTTAACCATCGCTTGACTAATATGGTTCACCGCATAGCATATGTTTGGTCTTGTATTAACTAAATACATGAGAGAACCCACCAACTATCGATAAATAGTAGCATCCACTACCTCTGCCGATGTAACATCCTATTTCCTCCAGTTTCTTGGAAGAGGAGTATCCATGGGCTTGTATTCCTGCATGTGAAACTTACCAAGTATCTCCCGAGCATACTTGCCTTGAGACAAAAATAGTTCACCTTCTCGCTGCCATATTTCCAATCCAAGGAAATAATGAAGGAGGCTCGAATCCTTCATCTCAAAATCCTTTGTAAGATCTTCCTTGCATGAATGTATCAACTGCTCATCACCCGTTAGTATTAAATCATCAACATAAAGAAAAACGATTAAAAACTTACCCTCCACCACAATTTGGTATAGGTTTGCATTGGCCTCACTCTTGGCAAAGCCAAGTCCAGTGCAATAATTGTCGATCCATGTGTACAAAGCATGGGGTGCTTTCTTCAACCCATACAATGCTCTTTTGAGTCTTCACACATGTGACTCGCTGTTGAAGATCTCAAATCCTTCAGGCTACTCAATGTACACTTCTTCCTCAATAATCCCATTAAGGAACATAGTCTTCACATCCATTTGATGAATGTGCCAACCCATCTGAACTGAGAGAGAAAAGATGGTCCTTATGGAAGAATACCGTGCGACAGGTGCAAAGGCTTCTTCATAATCAATCCCCTCGATCTGTGAGAAGCCTTGGGCAACAAATCTTGCCTTATCCTTCTCGACGCTCCCATCAGCAACTTTATTTACCTTGTAGATCCATCTTGAGCCTACCACTAATTTACCAAATGGCCGTGGAACAATCTCCCAAGCATTTTTTCTGACAATGGAGTTATACTCCTCCACCATGGCATTTACCCATGTGGGCTCCTACGCTACTTCCTTAAAGGAAGATGGCTTTGTCACAATACACTTGGTCATGAGAGCCATGTATCTAGTGAATCCATTAGGTGATTGTCTCTGTCTGCACTGTGATGTGGGGAATCCTACATTCAGTACCACATCAAACTTTAGCCTCTCAACTTATATGGTATGCCTTCTGCTTGTTCTGATGTTTGGCTCTGCGTTAGTGGACTCCTCCACTCCATGATCCTCCTCCTGTGGCTGATCTACATCTTGAGGCTCATCTTTGGGAACCAGAAGTTCCTCCTCTGCATGAAAGTGTAGCTCCTTCTCAAGCTACAACTTCATGGCTTTCTCCTCATTGAATTTTATATCCTGTCGCACCACAGTCATCCAACTGTTTGTAAAATAAACACGTTAATTATGGCGTGTTTCTATGTACACCACCAATATCCCAACTTCTGCAGTCGTCTCTAGCTTCTTCTTGGCGTCCTTTGTCACACGAATGTAAATAGATGAGCCAAAAATATTCAAATGAGAAATATCAGGCTTCTTACAAGTAAAAGCTTCTTCAGGTGTACTCATGCCAAGTACTCTACGAGGACAATGGTTTTACACATAAACTGCAGTGTTGCATGCTTCCTCCCACAAGTGCATCGGTAGGTCCTGGTCTGCAGCATAGCTCATGCAACACCCATGATCATTCTGTTCTTCCTATCCATGACCCAATTCTGATGTGGGTTATGAGGCACTATGAGTTCTCTTTGAATTCCTTCTTTTCTACAGAAGTATTTGAATTCATTCAAGATATATTCACCACCATTATCGCTCTGTATAGCCTTCACTTACTTCCCTGACTCCTTCTCCACCAATGCTTTAAAGTCACAGAACTTTGAGAATGTTTCAATATTCTTCTTCATGAATAAGATCCATCATCTACAAGAATAGTCATCAAAAAATATAACATAATACCTATGTTTTTTTGTTGAAGCAACTGAGAAAGGTCCACACACGTTTGTGTGAATTCTCTCCAGGATCACTAAAACACAATTCTCCTTTTCATGAAAGGTGGTCTCCACAAATTACCCATAGTACATCCCTTGCACTGATCTGAATGCACAAGAGTACCGTCGGGAAGTCCAATAGAAATATCCTGCAAAATCTTTAAGGTGCCATGGTGAAGATGGCCTAATCTCCTATGCCATAATTCACCCTCATCCCATCTCACCACTTCTTCTGCTTTTCCCATCATTGCAGCGCAGCCATCTACTCCAGCTTTTAGATATTCTTAACTCGAATCCCTATCCGCTTGGTTTGACCCCTTGTTTCATGTTGTAGGAAAGGTTTTCCCTCACCGAAAACAACGTCATAACCTCTGTCCTCCAACATCACGACCGAGAACAAATTATTCTTCAGATCTGGAACATGAATAAAATATTTCAACATAAATGGTTTACCTGACTCCCCCTCAAAGTTAATGGTTCCAATGTCGGTCGCACTATATCTACCATCGTCACCCATCTCTATATTCATTTGGAGATCTTTCTCCTCCAAGTCACTAAACAACTCCTTGTCTCCCATCATGTGGAAGGAAGCACCACTATCAAGATACCACACCGATCCCATTGAACTTGAAACCAAGCATGCAATCAAAGAGAAATCAAGTTCAAATTGCAAGGCTAAGGCCTCACCCACTGCAGCTCCAACATCCTTCTTGTTCTTCTTTTTCTGTGGGTAGTTAGTGGTGAGATGCCCATGTTCATGACAATGAAAACACTTCACTTTGGACGAATCCAACTTCTTTCCTTTATCTTTGATTTTATATGGGATTTCTTCCCCTTTCCTTTCCTTTCTTTGGCAGGAAAAGTGAAATTATCTTCATAATAATTCTACGATGAAGAGCTATCCCTAGTACTTCACCTTATCTCCTCCTGCACTACATCCGACCAAAGTTGCTCCCAATCCGGAAGTTTCTCTTGTCCATTGACAGAGTCCTGATAAATGTGCCAACTCTTCAGTAACCCAAGGAGAGCCAAGCTCACCAAGTAATTATCTACAACTATGATTCCCACACTCCCTAACTCATCCCTACATTAGACAAACTTCGTAAGATATTTTGGAATACTGTCGCCCTTATCCATTTTGATTTTTCTGAGCTTATCTTTCAGCGCCAACTTCCTATGGTCACTGCTACTTTGGAAAATATATTTCAAAGCCTTCCACATTGAAAATGGAGTAACTTTCCCTTTGAAGGCTTGACACAATATGGTCCTTCACACCTTCCAACAAAATTCTTCTTGTCTTTGCTACCTTCTTTTTCCATGCTTCAAGTAATGCAACATCGCTAGAAGTAGGCTTAGGAACATCGCAATTGATGAATTTCTTCATACCATATCTTCAAGCACCACCTCCATCCTATCCTTCTAGGCTATGTAGTTAGAGCTACCCTCAAGGGAATACTCCAACCACAACCCATTGAAAGCCATTTCAATGAATACTCAACTGTCGCACCAAGAAATTTCTGTAGCAAATTTGAATTGTCCACCAGCACAAAACTCAGCACCGATTCAAGATTGTAATATTCAGTGATTAACATTGCTCTGATACCATGTAGAAATTATACAAGATGCATCTATATTACTAGACTCCCCTGATCTAAAAAATTAAGTTATTTTAAATACATAATCCTTTGACTTAATTCTTTGCAGAAACTAAATTGCCAATTGCAAAACACATATGAAGCAAAATCAATCGCACAAAAACACAGTTGTTTAACAGGAAAGCTTAAAGCTAAAAACCTAAACTATCATATATTATGTATATCAATGGATCATGTAATAATTTCATACAAATATTAGTACATCAAGCTCTCAGTACAATCAACAATAATTACACACCGTCATGTAGAAATTTGCATATCTATGCACCAATTTCTTGCCTCCTGACAACATGCCTCCACTACGCAATCCCTGCTGAAGAAGACCCCTGAATTAATTCAAATTTGCCTTGCCTTGAATGAACAATCCTCATTGGCATATCCAATGTGTGTCAGATGCATTGAATGCATCACTATAGTCACAATAGGTAGTCCATCTCACCCTTTCATCTATCTCTCTACTGGGTCTCCACTGGAACTGACATGCAAGTAGTTAACTGATGTATTTGTTCAATTGCAAATGAGTGTCTAGTTGTGAATTAATTAAATAATTAATTCACTAAACTCTCACTAGTGTATGTTCAGTTAGAACTAGATACAACTAGCACAACTGAGTTTAACTCACTTAATTGAGTTAAACTAAATAACAACTCCCATAACTACTCCTCCAACTCTGTTACAACTCTGCCACTTCAATTCTAACTGATTTCTCCATGCATGAGTCACCAACCACCCTAGGAATTTCGTAATTCCTTCAGCCCACTTATTTTCCAAATCTTTTCACTGAAATAAAGTTCTCCAAGATAATAAGTTGATATTTATTGTTGGATTATTATTAAGGGCTAATAATAATCGACATGCATCTATTTTTAGATTAGCGATCTATAAATAGACTTCGCCCAATCCTCTAAAAACATAATTTCATATATTTTTCCAACTTGATCAATGATCTACAAATAGCATCCTGCAACTTATAGAATATGCTCACCATGTCTAAAAATAGACATACACCTAAAAATAGCCTAAGGGCCCCACTTAGTGAAGGTGCTTAATTTTCACTAAGCTTGTCATCTTGTTGAATCTCAACATTACCCTTTTACCCATTCCAATATGAAGAAGCTTTGACCCACCCCAAAGCCCCTTGACTTTTGCGTTGTTGCTTTAACAAAATTAACAAAATTGACTCAAGACTCGAGCTAGGGGAACCTAGCCCAACAAGCTCCCAACACAAACTCGTGACTCGTCCTTGAGTCATTATGCTCTGGATTCTTGAATTTTTTCCTTGATCACTTGGATGGATTCGTGTAAAGGCTGGATGGCCTCACACTTTGCGTTGTAGCGTTATGCACTTCTCTGAATAATTTCTTTGTAGTATGCCCTTCTGCTGCCAGGCTAATGCTGCGTTGATTTTGGTAGAGTGCTTTGAGTGAACCCATGGTACGTGATAATTAAAGTATTTCCTCAGCTGAAGGTTGTGTCCTTGCTACCATGAGTTGATCCTTGCAGTGTAGCATATCAATATCACCCTGCATTCTTTGGCCTTCCTCTAACCTGGTAAATCTTTGTGCGGAAACTAGGGTATGCGCAACGAGCTGAATTCCATCAATCTATTTTTTCTTATCCTGCAGGTCTGTCTGTAATTGCTGAAGAATTGGATCTTCCTGGATGGAGGACCATATCCCCATGGTGTCTTTGAACAAGTTGTTGCACTCGCCCACAACTATAGTAATGATGGATGTTTCTTGTTGATAAATGGAAACTCATTGTGCCTAGACCTCTGGTGGTGTCTCTGGCTATAACTTGGTCTGTAGGTCAGTAATCTTCTATTCTGGGTCAGTGCATGCTATCTCAATATCTATCTTGGAATCCTTTGGTGTGACTATGAGGGTATCAATATTTATGGTAGTTGTAGTGTCAGATGGCACCAGAAGTCATGGAATCTCATCAAAGAGTCGAGTGATAAGTGATTCGAGCCACTCTCACTGACTTTCAGTGGCTTATCGTGCTTGCTCGACCTACTGCTAGTTCTGTTGAAATTGTTCAACCTACATTTCTGCATTTGATATGATGCCTAAAGCCTGGTACTCACGGTACTATAACTTATCTATAATTGTGTTATGAATCATGTGCAAGTGGGCACTGGGGAGCACGGCTAAGTTGACTCCAATTTTTAACCAGGATCGGACAGTTGCACACTACAATGGATGTGCTGAATGAAGTTCTCTACCAAGAATTTGTATCAATCTACTTTCGGTGGTGGATTCTATGTCCAGGGTACTAAATATAAGTGTGCTCACTTGAACCACACTTGCTTGAATCTCACTTGCCTAAACCCTAAGCTTCTTGATGCCTTGCTGAGCTTCATCGAGGACAGTCTTGTACTATTGTTCAATATTATTCAATGCATCTTCAGTGATCTCCTTGATAATGTTTCCAATTTGATCATATTATCCTTCTATCAACAAAAGGGGCTCATCCCCTTCCTTCTTGGATGATTTCCTCTTCCTGCGCGGTCCTACCAGGGAATGGGGTGCTCCCTTGGTACCTTGATGAGTTTCTTTCTGCATCAAAGGGGCATCGACACTATATACATCACAATCCTCCAGATCCTCATTACTTTCAACATATATAGTGTCATTCAGATGTTCTTCTGTCTCCATCATATTTGTAGGCTCTTGGGTGTCTTTCTTAATGCGCGGCTTAATCGCAGACAGCTTGGGTGGGATGACTGAGGTGGCACCAGTGTTTATTGCTGCATTCAACCAGGAGGGATTCTAGTTGGTGGTTACTTGGATGAGGTCATCTTTTGTGGCAAGGTAAGGCAGGTCATACCATACCCTAGACTTGCCTTCCTTGGTGAGAATGTGCACATTGTGTAATGGAGCTTTGAAATATGTTATACACTTGTACTAGTCATATAACATTGGTGAGAGGCACAATTTTGAAATATTGGCTTGGTGAAGTTTCGTCTAGAATAACAACCAAAATTTTTTTTTTCACAAGTGTTGGATTCTTTGTCGCCCATAGTGATGCATAACATGCAACTTTGAAAAGATCGGTTCCAATTGTGGGGATTTGCGCTTGCAGCGACGACTTCCATCCAATGAGTGCAAAAGGAAAGAACAACCACACATAATGGAACAACTTCCCTTATTCCTGCGCCTCCTGAAAATTCTCCAAAAAATATTGGCACAAATATTTCACCCAATTTTACTATATGCCGTTGACGCATTGCGCAACTAATGCAATAACTGGTGTTGGTACTTTTTTGGTCTGACACTTCCTCATCAAATTGAAAGCTATCATTTGCATGGAAAATCTGACAGTCGGGTCGTTGATGGCGCTAATGGAAAACCCTCGCATATTCCTTGCCACTCCATATGTTTTATTCATGTTATTTGCGACTTTCTTCTCCTAAACCTTCCCTCTGAAGGTTTATGTGGGGTTTTCTCCTTGATATGGAAAACCCATCACATGGTGGATGAGCATGCCATCAATGAGAATCTGCATTCCAAGCCATAGGTAGTTGTTGTGCACCAGATCCAGTAACTCACACATACAAGTATCATTAAAATTGCTGCGGCTAAAGTGGGGGACATTAAAAATGCTTAGGATCCCAGAATTGCGTAGTCCCAGAGCCCATTGCATATAGGCTCCACCTTGATGATTTCGGCTTCTTCATAAGGGAATTATTCCAAATAATGTGATGGTGCAAGCTCAGGAAAATTTGTATGGTTTGCCAAATCCCAATCCTCCAGTTTCATAGAGTGGACCCGTCCCAATAGGTCACCCTCGATGGGAACATTCTCATGCGACAGGAGTGTAACGACGTGTTCCTTGACATTATAGGGATCCTTGAAAACAAAAATTGATGGCTTCCACAAAGCCATATATGGAGGCAGCTGTGATATGGGGTCAACCTACTCAATAAAACCTTCTTCTAGCATAGTTACCTCAACCTCTTCCTCAATTTATTCCATTGGTCACTTCTTCCTATCTGCGTAGGAAGCATGCTTCTGTTTCGGGGTCACTTTGTACGGGGACTTCCATGTACCTGATGATTTTCCCTTATTTTATTTTTTCAACATAGCAGGGGTGGGTTGAGTCTCTATAATCGTCTCTTGAATTATGTTGCCTAAAACCTATTGGCACAACATTTCTTTAAGAGGCTCCCACGATGCAGACATACGAGATGGAAAAGGGAGAAAGAGTAGAGGGAATGACTCAATTGAATTACTCAGCAAGCCAAGAGAACTTGTTTAGACCTTCATTATGTATTTATACTGATGTCGCAGCTTAAATGACCTTATGTTAGTTGATGAAACTCCATAAATGCTACAACAACTCCAAATATAGCGTAATATCCTCCTTAAATGATATTTACCCACTCTCTTAAATGGTAACAAAGTTGTCATTTCCATATTTACTATTCCAAAGGCTAGTTTCTAGCATGTATGTGAATGTAAGAGCCTCTTGGTGTGGCCTCTACACTGGCTTTGCAGATACCTGTGCCCCCTCAAACTTATTTGCAAAAAAATTTGGCAATAAAAATTTCCATGATTATTCAAAGTCATGCACCCTTTCAGAATTGCCTAGGGTCCTAGGACATTCTTCCGACCATATAGTCATTTAGTGTGCATAGGGATGGATCCATATAAGGGTTTAGGTGATACCATTAATATATCTAGGAATTAAATCACCACTTAACTTATATAATCACATTGCACCTCCCATTGTAATTTCCTTTATAATATAGGGTATGAGCCAGTCCATCGTGAACTTCCCTGGAAAGCATGAAAAATTACTATAATTTGCTGATTTCCTGATTTTTTTTTTTAATTTCATTGTAATTTTGACTTTGTCTCAGAAATTGATGTTTCCACCTATATAATTGAGGATGGTAAATGTAATTATGTTATGGATAATTTATCTAGGGGTAGATTCATCAAGTAAAAATTGTCATTACTTCAAATGAATCAGTTTGAATGTATTTAGGGAGGAGTCACTTAGAGCTCCCTATACTCCAGCTTTCAGTTCATAATTTTGTGGATATCTTCCTCACCTCATGGATTCAACCCCTGAAGATGAGTGAATTTTGTTTTGATGTTTATTTATTCTCTTTCTTCAGTCTTAGCAAGAGTTGGAATCGGTTTGGATGCTACTTCATTCATCAAGGACTATTGTACTTAGTTTGGCCAGTTAATAAAGAAGAGTTGTAGATATTTTTTTGGGATACATGTGATATGATGTTTATCATTGTTTTTCCTTTAGTTTAATATATTATAATGTGGTGTATCAATGTTAATTACATCTCTGTTGTATGATATATTTCAAGTTGATAGGAAAAATACATGCTTTCTCATGCTCTGTTTAGGGAAAGTTATCATAATTTTTCCATTTTCCTCTGTTTAGGAATAATACATCTCCCATGCTCTTCCTATCTCCTCATCAGTCTTAAAACCATCTCATCACAATCATCTTAAATTTTTTAGCGTTATTCCTACTTACCCCATTTAGTCTCTGCAACCCTATCTCATTTGCCCTGACCTAGCTCCCTTAACCATACTTTCATCCAACAGCCCGGCCAAAATCAATTATGAAAACCCCTGAACTCACACCTAGCCTGAAATCCTAATCCATTCAGCCTCCTAGGCTGTGCTTTGTGGAGAGAGCCCTCTCCAACTTGGTAGGGCTAGCTACCAACTTAAAAGGCTGGTTTGTGGTTACCTCTGTTGGGATTCCTTCTTCAACCTTAGGAATCTCGCGGAGTGATAACACACTTTATTCATGTCATCCTCTTCTAAGCTCTATGAAAGGGTGGTAGTTCTAGGGTTTCTGGGTGAAGTCTGTCACACTTCTGGAATTAAGCCTAGGGCTAAAAATGATTCAAATCCATGGCATTATCAGTAAGTAGAAAGTTACACCATAGTAACAAAGTAAATCTAACATTTCTGTATTGAAAGAAATCTACTTAATAGGCTATGATAAGAATTGTAAAGAAACCTAGGTACCTTGCATAAAGTGAATTTCTGAATTGAAATGACATAAAGGAAACTAATAAAATAACAATTAGCTGGGAAAAATGTCTAAACACAATATACTTACCCTATGCTCTATCTATCATGCTTTTATTCATGTAACTATTCATGACCTAACTATGCTTGAAAACGTGTTGTTTTGCAGCTAGGAGAAGAAAATTCTAAGGTGGCCGATGGAAGTCTTGAACACACGGGGACAAGGCTGGAGGTGTATGAGTGGTTCTTGTAGGTTTAGAAGGTGGCCATAGTGGTTTTTGGCCTTAAGGAGGGGCCCACAGGTGTTTTTTCAAGTGCTGCTATAGGTTTCCTATAGTGTTACAGGCAAGTCCTGAATTGCTATAGGAAATAGGTCGTGGGAAATGCGAGGCCAAAAAGAGGTGAAAAAATGGTAGGAAAGGTATTTTGAAGGTGTATGAGGATTATTTGGAGGTGGCCCACCCCTTGGCCAAGATCAGGGCCTATTGGTAGGGATGTCTTGCACCACTAGGGTTTTCTCACGGTGTAGGGATGGAAAATCCGAAAACATGGTTGATGGTGATTTTGATGAATATAGGGCTGAAGGGAGATGAGAGATGAAGCTGGAGGTGTTGGTGAAATTCTCATTGGTTTTTTACCTCTACCTACAATCAAACTACCTATTCATGAAATAAAAATGGACAAATTCATGATAAAGACAGTGGAAAAGATGACTTGAATTTGTAAAGAAAATCTATCCTAATCTAGAAATGGAGATCTACCACATCATAATGAAAATTTTCATGGAATTAGAACAACTAATATCATCTATTCCAAGAAAAAATAAACTAAAAAGCACTTTTGTTCTGTGGCGAAGGTCTACCCTCTTCAAGATCTATTGACAGAGATGAGAGGGGGAGGCTTGACTCACAGCTTTATGGAATTTATGACCTATTCTACCACTCATGTAAGCAGACTAAATCTACATAAAAAGACAAATGGAAGAAAAATAAAACAATAAATGAAAATGCCAACAAACTAGCCAACTATTCATAAGAAAAACTAGCTAAATAACATGAAAGGAAATAATTATTACACAGAAGAGGTTGAGGCACATGGATTTGGCCCTAACCCACAAGCCTAGCTCTCTGGAACTAGATCAATGAGGAAATGTTTGAGGGTGTGTTGATTTAGATGTCTTTGTTTCAGTCGTATGTATACCCCATGAATATTTTACACCCCCCCACATTGGGGGGACTTGTCCTCCTATATGGGGGGTCCGGGGGTGAGCAGTCTCCTGACAATGGTTTGGGGGCAATGCCCCAAAAGCTAAAAATAGATGTAAAACTGCCTTGTAAAATATTGTAATTTGTAGTCAACCTGGGCTATTTGACGTTAGGAAGATTATCTAACAGTAGAAGTTATGTTTAATTTTGGGTTTTTTTCCCTATAAGGGAACCCCTACGTTGTATTAGGGAATTGTATTGTGGATGTGTGTTGAGAGTGTATTCTGAGAGATAAAGAGAAAGGGGGATTGTGTGAGAGATTAGAGGATATTACAATAGATCTATTATAGGATTTGTCTCTTCATTTTTCTAAATAACATAAAATAAGGACTGGTTGTTTCTCTATGGACGTAGCCCGAGCTGGGTGAACCACATATATCTTTGTCTCCCTTATTTTATATGTTTTGTGTGTTTGTATTTCCACACATTTTTATGTGTTCCATTGCTCTGTAATATATAATTTTCTAACAAGTTCTCTGACACTAACACTACTACGTTACTGCTTTGCACAATGATGCCACAATTGACGTGGTTGAAGGTCCTTTACATAGGCTGGGAGAAGAGGTGGTTGAATGAATTTGAAATTAATATTATTATTATGTTTAATTGTGCGAAGCTTACTTCTATGAATATTTCCTTATGTGAAGGGCGAGGTATGTGCAAGAGAACGATGGTGCAGAGAGAACTTTATTCTACAGGGATGAAAATAATTTTAAACTAATTTTGTGAGATTCCATTCCGTTGGTGAGTGCTGACATTGACACTGACACTGTTGTGCTAATTATTTGTGCAATGATGCGAGAATTTATGTGGTTGTATTCCCTTTACATAGGTGGGGTAGGGGCGGTGAACAAATATCCAACTCATAGTATTATTATGTTTCATTGTGTGGATATTTCTTGTGCAAAGATTTCACTATGTGGAGGATGGGGCATGTGTGGAAGAACGAGGTGCTGAGGGAACTTTATTCCGTAAGATAAAAAAATATTTTAAAGGATGTGTGGGACAATAGTTGCATAGAGCTATGAATTTTTTTGGAATGAGGATGTGCAGAAACGTGAAAAATTTCATTCCATGGAATACAAAGATAAGAGAGAGGTGCAATGCAGAAGAAGGAAAAAGGGTGAGCAAAAAGTGTGGGCTGCGAAGGGGCATTAAATGTTTTCATTGTGTTTAATGCAGATGGGACTTTAGAGGATAAAAAAAAATCTACAATCAATATTATTATTATGTTTTATTGTGTGGAGCTTCCTTGTGCGTAGGATGAGGTATGTGTTGGAGAACGACAGTGTAGAGGGAACTTTATTCCACATGGATGAAATTAATTTTAAACTAATTTTGTGAGTTTCCATTCCATTGGTGAGTTCTCTGACACGAACACTAACATTATTATGCTACTTCTCTATGAAATTCTGAGATAATTGATGCGGTTGCAGGTCCTTTACATAGGCGGGGAGTGGTGGGGGAGAGGGGAGGATGAGCAAATATCAAATTAGTATTAGTATTGTATTTCACTATGCATATATTTCTTATGCAGAGATTTTACTATGCAAAGGACGAGGTATGTGTGGAAGAAAGAGGGTGCAGATGGATTGTTATTTTTTAGGCATGAAATTAATTTTAAAGCTCTTGCAGGACAAAAATTGCATATAGCTATGAATCTATGTGAAGATGCAAAATATTTCATTCCGTGGAATACATAGATAGGGGAGAGGCATAATGCAAAATAAGGACAAAAGGTGAGTGAGAAGTGTGAATTTTGGAGGGGAAATCAATATTTTCATTGTGCACAATACAGAGGGGATCGTGGAGGAAAAATACAATGATTCAAATTAACAAAATATCCTGCACTCAATATCTTCTCACACTCTTTCTTCTGCACAAATAAAAGTTTGTATACAAATTAAGCAACATCAAGCTTGGAAATTTTTCCTTTAACTATGAACAAATCTCAAATTAATATTATTATGTTTCATTATGTGAAGCTTATTTTTGCAAATTTTTCCTTGTGTAGCTATTTTACTGTGTGGAGGAAGGGATATCTGTGTGGGAATGACGTTGCATAGGGAAATTTATTCCATAGGGACGAAATTAATTGTAAAATCTTTTCCATTTAAAACTTTTAAAGATTTAACTTTGCGAGAGAGCGGTTGCATAGAGCTATGAATCCGTGTAGAATGAAGGATGTGCAAAGGACGAGGTATGTTTGGGAGAATGAGGGTGCAGAGGGAACTTTATTTTGTGGACATGTAATTAATATAACTATTAAAATAATCTTTAATTCTTAATGTAATAATTGTTAGGATATTCTGACACATAGGAAATAGTTAAGAATAACTTAGTCTAGTGTAGAGTTAGGTAAAGTGTGTTTCTTTACCATGTACATTTGTAACTTATAATCCGACGGTCACGATTTGTGGTGATCCGACGGTTATCTCTCACCTCGGTATTAAAAACACTTGATCCGTGGCATAGCACCTGATTGGTCCACGATCTCTATTTAGAGATCATGGAGGGTCATTTTTCCTGAAACCGTTTATGAGAGAAACATATGTAACTTTTCTTTTATATTAATAAATTGTCTGAAGTGGCCACGTTGGCTCAGGTCGTGGACTGTTTCCCCCTTGGAGGGTTTTAACCACGTGATTATACTGGTGTACTGATTTGTGATTTGTTTTTGAGTGGTGACCTTTGGTTCTTGATCTACAGAACTTACCCTGTAAATTCCTACATGGTATCAGAGCTATGTTGAGGACTGCATCCATTGTTGATCAAAATCCAAAGCTAGTTTGACTTCATGCGAATGCTATTTTGTAGCTCTACTATTTCTGAAAATTTTTGGGCTTGGAGAATTGCTCTGTTGTGTCTGGAGTGTCTGTTATAGTGAGAAATGTTGTTCGTTTCATGCGAAAATATTTCCAATTGCCCAAGTTATGAAAATTTAGATCTAGAGGTATAAAGCATTTGTTTTGCAGTTATATTTGTTAATAGTTCTGCTTATTTCGGTTCCATCTGTTTATTTTCGGTTTTTAGGTTTTATTTATTTGTCGGATCTATACCCTCTTCTCTATGTATTCTATTTGTTTTCTGCTGCATGCGACCTCGGCAAATCAGAAATAGGAAAATGGTTTTTTTTGCTACGTATGCTCTTTCCCTACGTCTCTATGCAATCTCAGGAAATCAGAAATAATGAAAAAATTGATAGTTGCCAGTAAGGCTAACCGAAATCTAACATTTTTCTGTAAGGCTTGCATTTGTTTTTTTTACTCGATTTTTTGTGTTTTTTTGTGCAGGAAAATGCACGCACACCAAAGAGTAAAAAAAAACACCCCCCTTCCTCCTTTCAAACAATAACGAAATCCTTTGACTATCTCACTTGGTGAGGAGTTAGTTTATGAGAATAGAGGTCTTGGGTTCAAGTCTCCTTCTCAAGCTTCTTTTGTAAATTTTTTTGTTAAAAGGGGTCACATGGTAGATATACTTAGAAGTAAAGGGCTTTATAGAATAGCCACAGGAGTAGAAACTAAACCTTCTAATGATGATAAAGTTGCTAAATGGGAAAATAAACAAGATCAAGCACGAGGGTTGATAGGAATGTCCATTTCTCAAGATCTTCAATTTCATATCCTTGACATTGACACCCCTCATGAAGCCTTGGACAAGCTAAATAATGTCTTTGGCATTCAAAATCAAATCAGGGCCCATCAACTTGAAAATGAGTTGCTTACTTTGGACCCCAATAATTTCTCCTCTATTGAAGACGTTTTGTCCAAATTCATGACCCTTAGACTTCTTTTAGAAGGTTGTAAGGTCAAAAAGGAAGATAGTAGCCTCATCTATTGCATTCTTGCTAAGCTTGGCCCTACATACTCTGTATTTGTTTCCGCCTTCCATTCCACTAGAGAAGCCATCATTTCTTCAGGAACCACCTACAAGAATCCCTCTTTTGATTCCTTTTGTGATTCTTTGATAAGAGAGCAAGAAAAAATCTTACACCTTGGTCTTCTCAATTCTGGAAATTCTTCTAAGAAAGCCTTAACAGCCCAACAACAATCATATCAAAAGAACCCCAAGAAGCAGTATCCTAAAAAGTATGGTTCGAAACCAAACAAGGGTCATAAGCAATTTCAGATGCAAACTGAAAAATAAACTCACCAAAATGATAAGGCATATAAAAACAAAGGAAAGAAGACTGATAGACATTGCAACTTTTGTAATCATGATGGCCATATAGAGTCCAAATGTTTTAAGAATATGGAAGCCTTAGAAGCATCAATGAAGAAGCACAACATCAATTTGGATCACTCTTCACCTTCATCTTCAGGAATGGAACTTTCTGCTTATGGTTGTCAAGCATCAAGATCTAGTTATGCATTAAATGTATCTTCCTCTTCTCATTCTCATGAGTGGCTCATTGATTCTAGAGCTTCTTATCATATGGCCAAAAACAAAGCCATGCTTTCTTCTTTAAATGATTGTAACACCAAACATATTTATGTTGGTGATGATAGATATCTTAGTGTTGTATGATCTGCAACCATTCATCTCGATAATGGTCATTTTAATGATGTACTATGTGTTCCTACCTTGCCATGCAACCTTATCTCTGTTTATCAGATAACTCATTCAGGTGAAGGGAAAATAGTAGAATTCTCACCTCATGATGTTGTAATCAAGGACCTCGAATATCTTAAACATAGTTTAGCTACTAGCATTGCTCATGATTCCACAAGGTTTTATAAGTTTGACAACTTTGGGTCATCATGTCTTCCCTCCATTTTTTTTTCTCATAATGATGAAGTGAGCAAAATTTTGCATGAGCGATTTGGTCACTTAAACTATCACTCTCTTCAAACTCTCTGTAAGGGAAATAGGGTGACGGGTCTTCCTATGGTATCTTGCCGAGATGCTGTTTGCTCCGGATGTGTACTCGGAAAACATCATCAAGATAGTTTTGACAAACATGCCTCTTGGCACGCTTCAGCCCCTTTGCAGCTTGTGCATAGTGATTTATGTGGTCCAATTCATGTTGTTTCTTTCTCTAGTTGCAAGTACTTCTTAACTTTCATTAATGGTTTTTCCAGATGCACTTGGGTATACTTCTTAAAACCCAAGAGAGAAATTCTTAACATGCTCTTGGCCTTTAAGGCCTTTGTTGAGAAACAATATGGAAATCAAATTCTTAAGTTAAGAGATAATGGAGGAGAATATGTTAACAAAAAATTTATCAACTTCTGCACTGAGCATGGCATTCAGTTGCAACATACTATTGCATATACTCCACAACAAAATGGTGTACCTAAAAGGAAGAATCACACCTTAAAAGAAATGGCTAATTGTATGCTTCAATCTAAAGGACTTGGTCTCAATTTTTGGGCAGAAGCCATTAACTGTGAAAATTACACAATAAATCACACTCCTACTAAGGTTTTAAAGAATATAACTCCAGAAGAAGCTTGGAGCTCAATCAAACTAGATGTAAGTCACTTTCGTGTTTTTGGAAGTGATGCTTGGGCCCGTATTCCAGATGCGAAACATAAAGCCTTAGAACCTAAGAGTGAAAAATGCATTTTTGTTGGATATTCTGAAGATGCCAAAGGATATAGACTTCTTCAACCAAAATGTAAAAATATAATCATTCGAAGAGATGTAAAATTTGATGAAAATATATTGGCCTCCGAGCCCATTTCGACGAGTGTGCCACCTTCGGCATGTGAGTCTAATTCAGCATATGTGCCACCTCTCTCTCTCTCTTCTATTTTTAATAGCATTCCTTCTAGTTCAGATGATGATAGTGAGGATGAAAATCCTCCTCCACCTCTTGAATTTGTTCCTTTTACTCCACCACTTCCAATATGGGTCCACTCTACTCGGGATGCAGTAGGTTCTCTTGCAGGTGACCCTACCTATCGATGACGTACACATTCTCAGTTTGAAAGAGCCTCTTCCTTATTGTCTCCAGTTCCAAAAAATCCTAATCCAGAAACCTTTGAAGAAGCCTCCGATCATCCAGATTGGGATGAAGCTATGAATGAATAATATCGTTCCTTATTGGCGAATGATACTTGGTATCTTGTTCCTCTTCCAAAAGGAAGAAAACTTGTTAGATGCAGATGGGTTTACAAAACAAAGTTTGGAGCAGATGGGAAAGTGGATAGACATAAAGCTCGTCTTGTCACTAAAGGATTTTCACAAGTTGAAGGAATTTAATATACTGAAACCTTATCCTTTGTTTCCAAAATGAATTCTATCCACCTTGTTCTTTCCTTTGCTGCCTCCTTTAAAAGGGAAGTCCATCAGATGGATGTTAAATCCACCTTCTTACATGGAGATTTACATGAAGAAATCTACATGGAACAACCCCTTGGCTTTATCCAAAATTAATCTAGCCTTGTTTGTCACCTTAGGAGGTCTCTCTATGGTCTCAAACAAGCTCCTCAGGCTTGGTATGCCAAAATGGATATATTTCTATTAGATAATGGCTTTTCTAGGTGTCATTCTGACAACACTATCTACACCAAGAAAGTGGGTAAGTCCTTCACCATCCTTATTATTTATGTTGATGATCTTATCCTTCCTGGTAGTGATCTAAACCATATAAACCATGTGAAGTCTAGGCTCAAAAAGAATTTTGAAATGACAGACTTAGGACACTTGCATCATTTCCTTGGTCTTCAAGTCTTGAAATCCAAGGAAGGCATTACCCTCTCTCAGTCCAAGTATGCTTTTGATCTTCTACACCACTTTCACATGGAAGACTATAAGCCAACCCCTTCTCCTTTTCATTCTAGAGTCAAGCTTTTAGTCACTTGTAATACCCCTAAAGTTGATGCTACCTTGTATCGTCAACTTGTTGGTAAACTTCTTTATCTAACCCATACCCATCCTGACCTTTTCTTTGCCGTTGGTCTTGTCGCTTGGTTTATGCACCAACCTCATGAAAGTCACTAGAAAGTAGATAAAAGAATACTTCGATATATTCAAGATAAAGTTCAGTTCGGGATTCATTACAGTGCAGGAGAATCTCCATTGTTGATTGGTTTCACTGATTCTAATTGGGTTGGTGACCCTGATTATCGAAAGTCTACTACAGGATATGTATTCACTCTTGGTTCATGACCTATTACTTGGTCTTGTAAGAAACAAAGTGCCATCTCTCTTTCTTCAGCAAAAGCAGAGTATTGTGGTGCAGTTGAAACCAACAAGGAAGCCATGTGGCTTCGTCAGATCTTGTATGAATTTGGTCTTCATCACAGCATCCAAATACACTTTGGTGTGATAATCAGAATGCCATTCAGCTATGTAAAGATCTAGTTCAGCATCAGCGTATGGAACACATTTAACTTCACATACACTTCATCAGAAATATCATTCATGATCGTGTTCTTGAAGTGTAGTACTGTCCAACCAATGATCAAGTAGCCGATATCTTTACAAATTCTCTCACAGAAGCGAAGTTTACCAAAATTTGATCCATGCATGGAGTTCAGGAAAGTTTTCATTAAGGGGGGATAGGCTCTAATGCCTCCTTCCTTATCCTATTGTGTCACTTTTGTAAATCCTTCAATTCTATCCCAATTTTTTCTTAAGTGGGGGTGTTAGGATATTTCGACACATAGGAAATAGGCTCCTTCTGTGTCACCTTTATAAATCCTTCAATCCTATCCCAGGTTGTTCTTAAGGGGGGATGTTAGGATATTTCAACACATGGGAAATAGTTAAGAATATCTTCGTCTAGTGTAGAGTTAGGTAAAGTGTGTTTCTTTACCATGTACATTTGTAACTTATAATCCGATGGTTACGATTTGTAGTGATCCAATGGTTATCTCTCACCTCTGTATTAACAACACTTGATCCATGAATTTAACACCCGGTTGGTCCATGATCTCTATTTAAAGAGCATGGATGGTCATTTTTCCTATAAACGTTTATGAGAGAAACATATGTAACGTTTCTTTTATATTAATAAATTTCCTAAAGTGGCCGCATTGGCTCAGGCCGTGGACCGTTTATCTCTTTGAGGGTTTTCACCATGTGATTATACTAGTGTACTGATTTGTGATCTATTTGTGAGCGGTGACCTTTGGTTCTTGATCTACGGAACTTACCCTATAAATTCCTATAATAATATTTCACATTTTCCTATTAATATACAAATTCATTAAGGTAGGGTTGTTTCAATTTAAATTTTGTATACTAAAGTTTTTTATTTTTCTTTTGTACTCCGCATAATGAAAATGTTCACCTTCCTTAGGCACTGTGTACAATTAAAACATTTATCCTTAATGTGGTAAAAACATTAATTATTGAAAATGCATGGCGAACGACCTTCGATTTACAACATTTAGTGCAAATAACTAAGTCATTTATCAAGTGCATTGAATGTGATATATAAGGAAATTATATCTTAATACTTAAACTATATAATTATCAATATAATTAAGATATGTATAAAGAAGGAACCTTATACTACCACAAATGTAAAACTATATTGTACACAATTTATTCACATGCCCTTTTTGTTGCACATGCTTCTCCTTCTTGTGCATATGAAAAATTTAGTCTCTGTTATGTAGAGATACGAAACATCGTGAATCCATAAGGATGTGTGGAAGAAAGGGTATGTGTAGGAGAACAAATGTAGACACAAAATTAATTTTAAATTGTTTTTCATTTAATAATTTTACAGATTTAGTTGTGGGGGAGAGCAGTTGCATGGAGGTATGAATATGTGCAGAATGAAGGATGGGTAGAGGATGAAGTATGTACGGGATAAAGAAGAGCATGGGTAGGGGGGAAATTTCTTTGGTTAGTACAGTGACACTGAAAACAAGGAAATATTGCTACTTTGTTTATTTTTATTATTTCATTTTAATTTGTTTTCCATTTAAAGTTTTTACAGATTTAGCTGTGTGGGAGAACAATTCAATAAATTTGTGAATCTCTGCGGAATGAAATTTTTGTGGAGGAAAGGGTATGTATGATAGAATTTGTGTGCATAGGGAACTTGTTTATGTAGAGTACATGAAATTAATTTTAGACTCTTTTCAATTTAAAATCTTTACAGATTTAGCTATGAAGGATAACAATTTAGTTGAAATAGGAACATAAACTTCAATTCATAAAGTAATAGGCACAATTAGACAGAACAATTTGAAAACTATAAATAACGAATATTTCACATTTTCCTTGCTAGTGACTATAAAATTTTCATTAATGTAAAAGTGTGTTAAATCTGTATTATTTGAGTGTAACAAAAAATTTCATCTGCGATGTTGTTTTTCGGATAAATTTAATGTCGATGAATTTCTTGGCTAAATCAATAATCTAAAAAATCATTAGCTAAACATCCTTTGAAGTATTTTCTATCTACATAATCAAATTTGTGAACCTTTTCAATCAGAAAACCCTATCCATTATTTACATAATCGATCTTGTTGATGAGCGCCTTATCGCAGGTCACTATCAAAACAAAGGAAATAATAAAGAGAATTGAAGCTCTAGTCATTCCGAGCTGAAACCCATTCCTCTTTGTCATGTTCTATATATAGTATCACTTTTCTTTTTCACAATAACCATTAACATGTTGATATTGTAAATATTTGATAGAATTCACTAACATAATTGTGACCTCAAGGTTTGGGGATGACCAAAAGTCTTCCTCACCAAGAACATCATCATCGACATGGGGCTTGGACTACATATTTCAACAAAAGAAAATTTATTATTTCGATTATATAAATACATAATCAAAATTTCACATTAAATGTAAATCGAAATTGTTAATCGTTTTCTCTTGACTATACAGGTGCTTTTCCACACAGATCAAATTGCCACATAATAATAAATTTAGAGTCATGAAATATTTTCTAAAAATGTTAAATATTAGGTATCAACATAAAAATTTAATTCATGGAAATATAAACACACACATACATGATGAATAAATTACTAGTCCTATATCATCCATGTGAGTAATTATGGCATTTTCACACCCAATTTTTTATGGCAAAGGACTTGCATAAATGGGACTATAAGACAAGAAATATTAGCATAAATTTGAGTCAACCTTTGGTAGATGCAACTAAATAGGACTAAAAGAAGGAAGTTATGGGCCTTTATTTTCAATAAATCAAATAGAAAAACCACAAAGTATACTATTAAAATCTCAATAAAAGTCATATATCAACTATTAAGGTTACATTGTTCACCCATAGGAAGGAAATTTTATATTACGTTAGGGAAAAAAACATTTGGAACATAAGCATGGTTTGGTCTGAAGTAACTACATTGTAGAGCATCTAGCCATTCTAATTAGGGTTTTATTTTGTACCATTATGAGAAACAACTCTTGGATGTAATTAAGCACACTTGAGTGACAAGGGAAAAATGTAGAAAGCATTTTAGCAGTTAATTTCTCATCTTACCATGCTACTTCTTCTTATTGATGCATGATTTTATTCATCTCAATGATTGGATGAATAAACTCATGCACCATTTTGGTTAAGGCCTAACAAGTGAATAATAGGTATATATCTTGGAAATAAATGCATAACATTAATATTCAAAGGCCATGGAGAAGGGAATGGAGACGGTTTTTATACGAAATCTAAGATTACAAACATACGTATCTTCCCTAGACTGGGGTCCTAGCCTAGAACAAAAAAAAGGCAAAGAAGATAAATTTTCCCTCAAAGTAAATATATAATGGGATGAAGCCTACCTGTGATCCATCGTATGCTTCGCTCCTCTCTTGGATTAAATTCTCTAATCATAGCTCCGGTCACTATAATTAGAACCTACATAATAAAACAACACAAGAAAATAATCTATGACATCTATGTAGCATCATCTAATTACTTAATTCAATGGATAATCATGGCATCAAAATACATGAAATAATAAAATCATATATAGGAAAAAAAAAGAACTCTTTTCATAAATAGAAATGGAGTGAGTTACAACCAAATATACAAGTCGATATTGTAGAAGAGCTCCTCCAAGTTGACTTGCTCCTTCTTTTCCACAAAGTGCACCTCCAATCACCCAAATGCATGGAATAATGACTCTTTACAACAACAACATGAGGTTAGAATATATCTCCAAAATCCAAACCCTAACTTGTCGATGGCCACAAATATATAGAAGAGGATGGTAAGTTGGAAGTTCTTATCCATTTACTAATCTATGATTTGAGATCCACTCTTGATGGGAGGATGGGATCAAAGGATAAGGGATGGAAACTCCAAGGAGGGATAGGATAGGATTCAATATTTTTATATGAGGGAAATAGTTGTAAAAAAACATGGAAGCTTCTGGAAGAAGAGGCTTCAAGATTCTCTCTATTTTTCTTGAATTTATAATATCAACGCACCCCAACATGGAGCAACCTGCTGGTGATCAACCCTTCCCAGCATGGAGAAACCTACTGGTGAACGCATGCCCAAAAGAATTCAAAATGTGTTGGTGCTTAAAGAGGCTGATTCAAGGTTATTTGAAGAAGAAACCATGGGATTTAGAAGATGCATGGTTAGTGTTGGAAATACTATGCGGGGAGGCGGGGGTGAATCAATATTTATTTTTAATTGTTATGTTTACCAATTAGATCACTTATAATTAGAACACAAAATGAAAAATAAGAATAAATACTTTTATTAATAAGGAATAATGATGACTTCAATAATCTTCTTTACAATAAATAAAGTACAATATAGTGTAGGGCTCCAACCCTAGATTAAGACACCAATCTCCAATCCACCATGATCCAACCTATACTTTTCCAAGCACCAACTTGGACTTCACAAGGCTCCAACCTCTAGGGCTCCAACCCTATCTTCCAAGGCTTCACTCTTGTCACTTTGAGGCACCAACCTCTAGGGATCCAACCCTATTTCTGGTATAGGCTCCAACCTAGTCTTCTTGAGGACTCCTATCCTCTAGGGCTCCAATCCACAACTTCAATTCATCAAAATAATTTTAATGGCTCTTCAGTGCTCCCAACATATTCTTCAATAATCCCTGCAAATGTCTTCAACTTCAGTGATGCCCTTAAATGATATCCAAGAGAGTCAACTCATCAATCACACCTTTGTCTTCTCATGAAGGTGTCACCACTGCTCTTCATTTTGCCCAAACACTTTCTCCAAGGTTACCTCATGATAGATTCAATAATGCATCACGATCTCAAATTATGTCTATAAGACCAACTTCTACAAGTCTTGCAAAAGATGTCAACGGGTTGCTCCTTCAACTGAGGTATCCTACTCCAAGGTTTTATTCAAGAGTTGGTCTTAAGGATTTCTTCAATGGGGCACTTCCAAATGAATGTCTAATCAATACTCCAAAAAGTGTTTCAAATATTTCTTCAAGAGGTGTATCCCATATTATTCAACAAATCTTCCAAAAAATATTTTAAATATGTTTCTTCAACAATGATTTCCAAGTACCCAAGGTTGTATTCTTTAGGATATATCACTATTTACTTCAATGGATTCCCAATATCTCACTAGAAATATGCCTTAACTATGCAAGCCAAAACTTCCCTCAAAATTTTTCCTTAAAAAATGGTTTCACCCACAAATCCTTATTCCTCCATAGGTAACCGAGCCTGAAATCCAAGCCTTCAAGGTGTTACAGGTCTAAGATTCAAAGGGCGGGCTTCTTGTAGGTCTGAGCTTAAGAGATGAATGTTCTTCAAAGTAGCACCAAATCCGAGCCTTGAAGTGATGATCAAGCAAGTAACTGTAGCTCAAAGGTCCAAGGTATAAGTGTCAACTATGTTGGAGATCCAATGTCACCTCACAAATCTGAGCCTAAACAAATTTGCAAGCCTTAGGTGTAGAGAAATCTAGGCTTGTCCAATCTTCAGAGTTCGATGACTGTCCCTATCCAAATGTGTGCCTTCAAGGTAACTGTTGTCCGAGCTTATGCAATATTGTGCCTTCAAACAAGAGCTTCCCATGGGTCCAAGGCTAAGGTCACTTCACAGGTCACTTTATCACTAGAAATAATCTGAGCTCTTTTTTCCACGATTTACTGCCACAGGACTACAACATGAGTTTCAAAGCAGTCTGTTCTTCTTGTAGTGTAGTCCCACATAATTGTACGCTCGAGATCACATATTTTTCTACCAAAACCAATTCGATATCTACAGGGATGCCTATATGCAATCCGATAAGGTTCTACCTTCTTCTACACATGATTATCTGAGCCCTCCCAACTGTGTCTCCAAGAGGACTATCCAATAGTCTAAATTCTATAGGTAGTCTAACCTATCACAAATTCAACCCAAAATCTTCCTCCTCGGCCTCTTATCTTGCTATGTTTTATTCCTAAAATCATATTCATCTGGGAGGAATGAAGAGTTTCATATTATATTTATACACATTTTGAGTTATAATCAACATTTATGTCTATTGGAGGAGAGGTTGACATGTACATGTAGGCTTATGTCAGCTAGCTGGCATGTCAATGGTTGTAGGTGTGAGTTAGTTTCTTGGCCGAATGACTCACACATGGGTGATGGGGTTTTACAAATGGATGGAATTTCATGGGAGGGGTCAGAAAACATCCCTGATTTCACCTGCTAACACTCCCATCATGACTTGGGATAGAAGGTATTAGGATAAATTTGCCTTGAATATCATGATGCCATTAGGGCATACCCTAAATTGGGTCACTCACAAGGATTTACTGGGGGAGAACATTAAGGCGGATTCCTTGAACCCTAATACCATTAGTCTCACTATAGAGGTTGACACATAAGACAATAGGGATCTCCTTCATCGTGCCCAAATTTCCCCTCTTAGTTATTGGATGCCTGAAGGGAAAGCAACGTGGCATCCTTGGAGCTTCAAGGGAAGTTCTTGAAGGGTATGACCGATGTGGCAACCTTGGCATCAAGAAGAAACCAATTGTCATGGAACCCTTGGAACTTAAAGGGAAGTTCTTGAAGGGAATGACTGACTTGGAACCCTTGGCATGACGAAGAAATTGTTGAAATATAATTAAGATCTGATAATTATAGTAGTTCACGTAATGTAGTAAGTGAGGTTTTAGAGCCAACTTAAATAAATCAAGAGTAAACCTTGGGGTAATGGGAGAATAGAAAGAAATAGAAATATTGGACCAATTGAGTAACTCTACCCTTCCAAGATTTCGAAAATATTAGGTAGATAATGTGCATATAAATTAATTCCAAAGCATGTAAGTTTTTTTATAAGAAAGCAGGAGAAAGGGACATAAAGTTAATTAGAAACATTAATCCTAGTACAATTTAACCTCGCTAAGAAAAGCAGGTGGTGAATGAAAATAAAGAATAATAATTTAAATTAGGGAAATTTATTTCCATGAGATAACCTTCATGCGGTTTAAGCCAACATAAGAATCTACGTCTAAGAGTAAATTTTAGATAAAATAGGGTGTATTTGGGGAATGGAATCTGAGAACTACGAGTTAACTTTAGTACTGAATACAAAATAGGGAGTATAAAAGGGGGATCAAGAGACAACTAGGAGAAGTTATAGGGAGTCATGTTGGGGAGATAGATCACGTTATTTTAAATAATAATTTAAGTAAATAATTTTAGAGAGCCTTGGTGAGAGGCTAACACATGGATGGGTGAATAATCAAACTATATTCACAAAAATAATTATTTATGCATGAAGTAACATGTGTAGCCTATGGGGCCTCCTATAAAAGAAGGAGCAAGCTATGGGAGAGGGGAAATTTTTTCCATATTGTTGGATGAATCACATAATTCTATTCTACATTATTATGAAGTATATAGTGAGTTTGGTGTCATGGAGGCCATTCGAGAGGAATCTTGAGCCATGAGTGCTCTCCTCCATCAGATATTACTCTTTATCTAATTTATAGCCCCATTGCAACTTGGGGGTTCATGGGGAAGAATAATACCCAAGGATTAGGTTGGGAAGTAAACTGGTGAGTAAACGATGTTCGGTTGAGACACACCATGCTTCACGCATGAACGTGAACACCAAAAAAGGAGTGCAAGAAGAAACAAAGCCAAGATTGAATCTCCAACCCTTTGGTGAACAATACCTTGTGTTTTCATAGAGTTCTATTACATGCTTATTGTTGTGAATAGTTACCAGATTGTAAAAGTGAAGGATATGATAGTTGAATTGTAAATTTATGGACTATTAATGTATATGAATTTAGATTATTATGTGTTTCTCATGCTGATGTGTCTTTAATTTTCATGTAAATCTCGTGAATGGATGCTACTAATGAATGATTAGTTTAAAATAAATATTTTTATTTTATTATTATTTGAAATACGATAACTTAAGCAACATTACTTACTAGTTCATAAAATATGAGCATTGATTCCTGCATCTAATAATTAGTTACTATTATGCTAATTTTGGTTTGTAAAAAAAAAATATCCCTAAGGAAGATACCTACGTTATGTTCTTTACATAATTATCCCCACATTTAATTTTAGGGTTCTATGTGTTAGTGTTTATGAGTCACCAATGATCAAATGTACTCCTTCCATGTGATTGATAAGGTCTTATGATCAAATTGTTACATTTTCAAATAAAATTTGACACCTCTCTTGGTTGTCATATGCTCATTGGTTATTGTCTAGGTCAGTGCTACTCCCTCCACTTGGTCATGGTCATCATCACTCATTATGGTCATGTCATCATTTAGGTCTCCTAGGTCATCAAAAGAGTTAATGTCCCATCATATAGGTCATGGTATAGTATTTTCATTTGATTTTCATCATAGAGTCAGTCATAAAAATAAAAGGGGGAGTCATGTCCATAATTTGGATCATCATCATGGGAGTCAATCACCTCATCAAGTCATTTCTCAAAATTATGTATGATGTTACACCACCACCAAAGAAAAAAAATTGAGTTTCAAGATAATAAAAGAGAATCCAATCACTCAAGAACTTCATTTCATCCTCCAAGAGCTCTTATCCACCATTGTGCCTCATCTCAGCCATTAGAGCATCGATTTTCATCATCAAACACCTTGCCCATCAGCTTGTTGTGTTTCTGTTGTGTATCCATTGCACTTTTGGAAATTTGCTACGTTTTTCAGTTTGAAGATAAATGAAAGCAAACAACAAGTCATTTCTCATCCAATTTCAGCACTCCTAAATAAGTAAGTAAAGCATTCATTAGCCCTCTCATGTAGTGATTTCCTTCAAAAAGAGATGAAATCCCTTTCCTAGGGTTTTATGTTGTGTTTTTAAGATTTCATGGTTTTTTCTTTCTTCCAGGGAGAAAATACCTTTATTTTTTGCCTAAAAATCCTTGTATACACTTCATAGACCCTCCCCAACCATTTCCCATACCTATTTTCCCCATCTCACCACTTTTCCCAAAAACCCCAAGCCCACATTACACTTCTGCTACGTTTTTGGGTTTTCCCTATGTTTTCCACTTTTTCCTCTCATTCCCTCACCCATTATAAGAAATTTCACTACCCCTTTTGTTGGAGAGGTAAATCCCCTCTGCGGACAAAGGTGATCCCTACTAGCCCATATCGGGTCTAGAAACAACCGAGTAACGCTAAGACACAGGTTCCTAGATACAAAAGACCAAGATGAGACAAGAGGCCTACCTTAAGTCCCACGCCGCAGTTGCTTTCAGGAAAGATGACGCTTTTGTCCTTCGCTTTGGCATATCAAAATTCTCCTACTTAACACATTCAAACATCTGCACGTAGACGAAGAAACAACACACAACGTAAAACCTAATACATGCAACCATATATCAGTCAGAGAAGATATAATTCATAAAATAAGACATGAACATATGAATGGAACCATAATCGAAGTTGTTTATTATTAATCAAAATGAAAGAAAGATACAACCTGAGCTCTGATGTGATCTTCTTCTACGGGGCTGTGAACAATGACAAGAATGTCAGAAGTGGAAGCCCGTTGGATGGGAGACGTTATTTCTTCTTTGATCGGTTCGACGATGTTTCCTTACTACGATTCAAATTTATCTCAAAGCAGTTTGCAAAGGAAAATGGTAAGTTTATATATAGATGGTAGTTAAGTTGGACCCTACAATTGTGGATTGGCTCCTATCTCCTAGTAGTTTTCTCCATGATAGGTGGAAAACCACTTCCCCTACATGGAGATCCGGAGCCAAACCTCCCAACTCATTTTAGAGACTCGTTCAGGAGTTGGTTGGAATTAAACTTCTTCTATTTATTTTTAAAAAACAATCCTTATTAAGCTTGGCATGAGTAATACATTGGGACAGAGCGCCAGTTGGTGCACCCTCTTTGATGGATTTCCACCATTGGTGCGAGGGCTGAACTGGTGAGTCGTGCCAAGGCTAAAAGGTCTATTTTTAGGGTTTTTTACAGGAAAATGTCTTCAAAGGAATGATTTTCCTTATTAAGGGGGATGCCATGAAAGTGGTTTCAGGTCACGTCACTGCTCATAGGTCACAGAATAGGCCCTCTAATGTGCGGGACGGGGAATTGTAGGGACGGTGAAAAATTACTGTGTAACAGATGCCCTCTAAAGCACGAGGCTCGAGAGAGAGAGAGGGGTGAAATTATTTACAGGAATGCGTCCAACTGAAAATACTTCCATCGGGAAGCTTGCGTACATAATATGTGGTATGGGCGCAGCCATCCATAACAGAGTATACAATAATCAGGATCCAAGGTATGGACACAACCATCCAGTGAGGATCGATAAATAGACTCAGGTATCATCGTAGCCATCCAATCAATGAGTCATGTAGCCAATCATGATAATCCACAAAATCCATAACCTGTATTCCAACAGAAAAAATCCAGGGTCTTGCGCTCCATCTCGACCTGAACAGAGTACAAGTTCTAGCATGTGAATAAGTGAGCTGAAGTTGAACATGCAAGAACATCATCCAATAACCAGCCAATGATGAAAGTTGTTAACAGACGCGAGAGGAACCACCAGTAATGACAATGGCCCTCAAGGTACTATAGGTACAATCCATGAAATGTGAACAGTGAGCTGGCATCAAACACCCACAGAATCATTCGATCGAAGGCCAATGATGAAGACCTTGCGTTGAATGCGAAGAACCTGCCATTGAGGCATGCAAGCTACAAGGTACTGCAAAGGAGTCTCTATATCAGCTTCCTGGATATTGAGCTGAAGTCGACGGGAAGTGGTCTTGATCGAAGGTGGGCCATAATGTTTCCCACATCATCGACACGAGACATAAGAACATAATTTTTGTGAATCAGGATCAGTAGCTAATCAGAGGAGAGTTGAGAACTGCAGAGGTCAACTTCTCTTGAACATATCGGTGACAAAAAATTGGATTTGGAAATATTTGACATCAAAAGATCTGAGGTCATGATGACGAGGCAAAGAGTAGATGAGAGGCCAAAAAAGGTAACCCAAACCCATGGAGGCAAGAGGAAAATGAGATGAGATGTCCCCAACCCAACACGAATGCAAACAAATGCCATGTTCAAGAGCGACATACTGCCGAAACGACAAGGATACTGGTTCCATTTTTTCCCCACCATGTCTGGCGAGTACCTCTTTATTTTTACACAAGCTTGAAGAGGATACCATATGCTTGTCATATAAGTTTTTCCTTCGGACAAATCCAACCTAGTACATTTAATGAGCCCTAGGAAGGAGGAACTCGAGTAACATCATTGCGACGTTTGTCGATGTCATCAGGTTTTAATGACTCTAAAAAAGGAAGAACTCAATGTCTTTTCATGTTTAGAGAGTTTGAAAATACAGCAGAAAAGTAAACTCCAACAGTCCCTTTTCGTAGATAGTCCCTCAGATATGAAAATGTAGAAAACTATATCTGAGAGAACCTCCTAGTCGTGATAGGCTAGGGTATTCCTTTTTCGTAAATAATCTATCCTAGCCCGAAAAGGGGATAAACGTATACTGGTTATATGTCGTTTCACAGCCAATTTAATGAGATCAAAATGACAAGCGAATCGGAAATCTTTCCATTTTTAGACAGTCAGAAAAAGTTGACTCCTCCTGGAGGAACGAGTGGTATTAAAGGTAGCTACTGGTTCCGGTAATGGTGGAACTACTCAGAACAAGATAAAGGTCAAGAGGCCGGCTAACAATACCACTCAACACAGCGGTTCCTCAGGAATGGGTAAAACAACCAAGTGAAGGCATATGATCGGCCAAGCAGATAATGACGATGGAGTGAGAAAACCAAGGCTCATATGGAAAAATAGGCTGATAAAATGGCAATCACAAGAGGTAAAATGGGAACGGTTTCATTTTTACACAAGCTTGAAATCAGGAAGATTTGCTTGAAGTTGGTTTCATTTCTACACAAGCTTGAAATGGAAACAAACTATGCTTGAAATGTTTAAGCATGCCCCCAACATGGTGACTCAATTCGAGGTACATGCCCCCCAAGCTTCAATCCATATGAAAGACAGATGGAGTGAAGGTTCAAGTTACGAGATCTGAGAAAGACTCGACTGGGATTTGACGAGAACTTAAGAAAGACTCGAATTGAATAGGAAAGTGTTTCATTGTTTTAAAGAGGTTGACACATTAAAAGAACTATCCTCGGAACACCTTGTTTCATTTTTTAATGAGCTTGGCACAAGAAAATGAACTCTGCTACGAAAAGATTGTTTCATTTTTTAAGGAGCTTGACACAAGAAAACAGACTGTGCTCGAAAGATAACTAATCATGATGAATAAGAAATCATGGCTTCCAAGAGTTCCACACTAGATGGAAGGAAAAAATCTTGGAAATCAGGACCCAATGCCCCCAGCACACTATGCACAATGGCACTATCACTGAGCACCAACACGAGGTAGGTAGCCACATAGTTGACCTACAATGGGGTAGATACAACGGGTGGATAAAAACCAAGAAGGGATGATGGCGGGCCAACTGCCACATTAGGACTCAAGAATGAAAGCTGATCAATGGTCACGATCCGTCCTTCATGTGGAAAACATACCACACGGAAAATGGAGGAGACAAGCGCTCCCATGGCATAGGTGTAATCGCACCCTAAGAGCAGCTTGAAATCCAAGGGGCCTGGAACAACCATCACGTCCATATGGATGGTTTTGCTGCCTAAAGTAACAGGTAACCTTGGAAATATCCCTAATGGTTGACTAATTTTTTTGTTAAATTCCAACATATTCCATGTAACAGGCACAAGCGACGGTGAACTGAAAGCTTGCCAAGTAGTTGAGGATAAAATACTAATAGACGTGCCTTCATCTATAATGGTGCTGGGTATGACCAAACCAAAGGCCTGTACCGTTATCTCAAAAGGCACATAAGACAGAAGGTGGTATCCTACAAATTGATTCCAATTGAAGGAAGTGACTAAACTGCTTGGAGGGGCTACCATCAAATCGAGATGGTCTGCCCCTGGTGTTACGGAAGAAGAAGGAGCATCATCCATGACCTCCATCATGGAGTCAGGAAGGGTATCCTCCGGGACCTCCATCATGGGAGGCGGAGGAGTGGATTTTTGAGGTATAGGGACAGGAGAATATTTCTCCAAGTCTGAAGAATCTGAAAAAACAAGAAGAACCTAAGGGATGTGAGATCCACTCTCAACGGAAAAGACCTGGCGCACCGTAGACGAGGCCAGCTCAACCGATCCCACAACCAGTGGTTGGTCAGGGATGGATTCATGATTTTGAATTTCCGAGGGAGCGGGATAGACCAAGGATGACTCTTGACCAATCGTTGAATCAACTAGTGAAGGACTCAAAGAAAGATGTTTGTAACCAGCCGGAAGGCACGGTGCAGAAACAATCGAGTTGTCCAAAACTCGCTTGGCTTCATCCATATACAGACAAAGGTGAATGGCATGGTGCCCTTCACACAACTTACAAGGATTGGAAAGCTTACCCTACTTCTTAGGAGCTTTACTAGCACTAGCTGAAGACGTGCCCCCAGCCTGACTCTCGGAAGCCAAAGGCAACGACGGACGACCGTTGGACCATACTTCGAGCACCTTGGGAATTCCAGGGCAATCTCGAAGAAGATGGTTTCCCTGGCACAACATGTAAGGGAACTTAACTTTCCACGGAGGGTTGGAAGGTTTATCAATGGAAGGCTTCTTAGGCACAATAGCCGCAGAGCTAGCCTCTCCTTTATCTAACTTCTTCTTCTTTTTCTTCTTCTTCTTCTTCTTAGCCACCTGGTTACTCAAATCCAGACTTTCACCAGGTGAAGTAGAAGAGGAGGACGCAGAAATAGGCGAAGAAGGGGAGAGGTCCAACTTGGAATCAACATGATGTTGTTCAGGCATAGGAACTGATTGAATAGTAGGTGGGACATTCAGAACCATAAAGGTTGAAAACAACCAAACGCGAAACCCAACAGTTAACCCAGGAAGGGACAACGTTGCCATATAAGGAGCATCAACATTTCCAAAAGGAGGAAAAGGACCAGGATTCCCTTCGGAGGGGATTCTTTGGTTGGTGAACTCCGGAAAAGTTGCCATCGGAGACAACTCAAAATAACACCCTAAGGAAACTAACTTTATCACTTTCAGTTTGGAAACAAGCGTGAAAGGACAAGCTCTTGATGATATTTTCAAATTTAGGGAATCAGTAAAGATCAAACTGACTGCTATGGTAATCTAGTTAAGATGTGTATCGAGTTTCCATGAACTGCAATATACACCTTGGTTTCAAAATGAAAGAGAAATCAACCAAGGACTTGATGTATGTGCAGGCAATCTCCCTGAATGCTATGTCTAGTGTATCACGGGTATAAGGTGGCAGACTCGGCTTCCTATGGATAAAGGATAGCAACCTAGTGGGGTCTCCCTTTATATACGCAATGGTACAGGGAGCACAAATCCATACTAGTGCTGTCTAAAGCCAAGAGGTGAACGACAGCTACTAGGTTTAGTGACGCCGGAACACGTCACTAGCCTAGACCTCTAAATATTTCGTTAATGTTTCAATGTTGCTTTAAGGTAAATTGAATAAATTTTAGAGTTGATCTTCAATTATGTTTCAATTTTCAACCCCTACTAAATGTTATGTCTCAAAATCCTCTAAATTCACACTAAATGCCACAATATATCACTTTGTTCGATGAATAGCTAACTACGGGAAGGTTGAGAGCTTTCACACAATAAAAAAATGATCACAAAACAACCACTAGTGTCTCTAATGCATGCTAATGAAACTAAAAGCTTTTCCCTTAGAGTTATACAACACTAATAATGTAGAAAAGTTTTCAATTTTCACTAACTAATCAAAAGCAAAGAGATTTGATTTTTTGTATTTTCAATGTTTTAAGAGAAAAATGCACTAAAAAAAATGAAAACTAATGGAGAGATCAATTTGAGAAACGATAGCGAAAGAGTAAAGACAAGCAAGTTATCTCAATGCAAAACACATAATCATACCTCAAACTGATGGATAAATACCTCAAATCAAAGAGGAATCCCAAAGACTCATACGAACCGTGTAATCTAGGCTTGAAACGAGACAAAGCGAAACTCGAATGAGAAAGAGATCAATCACTCATATAATGCAACAAAACAATGGAAAACCACCAAATGAATGCAAAGAAGCAACAACGAAGTTGACTGGACAAATGAAAACAGAAAACTCCCACGGGAGGCTCGGCACACTATAGCACCTAGATGCTCTAGGGCTAGAATGTAAAACTGATAGTAGAGGGCGAACAACCAGAGGATAGAGGTCACACATAGTCAACCAAGGCTTCAGGACACTCAGGCAGTCAGAAAAATGGCACCAAAACCAAAAATCAAGCTCAGAAAGCTCAGAAATAAGCAAACCCTAGCACCACACAGGATTGGCGTGACTGTCTGGCTGCAACTAGAGCCAGAACAGGATTGGCGTGGGGGCTGAACTAGAAACTAGCGCCATTTGGTGTGACTGTCACAGAAAAAACTGCACCAATTGAGTTTACTAATGAGAAAAATAAAAAAGAGCAAACAGGGAGCAGATCAGGTATGGTGAGGCTAAAAAGAGGTTTAACACTAGAAAATGGCAAACCAGAAGAGTTGATCAAGCAGACAAAGACCAAAATCAATCGAAAATACAAGACAAACTCCAATCAATGTCTCCCCAGTGGAGTCGCCAGTTTTGTTGGAGAGGTAAATCCCCTCTGCGGAAAAAGGCGATCCCTACTAGCCCAGATCGGGTCTAGCAACAACCGAGTCACGCTAAGATGTAGGTTCCTAGTTACAAAAGACCAATATGCGACAAGAGGCCTACCTTAAGTCCCACACTAATTTTTCTTGTAGGAAAGATGGCGCTTTTGTCCTTCACTTTGGCAGATCACAATTCTCCTGCTTAACACGTTCGAACACCTGCACGTACACAAAGAAACAACACACAACGTAAAACCTAATACATGCAACCATATATCAGTCAGAGAATATATAATTCATAACATAAGACATGAACATATGAATTGAACCATAATCAAAGTTGTTTATTATTAATCACAACGAAATAAAGATACAACCTGAGCTCTGACGCTGGATCTTCCTTCGGCGGGTCAACAACGGAGCATGTCTCAATGAAGCTCATCGGGATGGGCCAAGGCTCTCTCTCTTCGGCTGTCTGACGATAGTCTCCTTACTATTGATTCAGCTCTATTCAGGCTAGCTTACAAAGGGAAAATGGCAAGCTTATATAGATGGTGGAAGGGGAGTTGGGATCCCTATAATGGTGGGATTGGCCCTATCCTCAAGGAATCTTCCATGATAGGTGGAAAAACATTTCCCCTAGATGGAGATCTGGAGCTAAAACTCCCAACTCATTTTAGAGACTCGTTCAGGAGTTGGTTGGAATAAAACTTCCGCCATTTATTTTAAAAAAACAATCCTTATTAAGCTTGGCGCGAGTAATACACTGGGATAGAGCGCCAGTAGGCGTGCCCTCTTTGGTGGATTTCCCCCATTGGCGCAAGGGCTAAACTAGATGGTTGTGCAAATGCCAAAAGGTCTATTTTTAGGGTTTTTTACAGGAAACTATCTTCAGAGCAATGATTTTCCTTGTCAAGGGGGATACCATGAAAGTGGTTTCAGGTCATGTCATTGCTCACAGGTCACGAAATAGGCCCTCCAATGTGTGGGAAGGGGAATTGCAGGGATGGTGACAAATTACTGTGTAACACCTTTATTCCTAACATCTACCCTTACTCCCCATAATTTTTCTACAATTATTCCTACTCCCCTTCCCTCTCATTTCACCATTTTCCCAAAATCGTAGTTTTTTGCTGCTCTTTTACCCTAGGTTCATTTTTTGAACTTTTCACCCCTTGTTTCTCAATAATTTCAATAAATTACACCTCAATTGTGTTCCTAACATATATACTTACCTCACATAATTTTTCATAATTTTTCCTACCCCCATTCCCTCTCATTTTCCTCCATTGAAATTCGCCTTACTTTTGACTCTGTTTTTGGTCATCATTTTCAAAAGATGTGTCTGACCAAATGAAGATGAATTGTGGAAGAAAAAAGAGTGTTTTTTAAGGAAAAATCAAATCATAATAACCTCCTTTAGGTTCTACAAAGGTATCATAGATTGGGATATATTAAACTTTCTTGGAGACTTATTTTAGAAAATCAAATTCTCCAATTTTTCTTGTCTATTTTAGTCATCATTTTGTGGCACGGATTCCAAGAAAATGAAAATGAATTTCCAAAAAATGAGAGAGATTTTCTCCTGAACCACCTTATCTACAAAAAAATCTCCCATTTCTTTAAAAAAAATTATGGTTAAAACAATATCAATTCATATTTGACCCCTCAGTTTTTCGTTGCGCTTCTGGAGAATTCGTTGTGTTTCTGGGACAACTTTACTTCAAGGAAAATTTTCAAAGGTTGGGAGAAGCTTTTTCCAGTGATTGATGATTCCATGGTGTAGGATAAATTTCAAGCTTTTCAACCATATCAATTTCAGCCAAAACTACCTTCAATAAGGCCTCCAAATCACCTTCCAAACTTTCACTGTGCTTCTGGATAATTCACTGTGTTTTTGGGTTTGAATATTTTTCTCAACACGTGGAGGTAAAAGGTCAACTTGGTCGATGTAACAACTATCTCATGAGTTTTTTTATGGATAACAGGTCTATTTATTTTCATCTTTGTTAAATAATATTACTTTTAATGACTTGAGACAAAAACTCAACTTGTTAGTGTAGGTTTTAACCCTAAACAGAAATTATCTACACATGAATCTTATAACACAAAATAAACAATAGCGAGAGCATAAGACATAAAATAGATAAACACAGATATTTTCCCTTGGATCCCAAATCGGGACGACCAACTTGATTTTTCATTATATTCCTTTTAGTGTTACAACACATATATATACATGCCGAAGCATACATAAACCCCAATCCATTAACCTTGGATTAGAACATAACCGTAGTTCCCTTGACCAGATCTACAAAATACCAGTGGCCGAAAACCATCGTACCCCAAAACCATGTGCAAACTCATGCAAAAAACATGGGTGGGTCCGCCTATGAGTGGGTCCGCACACCGAAACAATTTTCATTGGGGCGCTGCCCCAAACCCCAACAGTGGGGGCTGCCTCCTCCCTTGTGACCCCCCTGCTGCGCCCGGCGCAACGTACAATGCATGGGGCTAGTCGTGGAAAGAATATAACACCTACCTAACACTCTCCCACTTGTTGTTTTCTTTCCACAGGGGGCCACAGGAGAGCTTAGTCATTGGGCCAATTCTTCAACACCCATTGTTTCTCTACACCAAGAGAATTTCTGAGTGCTCACAGACTTCGTCAATGCATCTGCAACATTCTTCAAAGTGTCCACCTTTACCAGCAACACACTTTTAGTCTCAACCATATCTCTAACAAAGTGATATTGAACATCAATGTGATTTGTGTTTGAATGATAAGCATGGTTCTTAGCCAACAAAATTGCACTTTGGCTATCACAATCTATGCTTATATCTTGCTGTACCAACCCCATACTTGAATACAATCTCTCCAACCAAACTGCTTCCTTGCTTGCATGAGTGGCTGCTATGTATTCTGCCTCTGTAGTTGAAAGAGCCACTACAGACTATATTTTACTCATCCAACTGACTGCACCTCCAAATAGGCTAAACACATACCCACTTGTAGATCTTCTTTGGTCCAGATCTCCAGCCCAGTCTGCATCAACAAAACCACGAATGTCCAACATTCTTTCCAATCCTGGTCTTCCCTGGTAGCACAAGCCATAATCACTAGTGCCATGTAAATATTTGAAAACCCACTTCACTGCTGTCCAATGCTCCTTCCATGGGTTTGACATAAACCTGCTCAATACTCCCACTGCATGTGCAATGTCTGGTCTAGTACAGACCATTGCATACATCAGGCTACCCACTGCACTTGCATATGGAACACGGGACATATCCTCCTCTTCTTCTTATGTCTTGGGACACTGTTCAGCAGAAAGCTTTGCACCTACAGGAATAGGAACACTCACCGGTTTACTATCCTGCATATTGAACCTCTGCAATATAGTCTCGACATACTTCCTCTGGTTTAACCAGAGCTTCCTCTTTGCCCGATCTCTCTTAATTTCCATGCCAAAAATATAGTTTGCAGCACCAAGATCCTTCATGTCGAATTTGGAGAACAGTTGGGTCTTCAAATCTTGGATAATTTATTTGTCATTTCCAATCAACAACATATCATCCACATACAAGACCAAATAAATAACACGGTCACCAATTAATTTAAAATAAACACATTGATCCTCCTTGCTTCTGGTGAAGCCAAGTCCCCGTATATAGGTATCAAATTTCTGATACCACATCCTTGGTGACTATTTTAACCCATACAGAGACTTCTTCAACCTGCACACCAGTTCTTTCTTACCCTTCACCATAAAGCCTTCGGGTTGCTTCATGTAGATCTCCTCTTCTAGATCCCCGTGAAGAAATGTTGTCTTCACATCCATCTGTTCTATCTCAAAATCAAATGCAGCAGCAACAGATAAAAGTAATCTAATAGAAGTAACTTTGGCAAAAGGAGAAAAAATATCACCAAAATCAATTCCCGGCACCTGGGAATAACCTTTCGCTACCAACCGAGCTTTGTATTTCTCCACCTTGCCTTCTACATTCATCTTCTTCTTAAACACCCATTTGCTCCCAATGGGATTCCTTCCAGCCGGCAACTCCACCAGATCCCATGCATCGTTTTTGTGCAAGGATGCCATTTCATCAACCATGGCCTCCTTCCAGAGTTTTCCATCCTCTGAATCTACTGCCTCCCTGACAGTTCTGGGTTCATCATCAGTTATAGTTAAAGCAAAACCTGAACAGAAAGCAGATGGACTATACCTTTCTGGTTGCCTTCTTTCCCGAACTGATCTTCTCAAAGCTGGAGTTTGTGGCTCTTCATCTTCTACATCTTCTTCTGTTGTAGAGTCTGATTCATCCTCCTTTAGCTCAAACTATATCTTCTCAGGTTCCTTTGGTAGGACTTCATGTTTAACAACATCTTTCACCTCTCTAAACACCACATCTCGGTTGTACACAACCTTCCTTGTTTCCAGGTTCCAAAGCTTGTAACCTTTTAAACCATCCTTATACCCAATAAAGATGCACCTTTCAGATTTATTATCCAACTTGGTCCTTTTCTACTTTGGAACATGTACATATGCATCACATCCAAATACCCTTAGATTTGAAAGAGATGGTTTCTTACCAGTCCATACCTCATGTGGAGTCTTATCCTCCAACGCTGATGAAGGTGATCTGTTAACTAAGTAACATGTGGTCTCCACTGCCTCTGCCCAGAATTCTTTTCCTAACCTGGTACCACTGAGCATGCTTCTTTCCTTTTCCATTAGTGTTCTGTTCATTCTTTCTGCAACTCCATTTTTCTGAGGTGTGTATGGAGTGGTCTTCTGTCATGCTATGCCACACTTCTTATAGAACTCTTCAAATTCCTTCTTGCAGAACTCCCCACCATTATCTGTCCTCAGTGCCTTTATCTTCTTCTCTGTCTGGTTTTCCACCAGAGCCTTAAATTCTTTAAATCTGTCAAAGACTTTAGATTTCTTCCTCAAGAAATCTATCCATGTATTACTTGAGAAGTCATCTATGAATGAAACATAGTACACAGACTTTCCCAGTGATGGAAATGACACAGGTCCAAACACATCACTGTGCACAAGTTCTAATATCTTGTTTGCCCTCTTAGCACTAGAAGGAAAACTCACCCGATACTGCTTCCCATATACACAATGTTCACAGAAATCGAAATCCAGAGAGAAATTAGACATACCTTCTACCATACCATTTCTATGCAGTATCCAAAGGCCCTTCTCTCCAATATGTCCAAGCCTTTGATGCCATAGCATGGTCTTTTCTCCAGAGACAGCTAGGCTTTCCACTCCACTTTCAAGAACCACATAAATATTACACCCATCAATAACAGTGCTACCTTGTAGCTTTTACAAAGTTCCAGGCCGAACTCCCCGCATTAATACCAGTGCTCTCTGAACCATCTTGCAGGCATCTTTCTCGAACACTGTTTTTACACCTACATCATCCATATTTCTTACAGAAATCATATTTCTAGCCAATGCGGGAATATGAAGAACACCAGGAAGTGTTCTAATCCTTCCACCTTGCAACACCAACTTGACCTTTCCATGTCTGATGATTTTGGCCTTCCTATCATCCCCTAGGAAGACATCACCATCATATTTCTCATACTTGCAGAACCACTCCCTATGGGGAGTGAAGTGAAAGGATGCACATGAGTCAATCAACCATGAATCATGACTTACATGTGTATTTGAAGAAGAAGCCAAATACACATCCCCACCTTCATCCGAGGTGGTTTTTACCTCTGTAGAAGGAGCATCATCAGATCCCTTTCCTTTCTCAGGAGCTTTAGATCTGCACTCCTTTTTGTAGTGTCCTTCCTTTCCACATTTCCAACATACCTTTACAAAATTTCCAGGAGATTTAGATCTCCCTCTAGATTTGGATCTCCCACTCGAAACCTTATTCTTATTTCTATTTTGGGACCTTCCTTGTACAGATAAGGCATCTCCATTCTAGCCCTCCATATTTCTCCGTCTCATTTCCTCTGACAGCAAGGCTGAGACAATGTCATCAAAATTCAAGGTAGTTGTATTGCTACCTATTGCAATAACCAGACTATCCCACGAGTCTGGTAGAGAACACAACAAAATGATGTACTTATCTTTATCTGAGATTTTAATATCAATAGATGATAGCTGACTTACCACAGTATTGAAGGCGTTCAGATGTTCTATCACCAAGTCTCCATCCTTCATCCTCAGGTTATACAGATTTTTCCGCAGGAACAACTTATTCACCAAAGACTTATATTGGTAAAAATTCCCAAGTTTTTCCCAAAAATTCTTCGTCGTAGCTTCCCCAGATACATTCAACAATACTGAATCTGAGACACACAGCCGTATTGTGCTCTTAGCCTTCCGATCCAGTTTCTTCCATTCTTCATCTGAAATTGCCGCTGGTTTAGTACCTGGATCTACCACGATCCACTGATCTTTATCCACCATCAGATCCTCCATCTTGAGCTTCCACAACTCAAAAATCTGACCATTAAATTTCTCGATCTCTATCTTTCCACTTCTCGCAATCTTCTTTCACTGCAAGAATCGATCCCGCAGATCTCCCACTGAACAAGGTCTACCTCAGGCCCGAGAAAAAAACCCTTAGTAGCAAAGGCGTCCCCTTGAAGCCAAAACAACTCTGATTCCAAATGTAGGTTTTAACCCTGAACAGAAATTATCTACACACGAATCTTATAACAGAAAATAAACAATAGCGAGAGCATAAGACATAAAACAGATAAACACAGATATTTTCCCCTGGATCCCAAATTGGGACGACCAACTTGATTTTTCATTATATTCCTTTTAGTGTTACAACACATATATATACATGCCGAAGCATACATAAATCCCAATCCATTAACCCTGGATTAGAACATAACCGTAGTTCCCTTGACCGGATCTACAAAATACTAGGGGCAGAAAACCATCGTACCCCAAAACCATGTGCAAACTCATGCACAAAACATGGGTGGGTCCGCCTATGAGTGGGTCTGCACACCAAAACAATTTTCATCGAGGCACTGCCCCGAACCCCAACAATGGGGGCTTCCTCCTCCCTTGTGACCCCCCTACTGCGCCTGGCACAACGTACAATGCATGGGGCTAGTCATGGAAAGAATATAACACATACCCAACAGTTAGCTAAAAAAGGGGAATGTTGTTTCCAACTCCCCTAGGTATAGGCTATGAGTCATTAGGTGCATTAATTAGTTTCTTTGGATTAGGATTCAACCCTATAAGTGGAATCTTGTTTTATTTTCTATATGTATTGAAACTCAATTAATTGAGAAGGTTGGATACTTGGTAATCATAGTGTGGAGATATTGTACACCATTTTACAGTAATATTCAAGGAAGTTGCAACAATAATCTTGGGATTCCTACAGTATGCTTATTAATAGTGTTTCTTCTAAGTTTTATCATCAATTTTGATGTTTATTTCTCCTTAAAACCATATGCATTCTTTCATCTGATCATATCATTATTTTTTAAGCATAATTCATAAGTTTTATGCTCTGTTTTGATGAGATATTCATGTTTGTGTTCCATTTCATTTTATGAATGAATTCATATTCATATGCTCATTTTGATCCTTCATTTGTCAACCCTATACCACAATGATAGCCCAAATATGTCATTAAAAATACCTAATTTGCCTCATTTTCATCCCTTTAATTGATCATTCGAAACCCTGACCTAGTTCCTATATCTATGATCCTGATCCAACAAACTTGAATAAAAACCCTAATAAAATTTTACTGATCTTATAACTAGCCTAAAAGAATTATTCTCCAGTCATATCCATTGGTTTTGAGACTGATTTTAAGACATCCCTCTCTGACTTGGTAGGGCTAGATACAAATTCTAAAGCTAGTCTGAGGTTACCCCTTTAGCTTCCTTTCTCAGCCTTGGGAAACTGAGGGGAGTTAACAATATGATTCACATGTTCAATTGATGATTGGTTTTTTTCTTTCAGATGATGAACTTATAAATAATATTGTATTATTAAAATGATTTACAATCTCTCTCTCTCTCTCTCTCTCTCTCTCTCTCTCTCTCTTTATATATATATATATATATAAAGAAACGAAAAGAGGGTATAAAAAAATGTATATGTGAAAAAAGAAAAATAGAATAAAAAAAGAAAAAAATCGAGAACCCCCCCCCCCCCCCCCCAAAAAAAAAAAATGTAGGAGTGAGAAAGCCCAAATGCCACTCAAAAAAATAAAATGTAATAGTAGACACCTAGAATATTTCCAAATAAAAGTGTGCAACTTGTTCAAATGCCACATAGGAATAAATTTCATAGTTTAGATCATACTACTCAATCATGATTAGAGTAAGTTAAGAAGGTTGTTTAGGTTAGATAATAAATCAACCATCAAGCTTAATAAATAAACTAGGTAGACTAGAGAAATATTAACCAAAGTATTTAAACTTGGTTAAAGTGGTAAAGGAGCATTCGAGTAGGATTAGAGAAACCTTAGAAAAATAAAAATCGGTTGGCCTGATAAAATGTGCCCTTAGGATAGATGAAGTTGTTTAGAATAAATTAATTTAGTTTTTAAGTAATATTAATCATGTAATTTAAACATGATTAATGAATATGTAAATATATGTGCTGTCAAGATAAATCCCCTCTAAGGACAAAGGCGATCTTTCTAGCCCTAGAGTGGGTCTAGCAACATGAGATTCTTTCTAAAATAAGATTTCTTAACCAATGCTTACAATGCAAAGAGGAAAGAGACATAAATACCTTTTCCAAATCACTATCTTTGGATAAGTTGATGGTGATTTCGATCCACGACCCTTGTAGGCCCACTTCTTGCTACTAATGGCACATGAATACTTGTGGATGATCGGGATACAACAACAAACATGATACAATATATAATAAACATAAACACTAGCTATCTGGTAGATCAAAGAGTACCCAAATATTTGCATTATCATGTAGACAAATATAGAAAGAAAATGTCAGATTTTGTTATTGATAAATTAAAAAAGGAGAGCTTACAACCAAGCCTTGATGTTGGAGGCATCCTTAGGTGAAAATACGAGTCCTTCACCCAACTCAAAATCATTCCTTCTCTCGAGCACTTAGGCTTAATAACGATGCAAGCATGCGAAGGGATGAGATTTTAGATGAATTTGACAATGATCAACCAAGCTCTAAACTTGGGGGAATGAGGGATGTGAATTTATAACAAGGAGAAGAGGGTTGGGAGCCCATGAAAGGAGGAGGAAGACCCACTTTATAAGGGATGATCCCCCATGGATGAGATCAAAGCTCCAAAATGAGAGAGCTTGACCTTATCATCTCTTTTCAAGAACGAACTTGCCTCCCTTGAGCTTCTAGAGGTTGAAGCTTCTCCTCCATTTGATGAATCACTGCTATAAAGGTATTAGCATTGTTTTCTAAGAAATTAGGGCACTGATAATGCTAGGCTATAACTTAGATAAGGACATCAATGCGGTCATGGCATCAGGAAGGGTGCTGACCCAGGAAACTAATAATTTGACCAAGTTTCTTTAGTATTATTTTAAGGAAGTCTTGTTTGGATCTTCAAGGGGATATGCTAGTATATTTCCTTGATGATGGAAACATTGCAAATAATTTTTCATGGGGAATATAAGGAACATGCACATGAAATATGAAGAAAACTGCTACACAATAAATACCCAAGGATATGAAAGTGCTCTTTTATTAGATATAACTACTACTAAATAATGTCAATACATGGATCTGAAGTTATATGGCTCAAATAATGTCAGGAATAGAGATTTAAGCCCCCAAGCGCATTTCTAAGATAACTCGGGAAGGGTTTCCTGAAATACACAAAATGCAGAAAAGACAAATATGGCCATAGGGATGAATAATCTCTGCAACTAGATAGATGATAGGAGGTTTCTAATCTGATCTATAGTATGAAATATCCTCCTATATATTCTCCAAATGAGAGGTTGATACCCTCACTTAAAAGCTATCTCCCCCAACTAGGGCTCCAAACCCTTCACTACAACTGCACACTGAAATAATGCAGTTTCTTCAGAAAACTATGCTATAAATGGTAGAAGCACCTTAGCCTAATGCTGGATGATGAAATAAAGCTTAAGGGTTCTCTTTTCTGGTCTCCCAATGTAAGGAAACTTTCCTCCAACTGAAATCAAGCAAGGAAGTGACCCAAATCAACTCTCCACTGCTGCACCCTGCAACACAACCCAATGCTCTCCAAAAATTGCACTGTACAACAAAGGTGTAGGTTGGCTTGATGCTGGATAGCCGAAAAGGTAGTGCAATACTCTCCCAAGAGGCCTCTTAAGACAAGAGATGGGATTATCACTCGGGAACACCCTGTGCTAAACAACACTGCAATCTTACCTAAATGTCTAAAGAGAGCAACAAGTCTAAACATACCATATAAAAAATAATAATCCAAAACATAACCCCATGTGACTGTCATCCTCTTCCTTATATAAGTTATGAGCTTCCTCACCCTTGTCCCCACTCAATTAGGTCACTACTTCCATGCAATCAATCTCCCTCCAAAACTGCGTTGTCCCACCATGAATGCCACTCCTCCATAACAATGTTGTCTGATTTGGTCAAAGTTGACCTATTTTCATGCTCCAGCCCCTTTTCACACCTAAGGGTCTTCAATATAGCTTTTAGATGACCTCCATTCACGCTAGGAGTGTCTTTTATTCCTACTAAGGAGATTGATGGGTCTCCATACCTTCTTACTCATCTATCTAAGAGAAAAATCAAAATTTAATATTCCAATTAGCTATGTGCTAATTTATGAATATTACATTTTTTCCCCTGATATAGCTAAAAACATGCCTACATCTAAATCTATGACTAGGTCACAAGCTAGAAGGATTCTTAAGGAAGCTACAATTGAAGAATTTCAGGGATAAGCTATGGAGAGATCACCTATGCATGGAAATGAGTCACCCCTATAGCATAATGATGAAGAGATGCCTCATGAAGAAGAAATAATTGACCATAGAGATAAGCTAGCTACAAAAATTATGATGGGGAAGCAAGCACAAATCATGTGACTACAATATTATATCTCAAAGGAAAAATTTATGGTGGCCTTCTTGAAACAGGAAAATAGGCACTTGAAAATGAGCTTGATACAGCAAAGTACCTCTCAAGAGCCTCCATCATCCAGCAAAAAAGTTGAAGAAAAACCTATGGAAGTGATATATGTAGAGCAGATTGAAGACAGAGATATTCAAAGGTAACCAAGGAGACCTAACACAAGAGTATTTGCAAATGAGAAATAGTAATACAAGGAGCCATCTCCTTCACCAACACACAAGGACTACACTGACCATATAGTTGCAAGTATTGATAAGGAAAGGGATTATTTGCTTGATAGAGTCAATTTTCACTTGGAGAACTTTTGGAAAGGTGAAATAGAGACACTTCCATCCAGAGCCACATGCCAAGGCACTATTACATAAGAAATATGATTTTGAAGATTAGGGTTAAGAACATGAAGAAAAAGCTAAAGAAGACCCTAAGGAAGCTCAAGAAGAAGGATAACCTTTATATTTTGGTTGATGCATATCCAGTTGTCTAATACATGAATGAACAATGAAAAAGGAGAGAAGGTTGGGAAAATTTTGGCAATTTTTGTGTTTTTTTTGGGGTAATTCAAGCAATTTTAGTACATAGAAACACAACGTGGCCACATTGCGTTTTTTATAAAAGGATTAAAATGGTGAATGGAAAGTATGTACATGTTTCATATCACTATTAAATTACAAAAATACACTTTTTATCTCATTTTAGCTCACAAATTTGCAGGGAAAGGTCAAAAACCATCATTTTTTCACGCTTCAGCCACTATTTTGGACCACATGATTCTCTTCCTGAGTTGCTTTGGGAGAATGGGTTTTGAGGTGCCTTGGAGGTGATTTTTTGCTGATTTGATGTTTCATATTCCTTGTGCAAATCATTAGCTACCTTTACCAACCTCCATCCAAGCTTATAAATGCGCCTAGGCCATCCAAAATCTCCTTCAAATTTCGCTATGCTTATGCTAAATTTTGGTGTGTTTCTGAGAGATTTCGATGCGCTTCTGGGTTTGAAGATTTTCTGGACACGTGGAGGTCAAAGGTTTAAGTTGGTAGATATAAAAGCTATTTTATGAGATGTTTCATGGTTAATGAGCCTATTTATGGCTGTCTTTGTTGAGGGATCTTATGTTTAATGACTTGAGACAAAGACTCAACTTGTTAGCTAAAAAAGGGGAAGTTGTTTGTAACTCCCCTAAAGTTAGGCTATGAGTCATTAGATGCATTAATTAGCTGTTTTGGAATAGGCTTCAACCCATAGAGGTGGCATATTGTTTATTTTCTATATGTACTCAAACAGAAGTCATTGGGAGGGTTGGATACTTGGTAATCAAAATGTGGAGCTAGTGTACACCATTTTACAGTGATATCAAAGACAATTGTAGAAATAAACTTGAGATTCTTATGGTATGATTATTGATAGTGATTCTTCTTATTTTTATCATCAATTTGAAAGTTTATTTCTCCTTACAAACATACGTATGCTTTCATGTGATCATCTCATTAGTTTTTAAGCAGATTCCATAAGTTTTATGCTATGTTTTGATGAGATCTTCGTGTTTGTGTTCCATTTAGTCTGATGAATGAATTCATAGTCATATGCTCATTTTGATCCTTGATTTTTAAACCCTATACCTCATTGAAAACCAAAATATGTCACTAAACATACATACTTTGCCTCATTTTCATCCCTACAATTGATCATTCAAAACCCTAACCTAGTTCCTAGATCTATGATCTTGATCCAAAAAACATAAATAAAAAAACCCTAATCAAATTTTACTGAGTTTATAACTAGCCTAAAATCCATATTCTCAAGTCATTTCCATTGGCTATGAGACTTATTTTTAGAGAGCCCTCTTTGACTTGGTAGGGCTAGATACCAAGTCTAAAGTTGGTTTATGGTTAGTCCTTTAGCTTCCTTTCTAAGACTTGGGTAATTGAACGATGCTAACATTTTTGCGTCATTTCTGGGGAGAGAAAGGTCACATTTTCCCTGGGTGTGAACGAAAAAGATCATATTTGATTGCTGATGGTGGACAGTGATTAGACACATGAAGGTTGAATCATTCACCTCGTGACTCCAACTTGATCCAAAGACACCACAGACAACAACATATAAAAATCGAGATGAGTTCTCAGTCCAGAAGGTATTCTATTATGCATTGAGATCATGTTCCAATATTTCCAAATCGTATTTCTCAAGTATATTGGAAAACATACTTCCCAAAATTCATAGATGAAAAAGGTGATGATGTTGCACTTCATTTAATAAGCTTTCATATGCATGTGTGTAAGCTGAGGATTAATTTTCATGAAGATTGTTTAATGAACATGTTCATGATCACATTAGAAGAAAGAGCATGACTATGGTATGAAACATTTCCTCCTTCTTGTATTTGTTCTCTCAAATATTTTCACTCTATATTTTTTGAGAATTATAGAGAAACCTATCTTTCTTTGCTTTTGATTAAGGATTGATGTGATCACTTTGAGAATTATATTCAAGAGCTGAAAAGTGCTTATGGCGAGGAAGAGTTTATGGATGGTGAACTCTTGGATTATTTGAATGAAAACCCCTTTCACCACCATGATAAGATCATGGATTTTTGGAATAGGGTCCCCTACAAGCTGCGAAACTGGTCCATTTTGAATAATTTTGATTAGATTTAGTCTAGCGCAGGGGTTTTGGGGTGGACCAAAGCCCCAAAAGCATTGTAACGGGTAAAAGGATAAACCAGGGGTCCGAAAACCACGGTTTGCAGACCATAGGAAAGTCTAGGCTAGATTTTTATAAATAGAGGAACATTTTGTATTGTAAGGGACAAGAAATGATGAGATATTGATCCGAATTGTGGTTTAAGCTATCCGTTTGGGTTTTGGGGAAAGGACTCCTGCTGGCTATGTGCGCGGAGATCCAAGTCCAACTGTGTGCAAACCTTGCTATTGTGTGCACAGGTTGGGAAGGGAATTGTAAGGAGGAAATAATGAATGAATGAATAAGAAAGGTTGATAGAGAACTTAATCTGTGAGTACGCTTTATGTGAATTGTTGGTAATTACTGCATTGTGCATTTTCTATCTTTAAGCTACGAAGATCTGTGTAAGTGTGTTTCCGTATCTGGATCTATTCTGTTATGTTTATGTAATGTTGTGATACTGTCATAAAAGCATATAATTATAGATCTAGCGCACATGGATGTGAATAAAGACCTAATTGTCCCTACGCAGAACAAGGTAATATGGGAATTAAAGGGCCTAGCGCAACTCTGCTTGCCTTACCTATCCTTTCTCTGGGTGCGGAAACCTGGTTCCAACACCCACCCATACTACTTCAGGTGAGACGTTGACCTATACAAGCGGGTCACTGTCGAAAGGGCTAGTAGTACAAGGGTTTGTTGGAAAACCTTGCACACCGAACCTGGGTCAGGACCCCTCGAGCCAACAAATGGTTCCATTACTGGGACCTGGAGGATCTTGAAAAAGGGATCGGGTAATGAAAAGAGAATATTGGAAGCCTGAAAGAAAGGAAATTGAAGATTGGTTCGAAAAGCAGATCCAAGAATTTGCGGTGAAAGAAAATCGCAGTGAAAAGTTAACAGCGGAAAGGTGGAAAAATAGGTACATTCTGACAGAGAGCTATGAAATATTATTTGTGACATTTGCGATCGAGATTCAAGAGTGGCTGGCCAGACTCGTAGAATTCCAAAAGTGCTGGAAGGAGGAGCGAGTCACTTAGTGGACCCCAGAGTTGATTCAGCAGCTGAAGAGGACTGATAATACTATCACGCGCATGGTCGATCACTAGGTGGATAGTGTGCTAGGATGATTTGTGACATAATTTTCCATTGATCAGTTTGTCTCATACTCTGAGGCCAAACGCCGATTATTTAAATGGCTCTGGGGAAAATTTTTGAGGACATTACCATTGCTAATTAATATATTACTGTGTGAAAAGAGCATTCTTTGTAGTCATACCGACTGAATGACCCAAGATCTAGACGGAAGCGCGACGCACAGTGGTAAATACTATAGGACCAACCTTGACAGAGGGAGATCCACCTATAATCCGTTGCAAGAACCAGTTGTGCAGGATCCCTCGGCTACACTGCCGCCCAGACAACACAAAGGTAACAACTCTCCCATACCACCAACCCCACCGAGCAGTGATATGGCTGCGCACCTAAGATTACCTACCTTCAAGGGGGTAGGAGATGAAGATATGGATCGATTTTGGTTTGTTGTAGACTCTATCTGGACTACGCAGAACGTGGCAACCAATATGGTGAAGAGGGCGCAGCTGTCCCTGGCATTCGAGGATAGAGCACTGGACTGGTATATGAGATACATTGCCCAGAATGGGAGTTAATCTATTCAATATATCAAATACGCTCTGAAGCAACAGTTCCGCAAGCCAAAATCTTACTCTTAGCTGGTAGCGGAAGTAAAGGAATTCAAACAAGGTGCGTCTGAGTTGGTGTGGGAGTTTGATCATTGATTGAAGAGAGCAATCAGGGAAGGAGGATTCAAGTATGACGATAGGAAACATTCAAAATGGTTCATCACTATGTTGTTACCTCACCTACGCACACCAATGAGTCACCAAACCTTTGAATTGTAGGAAAAAGCTGTGGAAGTCGCTATGAAACTAGAGGCTACACCCAGAGAGGATACGTCGGTGGGGGTACAACAAATTTAGGAATAGCTTGGAGCTATGCATATGGAAATATAGAACGTGCAAGAGAGCGAGGAAAGGATGGTTGCGCAGATCTATGGTGCATACGATGTTGAGTATCTGGCCACACGAAGGATTAGTGTCCTTTACTGGAAGATTACATGCAGGTAGGAGGACCTAGTCCAGTACGTCCAGGAGCTAGTGGGGAACCCATCCTATCATGACCAGGCTCAAGTGGACCTGTGCTGTGGTGTGATGACTGTCATGTAGCAGGACTGCATGCTACAAACCATTACCCTCGGCTAGGTGTGTACGTCCTAGAATTGAAGCAAAAATGATGCAGGTTCTGCCGATCGGTAGGACACGATGAGAAGAACTGTCGTACTTATGACTTGATGATATATCGTGGGAACTTGTACTGGGTACACTCAGACCCTGCGTCGCCAAGACCGTTTGCACACCTCGGGGGATCCCCGGCCCAGGGCAGAGGAGGTCAGGGAGGAAGCACAGGATGAGGATGTGGGCAGCTACTCTGTTATAACTATGGAGAGATGGGACACTTCGCCAGAGAATTCCAAAATCCCACCAGGCCATCGTGCAAGTATTGTAGGCAGCTGGACCATGTGGTGGAGTATTGCCCAATTTTAATAGCCAAGATGCAGGAGAAACAACCCACCACTACGCAGAATGTGTAAAGAGTTAAAACTGAGCTAAGGAATGCAGATCTGAGTGTAAAATTCATGACACGCAGTGGGATGGTCACCCAGGTAGCAAGGGAGGAGCTTGCCTCTCGGGAAGTAGTGAATTTCAAAGAACAAGAACCACTGGTAGCCCCCGCACAGCTTTCGATGCACCTCAAGATAGAGGAAGGGGTTGAGCCCTTTTTGAAGGCATGTCTGAAGCTGCTACGAAACCTGTAGGCCATAGGAAACCTCCAAGCACTACTGAATACCTACGCAACTCAACCCAATTTTATTCCCGAGACCAACGGTGTACACAAACTATACAGCTATAAGAAACGCATCGGAAAAGAAATGTGGTTTACTGCGCAGATTGGTGACTACTAGATGAATCAAGCTATTTTAGATCTTGGATTAGATGTGAATGTATTACCAAAGAAGACATGGAAATGAATGGGAGAGCCTAAATTAGAGTGGTCCACCATCTAGCTGTTAATGGAAAATCAACAAAAAGTCATTCTGCTGGGTAGGCTACCAAAAGTCATGGTTGATATCATAGGGGTAAGGGTCCTAACTGACTTTGAAGTAATAGAAATTATGGAAGATGTGGATCCCTACCATGCACTCCTAGGACTAGACTGGGCTATAGACATGGGGGGTGTTCTCAATCTCAAAAAGTGTAGCATGGTGTTTGAAAACAACGGTACGTGCATAATAGTGCCACTAGATCCAGCAGAAGGCACGCGGTATATAGAGCTAGCCTACGAGGAGGAGGAAATAGATCACATTTACAAATTGACTCCGCAGGACAAAGATCAGGTTAACCCCACGGCTGAAGGAGTACTCTACTAGGAAAAGGACAGTGATTTTTTTTCCAACTCTGACGAGGAATTGGAAAACTGGCAAGAACGGTTTGCATGAGGTTTCGGTGCTACGATGTCTTTAGACCACCATAAATTTCCATCGCATCTCTACCAAGGAAATAAATCTGCCTTTCCATGATGATGAAGGTGATATTATGAAGATTGTTGAACCCAATATTCTGAAGGAACGCATGCTAGGGGCACTACCACTAACCTTGCTCAGAGCACCTGCGCAAGGGCCGGTACTCCTAATTTGGGAGAAGTGTTGGAGTAGGATGATCCTACGCTTGGGGACCCCAGCTTCCAGACGGGCCCCAAGGTCAGTAGACCTACGCAAATACTTGCTGACATACAAAAATCAAGGGTGCAATAGAACCCTGCCCAAACAGGCTCACCTGGTTACCAATGACCTCGGCTTACGTTCAACTACAGAGCTGCCTAGACCCATGTGAAATTGGGAGAATTTGCGAACACTTCAAGTAAAAAATGGCATGCAAGACACTTGACGTATCCCTGTCATACAAGGATGTCCCGACCAAGAGTGAAGTGCATCGATCAAGAAGTTTGGTGGCCAAATTTCTGAACTGGTACTTGAACCGTGTTACGAAACACCTAGTATTGACCTTAATTCGGGGTACACGAACAACACGTAGGCATCATCTGAGGTCTGACGATCCATAGTAGAATCCTCAGGTACAAATAACGACCATCAACCTACCCCTTGTTGATAATAAAGGAACCTGACAGTTACTTAAAAGGGGCGGCAAACCATCAATGCGGCCATTTATGGTAAGTTTGATCCAAATGATCGATAGTAAGTTTCACGTACGGGGTACTCCACCATTAAATAGCTCTGAAAAATGTACATTTACCTGGACAACTTTGCAACCAGCTACATATTGTCTCTACACCATGCCCCTGTTACTCGATGACTGGCTTACAAGGATCAGTGACATTCTCTGGGATGCCTGTCCTTTTGTTGCTATGGCGGTCCCTAACCAGCCGAATGCTTTGGTCCCTAGCTATTCATCACTCGCATACATCATCTTGAGAGGGCTTGGGTATGCCGATTTTGATCAAATGATTGGGTGTTGGCCTCCTGCAGAAGGAATTTCTTGTGAACCACGCACGGAGAAGCACCATCATTATGCGATAGGGATACCCGACCTTCGCACCCCGGGGATGACTGTGGTACCTGGCCGGATGGCCTCAGATGATAGAGCAGAGGAGGGTACGCTATTATCATGGTCCCCCACCAACAGTATCGCAATCAAGTCACAACTAGCTCTGCACTAGGAAGGAACAATGAGATATAGGGATATGTTGCAACTTCTCCACAACTCCATATTACCGACCAGCAGAAGCCATATTTGCTCGCTCCTGTGCACTGCCCTAGTTAACAATCATGCTCCAACCACTGTGTACAACCAAATAGATTTGGCGCAGCTATCTCGTGCAATGCTACAAGGACTATACACCACAGTGTTGCAAGATATTCGCCACCATGACCAGACTGCGCGAAGCAGTGTGAAATACCTCTGGAAGTTCGGGCACAATGGATTGCATTATTCACTGAAGCAACAAAGGTTATTCAGGATCAGCTTATGTGGGGCATGCAATTGGTTGATGTAGTTACGTAGCTTTGGACAATGGTCTGGTACCATCCTATGCTTTAGTGTATCCAGGACAACTTCGACAGGCGGAAGTTGCTCTCGATCAGATCAGAGCGCCCTTACCTTCCAGTGTTTCTGTGCAGCGTCTAGTCACCATGGACACAATTGCGAATCTTCACTGCACCAAGAAGATTTTTAGGTAACAGTTGAAACCATGGAGTGAAACCGCCTTCCAGACCTCCTAGGATGCTCATACCTCTATTACACACCTCCATCGGATGTTAGAACAGGTTACCATGGCTTCAGATGGACCTGCATCCCTGACACTTGTCAAAATTGCACAGTGGGATGCTATGCAAAGATAGGAAGTGCTCCCTCTACTCTCCCACGCTCTTGATACCTTGCGTGCGCAAATCGAGGCTGCACCACCATAGTGATTCGGGACGAGTCACAAGATTGTTTTGGGGGATTGTTGGAATAGGGTCTCCTACAAGCTACGAAATTGGTCCATTTTGAATACTTTTGATTAGATTTATTCTAGCGCAGGGGTTTTGGGGTGGGTCAAAGCCCCAAAAGCATTGTAATGCGTAAAAGGATAAACCAGGGGTCCGAAAACCACAGTTTTCAGACCATAGGAAATTATAGGCTAGATTTTTATAAATAGAGGAACATTTTTTATTGTAACAGACAATAAATGATGAGCTATTGATGCAAACTATGGTTTAAGCTATCTATTTTGGTTTTGGGGAAAGGACTCCTGCTGGCTGTGTGCGCGGAGATCCAAGTCCAGCTGTGTGCGAACCCTGCTGTTGTGTTCGCAGGTTGGGAAGGGAATTGTAAGGAGGAATTGATGAATGAATTAATAAGAAAGGTTGATAGAGAACTGAATCTGTGAGTACGCTTTATGTGAATTGTTGGTAATTACTGCATTGTGCATTTTCTGTCTTTAAGCTACGAAGATCTGTGTAAGTGCGTTTCTGTATCTAGATATTTTATGTTATGTTTATGTAATGCTGTGCTACTATCATAAAATCATATAATTATAGATCTAGAGCACGTGGATGTGAATAGAGACCTAATTGGCCCTGTGCAGAACAAGGTAATCTGGGAATTAAAGGGCCTAGCACAGCTCTTCTTGCCTTACCTATCCTTTCTCAGGGTGCGGAAACCTGGTTCTAGCACCCACCCATACTACTTCGGGTGATAATTCGACCTGTGCAAGCGGGTCACTACCGAAAGAGCCAGTAGGATAGGGGTTTGTTGGCAAACATTGGACACCGAACCTGGGTCAAGACCCCTCAAGCCAACATGGATTCTATGCTGGATGACAAAAAACTTGAGAAAAAGTTTTCAAAAGATGACATTGTCCTTCCATATTATGAATTTTATGATAATTTTCAGTAGTCGTGCCTTTATTTTAGTGCACAAGATACATATGATAATTGTCATCTCAATTTCCCTCTTTTCCTTGATAAAGATCCTAATTCTGAGGTGATTTTCTTTAACATTCCTGAGAGTTATCATTAGTCCATCAAGTTCGAAAGTAATGAGCAGCAGGTTTTCTTCCTCAAACCTAATGATCAACCTGTTCAACAAATTTTAAATCAACTAGGAAAAGAAGAAATAGATATTCTAATTCTTTATGTTTCTTCTAAGGAATTAATGGATAAAAGGAAGATTTTAGATCCTTTAATCATTCTCATTCTCAAGAATGTGAGAATGTAGCCCAAGATAGTCAAATTGAAAAGGTATCTAGTGAAGAGCTGCATCTTACTATGCCTATTATGGAATAATGTATTACCAATGATCTTATTCAAATAATTGTTGATTATACTACCTCGCAAACTCTCCATCTAGATTTACATGAAAAAACACTCATGCATCAAATTTCATATTTGGAGGATAATAGACCAATCGTTGTCATTCATTTGGAAAATAGTCCTAAAAGAGAAAAACCATTGACTACAAATGATGTTTACCTTTCTCCTCTTCTTGATCAACAAGACGAAATCCTTAATGTTTTTCAAGACCCCTTGGGCAGTCTTTTGAAAGTATTAGAAAAGGTGGAGTTTTTTTTCTTCGCGAACAAAAATATTGGGTTCAGTTTTCAGTTGGGGTTTCCATTACCACAACACTCTTCCTTTGAGGAAATTAGCAGGAGCAATAAATTCGATAGCCATTTTATTTCATGGTTGCACTGGATATTTGACTTCACTTGATTCGGTCATTTATGGATCAGTTAGAGTAGGCAAGGTCTGATGAATAAGCTCAACATTCTGAGCCTATTTTTCAGTGTTAATTTCCAGTAGAGTTTGCAGTTGATGATGTAAAGTTCAGCTTTAAGTTTGATTTAAGTCAATTTGAGAATTGTAACTGCAGTGAATCCATTACCCAATGAACAATTATACTTTGTCTATGGTGTTCTTAGCACCTCCTAAAGGAGCTGCCATCCCCAGTTGGAGCCAATGTTAGTGTCTACGACTCACCAGTGATAAAATGTGATCTTTCCATGTGATTTATAGGCTCTTAGGTCAAATTGTTATATTTTCAAATAAAATTTGACATGTCTTTTTATTTTAAAATGAATCTTGAGTCATGTCCTAGGTATTGTTATTACTCACTCCATTTTCAAGGTCATCAAATGATTTTCAGGGTCATCGTTTTTGTCATTAAGTCATTCAAATGCATAATTTAAGGGTTCGAAGTTTCAAATCATGGTTAAGATATGAATTATGTGTAGAAATTATTCAAAAAATATGTATATCAATGGATTCAATCCGATCATGCGATATACTAAAGCAAGATATTGAATCCTTCTACAACTCAATTGTGGAAAATAAACATGATCGCCAATCACAACAAGTAAAGAAAGAAGCAAATCAAACCACAACACAGATATTTTCAATATTACTACTCAAAACCCCTCTATCTTCTATTGTATATTCATCAAGGAATCATGAAACAATTACAATGCACTTTTCTCACAAGAGTCTCATGCACTCTCACAATTGTCTCACACTGATCCAGACAAAATCAACCAACACTTAGCCAATTTTCAGCCTCTTCTCAGACTGCCTTGATTGTGCAATTCAATCCCTATTATTTAGGAAATTTAGCTTTCCAAATATGTGCAATGCTCATAGGAAATCCTATGGATGTTTTATTGCACGCGGGAAACCTACTAATAATACAACTGATATTTAACATCCCTTTAACCTTTGTCTCAACTGGGTCTCCTCTAGAACTGACATGCATGAAAATATTAATATTAAATCATCAATTACATGACATATAACTGCATCTGAATTAAATCTAATTTAATTCACTTGACCTCTCACTAGTGCAACAGAATGTTACAACTAGTTAAATTGATTTTAACTCAATTAATTGAGTTAACTGATTTCTCACGCATTCAACTAAGGCACTAACTGTAAATTGGACTCAATAACTAATAGAATCACTCTAAATGCCTCAACAACCACCCTCAACTCAAATTCATGAGCTAACTGATTTTATTACACTCAGTTAACCATTACTAGTGATTATGAGATAAGATTATATTTTATTGTCCAATTTAATTAAGGGAAAATTAAATTAGACACACATTTCTTGTTGACTTTTCAAAACTCCCACTCAACAAGAAAGGGATTATTAGTTACCATGATCCTGCCTCTATGGTATTAAAATTTTCTCCTGGCAAGCACCTTCGTCAGAATATCTGTATCTTGATCTTTCGTGGGAATGTACTGAAGTAACATAGTGTGCCTCTGAACACAATCTTTGAGATGGTGGTACCGAATGTCTATATGCTTGGAACTATCATGGAATATCGGATTAACTGAGAGTTTAATAGAACTCTATTTATCACAATGTATCACTTTCGTATCCATATAATGACAAAACAAACCAACCACAATCTTCCTCATCCAGATGGCCTCACATGTAGCCTAACTGGTTGCCATGTACTATGCCTTGGATGAAATAAGTGCCATAGATATCTACTTCCTGCTGTACCAAGAAAATTTTGTCGATCCTATGTTGGATATCCCTCTTGATGTGATCTTTCTATCTAATGGACTTCCTACCTAGTTTGCGTTGGTGAAGCCTTGAAGCTTCACTCCCTCTATATGTCTGTACAATAATCCATACTTTGTAGTGCCCCTGACATATCTCAATAAATTCTTCCACGTCTTCCAAAAGAGCTTGTTCAGCTTAACCATAGTTTGACTCAGCTGGTTAACTGCATAGAAAATTTATGGTATGGTGTTCACCAAGTACATCAGTGAACCCACAAGCTACTTGTAAATGATAGGATCCACTACCTCACGTGAAGTAGCATCCTCCTTCCTTCAGTTTCCTGGAATATGATTCTCCATGGGTTTACAACTCTCCATGTGAAACTTACTCATAATCTCTTTGGAATAGTTGCCTCGATAAAAAAATATCTCACCATCTCGCTACCATATCTTCAAACCAAGGAAATAGTGAAGGAATCCCATGTCCTTCATTTCAAACTCTCTTGCAAGATCCTCTTTGCAAGAAGTTATGAGCTGGTAATCACTTGTCAAAATTAGATCATCAAGATAAAGTACGATAATCAAGAGCTTACCATCAACCAAAATCTGGTACAGGTTCGCATCTGCTTCACTCTTTGTGAATCCCAACATGGTGAAATAGTTGTCAATCTTGGTGTACCAAGTACGAGGTGCTTGATTAAGCCCATACACTACTCTCTTGAGTTTGCACACATGCGAATCACTTTCAAAGGTCTCAAAGCCTTCTAGTTGCTCTATGTACACTTATTCCTTAATAAATCCATTTAGAAATGCACTCTTCACATCCATCTAATGTATCTTCCACCCCATCTACACTGAGAGTGCAAGGATAGATCTAATTGATGAATACCTCGCAACCAGTGCAAAATTATCCTCATATTCAATCCCCTAAATGTGTGAGAATCTCTGGGCTAAAAATATAGCCTTGCACTTCTCCACACTCCCATCTCCCACCTGCTTCACCTTATAGATCCATCTAGATCCAACCACTGATTTCCCGACTGGTCTTGGGACAAATTCCCATGCACTATTCTTAACGATGGAGTCAAACTTCTCAACCATGCTTTCAACCCAAATTGGTTGTTGCACTAATTCCTCAAAAGAGGATGGTTTTGTGACAATACACTTGCTCATAAGAGCCATGTATCTAGTAAACCTGTCTAGAGACTATCTCTGTCTGTGCAGTGAAGTAGGTGCTCCTACATGTTCTGCCACATCAAGTCTCAATTTATCAGCTTCCATGGTGCACCTTCTACCATGTATATTGGATGGCTCTGCATGATTTTTTTTTTCTACTCTATGATCCTCTGCATGTGGCTACTCCACATCTTTAGTTACATCCTTTGGAACCAAGAGTTCCTCATATGCATGCAAATCAAGCTCCCTCTCAAGGGACAATCGCATGGATTTCTCCTCATCAAAATTGTATATCCTGTCTCACAACATTCATGTCATTGTTTCAAAAATACACTAGTTACTTGTGGGGAGTATCAGTGTACCCAAAAAAATCCCAATCTCAGTTGTTGGTTCTAGCTTCTTCCTGGAGTATTTGGTCACATGGCAATAGACAGATGAGCCAAAAAATTTAAAATATGAAACACCAGGTTTCTTACCATAAAAAGCTTCCTCTGGTGTACTCATGCCAATTATCTAATGAGGACTAAAATTTTTCACAAATACCACTGTGTTGCATGCTTCCACCCACAGATACAATGGTAGGCCTTGATCATGAAACATCACTCGTGCTGCACCCATAATTTTTCTGTTATTTCTTTCTGTGACCCCATTCTGTTGTGGGTTATGAGGCACAATAAAATCTCTCCAAATTCCTTCTTTGATACAAAGTTCTTGAGTTCATTAGAGATGTACTCACCACCATTTTCACTCCTAAGAGCCTTCACATGCTTCCCCGTATCTTTCTCCACCAGTGCTTTGAACTCACAAAATTTTGAGAACATCTGATCTTTCTTCTACATAGAGTAGATCCAACACTTTCAATAAAAATCATCAACAAAGATCACACAATACATGTGCTTTGTTGTCGAAGCTGTAGATAATGGTCCATACACGTCTGAGTGAAATCTCTCAAGGATTCCTACTGCTCGGTTCTCCTTCTCGTGAAAAGTGGCCTTTGCATACTTCCCCATGGTACATCCCTTGCATGTGTTTATCTATTCAAGAGTACCCTTTGGAAGCCTAATAGAAATCTGTTGCATGAACTTCAAGGAACCGTGGTGTAGATGGCCCAATCTCCTGTGTCATAACTCACCCTCATCTCGGCTCACAAATTTGTCTGCCTTACCAATCAATGTTTTGCAACCATCTACAGGTTTATAGAGATTCTTCACATGAATCCCAATCTTCTTGGTTTTTCATGTGGCTTTGCATCAAAGGAAAGCTTTCCCTTCACTGAAAACCACAACATAACCTCTATCCTCCAACATAACAAATGAAACTAAATTATTTTTCAAGTCGAGTACATTCATGATGTCCTTTAATAAGAAGGGTTTACCTGACTGTCTCTGGGAAGTAACTGTACCAATCCTGGTAGTGCTATACCTCCCATCATCACCCATTTTGATATGCATATCGATATCCTTCTTCTCCAATCTATTTAAAAGTTCTTTGTCTCTCGTCATGTTGAAATATGCACCACTATCTAAGTACGGCACTGATCCCATCGCACTTGACACCATGCATGCGATGAGTGAGAAGTCCAAATCAAATTGTGAGGCCAAAGCCTCACCAACTGTAGATCTCAAAGCCTTTTTGTTCTTCTTCTTTTGTGGACAATTACTGGCATAATGTCCATGCTCCTGACAATGAAAACACTTCACTCTGGACATGTCACACTGTTGAACCCTTATTTAAACTGAGAGGGGGGCTGAATCAGTTTAATACATTCATGGAATTTTAAACTTTCCTTTAAACTTATTTACACCTTCATTTCATGATCAAATTATTATATAATTAAACAAAAATATTAATATGTGAGCAACAAGGGAGAAAACCACATCTTATTATTGTTTTGATGCAAAGGCAAGCTCCAACTCCCTCTCACCACTAATTTTCTATAGGCTCCAACCTATAGGAGGCTACTACCTCAAATTCTGCAAGCTACAACTTGCAAGGAGTCTCCAACTCCCATCTGTTTTCTACAGGCTACAACCCACAGGAGGCTCTACCTCAACCAACTACAATTGGACATCTATCAAGCTAAAAATTGAAATAGAAGCACAAAATCCTATGTATCTTTTTTAGGCTACAACCCACAGGAGGCTCCTACCTCAAAAAGCTACAACTGGACATCTATCAAGCTACAACTTTAAATAGAAGCACCAACTCCCATGTATTTTCTGTAGGCTACAATCCACAGGAGGCTCCTACCTCAACCATCTACAATTGGACATCTATCAAGCTACAACTTGATACGAAAGCACCAACTTCCTCACTCTACAATAAAAGAATATGCTGATTTACCTCAATATAAGCCTTGTTTTTCTCCTTCTTCACTGATGCCCTTCTAGCCTTCAAATCTATTTCATATCAGCTTTGGATCTTCACAAAATCTCTATATGCTCTCTCTCATTCTTCCACTTTATAAAATTCTACAACTCTCTTACATTATTCTTCTCTTTTCAATTCTACAGCTTTCTAACCTCTTCTGCACTCTTCAAATTTTCTGCACACTTTATCTTTCTTCCTCTATCGTCCTCCTCCTTTTGCATACTGATATTACATGTTTTATACAGAGAAATTTATGACTGTTTGCATTCTAAAAGGAATATGAAGTGAACAGGCACGACTCTTGCCTTTCACCCACTCATTTCCCCACTCAGCATATTCCGAATGTTACAAAAATATATACAATCATTACAGTGTCAAATTGGAGTTTTGCTTTGCCTATGGAAACTTGCCTTCGCATCACAAACAATACAAAATAATTAATACATTTACAGTTACAATAATATTCCAATTCATCCCTTTCAGCTTCTTAGCTTTGTTGTGTGTTTTTCCTCTTCTAATTGATGTTCCTTTGTCTTTTCTGTCTCTGTAGTTATATTTCAACTGTGTTGCATAACTACCCTTTTTTCCCGACTCGACCCATGTTGTTGCACTATTCTGCACAAGCTCTGTGTCCTTTTTCTTACCCGAGCCTTTCTTCATTGTGTTCAGTATTTTCTTTCGCCTTTAGCCTTTTCGTTTGACTCACTTCCACAACATTGTTATGCACGGGATCCTAGTCCTTTGTCATGCGTTCATGTCTTTCCTTTGTGGCCTATGGGGTATGGCCCACATAAACTCCCTTTTAACGCACGGATTACAATTTTCTAGTTTTATCAACATACATACATTTCAACAGTCAAAAAACGCATATTTTATAACATGGCACATATAACAGGATGCACATATACGTGGAAAAATAGTTTTCTGGTCCACAATCCTAGAACCAATCACAATGCATCTCAAATACTTGACCGAAACTTTTAATGTTTATAAATTAAACATATCTCCTGTCGTGTGCGATATGCAATCGTGTCGCATCGCATCCAACTTACCTTAATATGTGAACCTTAAGCATACAACCATAAACTGTGTGATGTGCGCTAATGCGCAATGTCGACACGTGGCTCCTCCCTTTCACCATTTCAAAACTTTCTAACCTTACCACATCACAAAAAAATTAACATTTCCTAGCGCTATTTGCTAACATTTGCGATGTGTAGGCTCGCGATTTTCCGACCACCGTTGATCTGCCCCCAGATCTAACAGTCCTCATCTGATCGCACTTTGCACTTTATAAGATTTACTTTGTGGTTATACCCTATTTCTTGCGATCTACAATGTTGTGTTGTGCCAACATGTGTCTTCTCCATTTCGCTTCGTAAATACTTTAACTTACCATGCGACGCCTTGATGCTAAAATCTTAAATGTTGTGATTTTCGAAATTGCTCCTAATGCTATTCGATATATGTCATCCTTCTCTTGCCTTCACTTTTGCGATCTAATCCTGACTGTCTGTTCCCCTCCTTTGGAAATTTTCTAAATGATCTCTGCCGTAGTTGATTTTTGTTTGTTCATCCTATCACCTCTCTGTAGCGCCGATTCCTCCATGCTTCTCCTCCCTGAGCCTTATTTAGTTTCTAAGTGTGATGATCTCTCTTGGGCTTGTTCTTCTATTTTCTATTCACTTTGACTTGGGATTCTTTCACTTTCGGCACACCTTTGCTGCTTCTCTGCAGCCTTTGCTGCCTCTACTTCCTTCGATGCCTCTTCATATTTGCTACCTCCACTGCCTCTTCTTATGTGCTGCTTCTGTGAATCTCTCCTAAGATTTTTCTTCTAGTTATTCATTCTGACTTGAGATTATTATGCTTGCTGCACACCTTAAACGAGCCAATCTCTCCTGATCTTGCTTTGCTGCCTGTGCTCCTTTGATGCCTTAATTGTTTCTCTTCTGCCTCTGCTTATTTCTGTTGTCTTTGCTACCTCTGCTACCTTTGCTTCCATTACTGCCTCTACTACCTTTGCTACCTCTCTACTTCCTTTGATGCTTTTGTTGCCTTTGTTGATAGTCTAATGCTGCTCCTTGCCTCTTTGCTGCTCCTCTGCCTCTCTTGTATTCTTTCTTACTGCATTGTTGCCTAATCTACTCCTTTGCCTTATTACTGGTTCTTCTTTGCTCCTTTTCCTTAATGATAGTTCGAGTGCTGCTCCTTTGTGCTTCTTTCCCATCAATAACAATATTTCCAACAGTCTCTCTCTTTGGCATTGATGGAAACACATCCACCAATATTCCAATACCTCCTCTAGGACTTCCTTCCCCTTTCATTCTGAGAAGTGCCTTATCTTTCTTCCTCTTCTTGCTTTTCAGAAGAGCCTTTCTTCTTCTACTTGCTTTTCCTCCCCCTTTGACATCAATGGAAAAGGGTTGCATTATTTCTCTCTGGGTTGTGTATAGGCCTTCTTCTTCTGACTCTATACCTTGCTACTCTAGACTGGTGTACAAGGGTTGTTGGGAGAACACTTTGAGAATCATTGAACTTGTATGTATATACACAGTAAGCTCATACCATCCCAAAGCACAGATTCCTTGCACTTGTATAAAGTTGAAAGTGATGATAAGGACACTTTGCTTCCTATTGGTGGTGATATGTGCTAAAATGCTGATAGTGATATTACACTAACAGCCGAAAGGACCTTGATACTAATGTGAATAATGAATCAAACTAGAACTTGGATATTATTGTAAGGTTATACAATATCTTTCAATCTAAAAAACCAAATGAATTTACTACTTGTACAAAGTACTTTCAAAACAAACCCTTGAGGCTAGATACATTCAATGCATTGGTTAGTCTCACTTATCAACTATACAATTTTATTTATGACATAAGGGGGTATGTATTTCAATGATCAACCTCTCTTCAATGGTGAAATACCAACAATTCCTTTCTGTTGAGGTAGGGCTTAGATGAATCAATAACAGACTCTTGAGCTTCAAATGTAAGATTAACACAACTATTCCTTCATACTTCAAATAATTTAACTATTCTATCATGATGATATTCAACAAAACATCTTCAAGTAGTTTAATTGAAATCTCAACAAATAGACTTCACACAATTTTATGAATGATCTTAAGAAAGAAGCCTTGAAGATATATCTGTACTGAATTGAGGAAGGCATGCAGTTATATCTAGAAATAGATACTTCTTCAATGCTCAATATAATACTTCAAGTGTAAATAAGATAATGATCCTTTAGCACTATTATTGACGTTTTAATTCTTTAATAATGCAAATAACGTTGGGAATACTACCTTGATGCACTTCTGCCATAATATTTTGATCTTGAGGACCTGTACCATACTACTGCTCCACTGATGAAACTTGGTATTCTGCTCATAGGAAGGTTGCTTGTTCCAAATACCAATTGATACTAATTTGATAATCCATGCAATAATTTTACTTTAGCTCACACATAGACCAATAGTTAAGACAACCTTCATAGTTTCTACTTTTGAGCTCTCCACTGTTCTGAACAACAATCATCAATATACTGAATCTAATCTTCGCATCATTAACCTTTTGCTTATTCTAACATTTTGGCTTAAAATAATCTCACTGCATATTTCTTTCTAGGAATGCTCTAGAATCATTGATGCTCTATATACAATTCAACTGATCTAAACAAAATGATCCTCGGGAAGACAACTTCAATTTCTTAACTTGGAATCTACAAGGAAATACCACTCATAGTTTTATCCCTCATTTAACTCCTTTCCTCCAAGGGGACCTTTTATATATGAATGATGTAATGATATAGTGATGATAAGCAGTTCTCTTACTCATCCTTCTTAATTTTGTTTAATTGTGAACTCTTGTAGTGTGATGCACAGTGTGATCATCCTCTATGGATATTTCCAGTTCTATAGCTCAAAACATAATTTTTTAGATTTTAAACATTCATCACTTAGTGTGTTGTTGTCTTCTTAGCTTACATGCTCATGGGTAATTTTCCCTCTACTACCATGGGATCTTGCAGCCTTCTTTGCTTCCATCAACCTGTTGGCTATTGAATTATTCAGGTATCCTTCTTCCTCTACAGCTCTCTATCAGAGGAATTTTCCTTTCCCTTCTTGAACTTTTATCTGTTCTTATTCCAATGAGCTTTTATTAGAATACTCTTATGGGGACTATTTATGAACTGCCCTCCCCTTGGGATGTTGCTTATTATCTATTGATGGCTGGATATTTGCGTTGCTTCCTAGAGTAGCTCCCCTTGAGACTATGATGGATTCATTATGTTATTGTAGTAACTGGCTCCTCCTTTCTCTTTTCCTTCCATACTCTATTGGGTTTCTTCATAATGTCCGCAGTTCTTTTTTATTCATAGTTTTGTTTGATTTGATTGGATTCCATCATCTGTCTAGAGTTCTTTAATGTATATGGAAGTTTACAATATTTTTCTTTGTGACCAAGCTTGAGGCATACATAACATCTTATTTTAACAAGGTACATTTGAGCTGATAATATTTATGATCCCTTTTCAACATAATTTACATTCAACAAGTTTATGTCCAAAATTATTGCATGCATAAAAGTAGCCATGGAAATACTTTGTGTACCTGGTGATAGATTGTCTTCGCCATTTGTTTGCTTAAGGTAGTCCTTTCATTGGATGCATCTTTAGTTGGTTGAACTGGATTTGCTTTGTCTTACAATATGCTGCAATATGTCCAAGTTTGTGGTAGGAAAGAAAAGTGATATTTCTCATAGGAGAAAAGAATCTCCTTTGACAACTTCTGAATCTATTCAATGCATATTTAGGAGTGTAAGATCCTTTTTCAGCTGATTGTTTCTTCATTTTTTTCTTTGTCAATTGAGGTTGTTGCTTATTTTTGTTTACTTCATTGTAAGTCATGTTCTTTTTTTCTTCTACTTCTGTAGGAATATTTTGAGCTTCTTAATTATCCTTTACATATTTTACAAAAATGATATTCCTGTTATCCTCTACATTGGACTTACTTGTTTCTCCTTCATAGCCTATCCCGGCCTTTATGAGAGGATATCTTTGAGCATTTAGTATTTTTTCCAACTAATCAGAGATTTTCATTCGTGGAGTGTTCATAGATAATTCCCTTTGGGAGTTTTCTAGTTTCTTTCTTAGGTGTACCACTTCTTCTTCCAATTTCTCTTTCTCCTGATGTTTATATTTAATTTTCTTTAACAGAATGTCTTCTACCTTCTTAGATTCTTCAAGTTATACTTTCAACTGAATAAGGTTTTCTAAATCTGGTTCTTCCTTTACATGTTTCAAGAGAATGTATTTCTATTTTTTACACTTGAGTTTAAGTCTTTCTATTTCCTCCAGGGAACTCCTTAGATCCCCCTCAAGATCTACCTCACCTTCTTCCTCATCTTCTAGAAGGAATCCTTCAGGCTCTTCCTTGGACATCAACACAAATTTAGAGGTTCCTTATTCATTTGAGGATTTATTTGAGCTTTCAGATGCACTGCTATCTTGCTATGTATAAACCTCAAGCTCTTCCTTGGCCATCAACACAAATTCATAGGTTCCTTATTCATTTGACGATTCATCTGAGCTTTCAGATGCACTGCTATCTTGCTGAGCATAAAATGATTTTCTATTGAATCTCTTCCCTTTCTACCATTTATTTATTTTATTTTTCTCTATCTCTTGTGGCTGGTACTTTGCCTTCTTATGAGGACATTTAGATGCATAGTGCCCCACTCTTCCATAGTTAAAGAACTTAAATGGAATTTTACCTTTGTATTTACCCATTCCTTTATCCAATATTCTGACAAATTTGGCATCTTCTTCATCTGAGCATGAACATGTATCTTTCTTCTCTTTCATGCACTTGTCTACCTTAAAGGTTGCCTCCCTCACATTTTACTTCCCTTGTGGAAGTCTCATCTCATAAGCTATCAAGTTTCCAAGAAATTGATTCATGGTCAAGGTTTCCCAATTTTTTATTTCTTCTATGGCTGAAACCTTAGGGTTAAACCTGGATGGTAAATATCTCAATATCTTTTGCACAATTACACATTCCTTAATGGTTTCTCCCAGAGATTTCATGTTATTCACAATTTACGAAACCTTTAAGAAGAAACTGGCTATATCTTCATCTTCATTCTTTTTTACATTTTAAAACAGAGCTCTATAGGCTTGTAGCTTGGCCATCTTCACCATTTTATCTCCCTCATGGGCACTTTCTAATATATCCCATATTTATTTGGCAGTCTGATTGTGCATTAATTTGATAAATTATGCCTCAGAAAGACCACTTAAGAGTACATTCATAGCTTTTTCATTAGCTATAAAATCTTGTTTAGCTTCTTTCTCTGTGTCAGTATCCTTTGTAGCATATCCTAATTCCACAGTAGCCCAAAATTCTAATCCTAGATACATTATGTACATCCTCATTCTTATTTTTCAGAAGGCATAGTTTGTGCCAATAAATAGAGGGGATTTATTTATTGAGCATCCTTCTAGGCTAGCCATATTGGGGACCTAGGATATCCTTCCAGTTGTTACACTGATACAGAAGGAACTGGCTCTGATACCAATTATTGAACTCTTAGTTAAATTGAGATGGGGGGTGAATCGGTTTAATACATTCATGGACTTTTAAACTTTCCTTTAAACCTATTTACACCTTCATTTCATGATCAACTTATTATATAATGAAACAGTAATCTTAATATGTGAGCAACAAATATTAAGCAGATTAAATACAGAACATCAACACATAATCATCATGCACATGGAGAATAGATATAAGTGGAAACCCACAAGGGAGAAAACCACATCTTATTATTTTTATGATGCAAAGGAAAGCTCCAACTCCTTCTCACCACTGATTTTCTATAGGCTCCAACCTACAGAAGGCTAGTACCTTAAATTATGCAAGCTACAACTTGCAAGGAAGCTCTAATTCCCATCTTTTTTTCTGCAGGATACAACCCACAGGAGGCTCCTACCTCAACCAGCTACAATTGAACATATATCAAGCTAAAACTTGAAACGAAAGCACCAAATCCCATGTATTTTATGTAGGCTACAACCCACAGGAGGCTCCTACCTCAAATAGCTACAACTGGAGATCTATCAAGGTAAAACTTGAAACGGAAGCACCAACTCCCATGTATTTTCTGTAGGCTACAACCCACAGGAGGCTCCTACCTCAACCAACTACAATTGGACATCTATCAAGCTACTACTTGATACAAAAGCACCAAATTCCTCACTCTACAATAAAATCATATGTTGATTTACCTGGATATTAGCTCTGTTTTTGTCATTCTTCATTGCTGCCCTTCCAGCCTTCAAATATATTTCATATCAGCTTTTTATCTTCACAACATCTTTATCTACTCTCTCTCATTATTCCACTCTATAACATTCTGAAACTCTCTTACATTCTTCTTCTCTTTTAAATTCTGCAACTTTCTAACCTCTTTTGCACTCTTCAAATTTGTTGTACCCTTTCTCTTTCTTCCTCTATCCTCCTCCTTTTGCATATTGATATTACCTGTTTTATACAAATAACTTTATGACTGTTTGCATTCTACAAGGAATATGAAGTGAAGAGGCACGAATCTTGGCTTTCACCCACTCATTTTCTCACCCAGCATATTCTAAATGTTACAACAATATATACAATCATTGCAGTATCAAATTGGAGCTTTTCACTACCTATAGAGACTTTCCATTGCATCACAAACAATATAAAATAATTAATACATTTACAGTTACAATAATATTTCAATTCAACCCTTTTAGCTTCTTAGCTTTGCTGCGTGTTTGTCCTCTTCTGCTTGATGTTCCTTTGTCTTTTATGTTTCTGTAGTGATAATTCAACTGTGTTGCATAACTTCCCTTTTTGCCTAAATCAACCCATGTTGTTGCACTGTTCTGCACGAGCTCTGGGCCCTTTTTATTACCCGAGCCTTTCTTCGTTGTGTTCAGTCTTTTATTTTTATTACCCAAGTATTTTCTTTCGCGTTCAACCTTTTAGTTTGAATCACTGCCGCAACGTTGTTCTGCATGGCCTCCCAGTCCTTTGTCATGCGTTTAGGTATTTCCTTTGTGTTCTGTGGGGTTTGGCCCACATAAACTCCCTTTTAATGTGGAAATTACAATTTTTGAGTTTTATCAACATACATACGTTTCAGAAATAAAACAACACATATTTTATAACATGGCACATATAACAGGACACACATATACGTGGAACAGGAGTTTTAAGGTCCCACAATCCTAGAACTAATTGTTAGTCATCAATAATTTTTTTCTTAGGTGATGACTAAATGATTACCCCAAGATTTATCGAAACAAAGTTTATAGAACATTGTGAGTTCTAGAAATGTCACTACCTTCATTATCCTCAAGGTAGAATTTTCACTATTTTTTTTATCCTATCTAGTCATAACTGAACCGCTACTCCCAGAAGACCCATCAGGGGCTCAAGCCATTCATTTTTAAACCTAACTTATCTCCTTGGCTCAAAAAATTGTTCTTTTTCTTACCTACACAATTCCCCACCACCACCTAAACCTGCCAAACAGAGCAGCTTCATTGTGCTTGCTTTAGCAACTCTCAAAAACTGGGTGTCTCTCTAGAGCCTTTAGATAGTCAAGTATGTGTGTTGCATCTTAGGCCCACAAACACAAAAATCTTGGCATGGATCCTGTCTTACCCTTGTAAACCCTAAGTCTACATCCTAGCCCAAAAACCAAGTCCAAGAAGGCCTCCACTAGATCACCTAGGGTTTTCACAAAGTCATAAGATGGATTTGGTGCACATAGATTATGCTTCTTCTTCTATATAAAGGGAATACATTCAAAAGAAGGGGACAAGTCACTGGTCCTATATACACCAAAGAGATCATTCAAGGAAATTTTTATGCCTAAAGACATGAATCTTGCAAGGAAACAATTGCTCTATGCTCACATCTCTGCAAGAGTAGTCAAAAGGACACCAGGTTAGCAAAAAGGCAAGGTAATGGAATACAAATTCTCTTTCATAAATAGCAGAGGGGATGCCAAAGGGACATCCAAAAGCAGCCTCTTGTTTCAACACCTAAACATGCAAAGGATAAACTACCACCTCCAAACCTTTCTGCAAAAATACCTTGAAGAGTAATCTGAAGCAGAGATAGAAAAAAAAAAAGGGAAGTACCTGTGAAAGAGTTCATCAAGCCATTTTTTGATAAGAGACACAATAAAATTAAGAAAAACAGAAACACCATGAGTTTATGGTAAACTAGTAAAAATACTAATCATCAAAGGACCTATGTTCAAGGAGAAAAGGGGTGTTTTTATTAGTCACAAAACAATGGTGACAAACAAGAAAATCACCACAAACACCACAAAGGCAGAAGTCACCTCCCCAAGGTTACTTCCAAGGATAGCATTAGGTCATCTGCACTGAAGGAAAGGGATAAAGAGTATCAGTGTGTAGAGTATCATCTCACCAAAGAGGAAAAAAACAGAGTTTTTTCCTTAGAATCAAAATGGGACATAGTTCACTTAACAGAAATCGCTTAAGAGGCATTTTTGCCCATGATTTACATCTCGAATGAAGACCCCAACCAGGGCATCCTAGTCAAGGGATAATCCAACAAAAATATGATAAAAGCGTAAGTAAACGTTTTGCAAAAACTGTGCCAAAAAGTGTTCCACATAGTGAAATATCAGTAAAAAGACACATGCAAGGATAGAGGGCAACATGAACTTTACAAAGGTGGGTTTTCCCTTTTAATTTATTTTGAAAAAAGGCTATAAAGGTCCCCTTATAAATTCCCCCCCGCACCATTTTCCACTTTGCAAGGAAAGGAAACCATTGGAGGAGAGTGTAGTGTTTTTTTCGGGCAAATTGTGAAAATTGACCAGTGCTATGCCCCTAGCCTCCGGCGCTATGCACAGAGGCGATCTGGGAAGTGTAAAATTACATTGTCCTATGTGCTCACAACATGGTGCTACGTGCCTAGGCTGGCGCTATGTGCAGGCCCAGAAACTACCATAGGCACCTGGGAGACTGCCCTTTCCGCTCGGTGCTACGCTCCGACAGCCCGACCGGCTTGATGCTGCGCACCGGCGCTGCGCTCCTGGAAGTATTCTGCAAATATTTCCAAAGACCTTCAAAATAAAATTTTTAGCCTCTAAAATTCTGCAAGCTAAATACAAGTTTTGTAAAACCCCTTTTTCTGCTCCCAAGCATTATTTTCCTAAAATCAAAGAATTCATCCATAGTCAAAATTTGACCAAACCCTAGACTATGCAAAAATCAATTTTTATGTCTTTGAGCTAGGATTGTAAGAAAAATTGGTTTTGATTGCAAAGAGAGGACTAAACAACTATAAGGTTGACCTCCACCACCAAGAACAAGTTTTGAAAGCTATCTTCACCTTAGCTTTCCTTTTTACAAGAAATTTACCTACACCACTCATTGTACTACAAAAACCATTAAGAAAAGCCCTAGGTTTCTTCTATTGTTTGGACCAGTCATCATGTCAAAGGGAGATAGTCACACTAGTGGTGATGAGAGTCACACTCCCACCAAGCCAAAACATCATGGAGGAAAAGATAAAAAATTTGAGCCCCTAGACACCACTCCAATCACTTCCTCTCCTATGATCCTTTCATGTTTCCAGGATGTAGGGTGCTATAATTTTTGTGAGAAGGTCAAGCAAGTCAACAATCATCCAGACTTGACTAGATTATTTTCCTATAGCCTACAAAACCACCACGTTAATCTAGCAGGGGTCCAATTTTAGCTTTCATCAGAAATCATTTCTAAGGCAACAGGTATACCAGAAATTGGTGAGTTTTGGTTCAAATAAAGGAAGTTGGATTTGGGTTATTATGGGCCTTATTTGAAACCCACCTATCAGCAAAAATGTAAGGCTATTTTCCCTTTTTCTCATTTTCTAGAGAGGTATGCAGCATTAATGAGGTAGATTATCAGTTTTTTCACATGTGAGGGAAGATACTCCCAGCTGTACTCATATCATATCAGGTTGCTGATGCATTTTACCAAAGTCAAGATGATGAACCTACCTTATTACCTTTTCCAGAGTATTGATAAAATGGTCTCCGCTGTCAAGAGGAAAGGTTATGACCACCAAATGCATAGCCTCTTTCATCACTCCCTAATCAAGATGATTCTCCTATACCAGCTAGAGAGACAAGGTATATCTTGGGAGACCTTCATCTCACATGATGTGTTTACAGACCCCCGGGCCTTCATCCAGTAGAACTTTCCTTCCACTTCATAACTATCTACCTCCACACATCCATCATCTCCCCATATGCCTTCTCCACAAATAATTTCACCTATTACCTCCTTCCCAAAATTACCAAGTGAAGGGGCCGACAGTAGCCCTAGTGAAGAACAAATAGGAGGAAATAGTCAGGAGGAAGATGAGACATATAATGATGGAAAACAAGAGAGAAGTGAAGAAGAAGATTATGAAAAAGAAGAACATGATGAAAAATAAGAAGATGATGAAAAATAAGAAGATGAGGAAAAAGAAGAAGATGATGAAAATGAAGAAAATGATGAAGAGGAGGGAAGTAGCCATGAATAAAGAAGCCATGATCATGAAGAAAGAAGTGATGATCATGAGGAAAGAATTGAAAAGGAAGATGATGTATATGAAGAAGAAAATGAAGGAGAGGAAGGTGGCCAAGAAGAAAGCAGCAATGGCCAAGAGCAGCAAGATAATGAAGGAGAAAACATAGATGAAACTAGTAATGTTAGCAAAAAAGATAACCTCAGTGAAAGAAGCTACAAGGATGAAAGCAGTGAACATGAAGATGAGGAAGAGGATAACAATGATGAGGAAGAGGATAGTAATGATGAGGAAGAAGAAAACAGTGAAGAAGAGGGTAGTGAAGAGGGAGAACAACTAGATGAGGAAGACAACTATCTAAGTGCCCAAGATAGTCCAAGAAAGATTCATGATAGTCATGACAGTTGTCATGATTGTCTTGACAAAAATCAATCCGTAGAAGAAAAAGAGAATCAGAGTGAGGAAGGTACAGAAAATTTAGAGCAGATTGAAGGACAAAATGATGGAAACATTACCTTTGAGACTCCCATTATTGCCCCTCTCTCATGCACTTATCACAAAGGGAAAAGGGATGTGTTTGCTGCCTCTAAAAGGCAAAGGGCCATCTCCTCACAAAATACCAAAGCATCGGAAAAAGGAAAAGAAAAAATGAAGAGTGCTGAGAAAAAGGCACTAGTCAGGAGGAGCAAAAGTATAAAAAAGGCTTCTCAAAGGCCTCTCTTTATTGATCTAGACAGTGATAATGAGGACTAAGGGATGAGTACAAAATTGCTCCTCTTAGAAAAAGATGCCCAGCTTCAAGAATGGGAAAAGGAATTTGAAAGGGCACAAAGGGTCATATACTATTATAAACAGGAGCACAAACATTTCAAAGAGGTGAAGAGGGGCCTTGCCTTGCAGAAAAAAATGGTCAAACACTATGCAAGGAACAACATGCTTGCTAATGCCAAATTAAAGCAAGCCCTCCTAGAGCTAGAAGAGCTAAAAAGGTGAAAAGTACATGACAGCCTCAGGATCTTGGCTGATGCTTCTCAGCAGGTGTCTAAAACCCCTTGAGGGGTCTACACACAAATTTTGAAGAAAATCCGAAAACTTTTTGTTTTTTTCAAATTTTGGCCCCTAGGAGCGCAACACCCTAGGAGATACGCTCCTTTTTGGGGCATCCTCAGCTACTAAATTTTACATTTTTGGGTTTTTCATGTCACTAGAAGTCTACCCAAAAAAATTCAGGTCAATTGGACCATTTTCTCCCCCTCAAAAGGTCAAAAAACACCTCAAAAATGACCTTTCTGCCTCCTTTTTAGGCCTGGCGTTCCCACTGAGCAGTAATGCGAGATTGGAATTTTTAGTAGCTACGTGGAATCCATTCAGCACAACTCAAGTATTTCTGGAAATTAGACTCTTCAATCTTTCCAACGAGCCATCACGGGGCCAAATCTGATGTCAGGAAGGGGTCCAAAACTCAGCTGCAGCATAACCCATTTTCTGCTGATATGGAGCTACGCATAGAGACAACTTTTTGCCAAAAAAGTCAACAAAAGACACTAATTAATGGAAAATTGTTTTTTTAATATTTTCTTTGGAAAATCACTCCTGATTTGATTTGGGAGTTATGTTTTGGTGTTTTTCATTTATTATCTTATCTCTTATGTGTCTTGGGCCTTGCATGGTCATTAAGCACATTTATGACATTTATGGATAAATTAGGGTTTCTGGAAGCCTCTTAGGGTTTCCACCTCCTCATTTGCTCCATAAATAGAGAATGAGGTCTTATGTATTAGTTTGATTTTGATGACTTATGTTGAAGCAAATACATAGTCTCTTGGTTTTTTTTATGGAAATTTGATGTCGTGGAGCTCATGCATGCCCCGGTTTGCTTGTTGATGGAGAGAGACTGTTTGCCAGATCCATAAGCTTGGTTTAGGTGAAGTCTTTCTTATGTTCATGTTTTCTAGTTTTCCATTATGTTTTCCATCTTTCTATGTTGCAGTAGGACAAAAAATTTATATTAAGAACTGTTTCTTGATGGCACCTTATTTATGTTTGTCCTTCACTACCTTAATGTTTTCTTCTTTTGAGATATATTAGGGAATCCATATCTTGCTCTATAAGAAGTTCTTAGCTTGTCCATTTCTTGAATGGTTTAGATCAGTTGGTGTCAGGTATGATTTATGGCTAGTTCTGCATATTGTTGCTACTGAAATACTTTGTTTTGGAATCAATTCTTTAAAGCAGTTTTGCCCAAGTTTGTCAAAGAAGTCTGTTTGAATCATGCTCTTTGGCTTTACTTAGCTAAATTTGTTTCAAATAACCTTCACAGTTGTAAATTTAGATGTTCAGAGTTTTCTCTTCTTCTATGGTTGTAACTACTTGTGCATCTTAAATGTTTTTTCTGCTCTTGATAATGAAATCTATGAAAGTTAAATAAGTTTCTTGCCTTTCCATAATTTCATTTGAATGTTTTTCTTGGATAATTATCTGTGTTCAGTTTGAAATCAAAAGGATTAGGTTCAACTTATGCCTTTGATTCTCTTTCCATGCTTATGATTTTCTAACTCCCTTAGTCTAAAAAGTTATTAAGGATTCAATTATTCCCTTCACTAGCTTTTATTCACAAGTTTCATGTTCATCTCATCATCCACCACAACCTCAAAGACCTACCAACCAAGTCAAAATTGCCCTGCAAATTCTCTTGAAACCATTGATGAACTTATCATGACCTTGTTAGACTCCATTGCCCAATGACTTAATAATCTTCCATGTTTTCTATATAAATCCATCTGAGCATCATACCCAACCAACAACAATCAAAATACCCTGCACTTAACATCTAGCCTAAAATCAACCCTAATCAACAAACAAGTTCACATCTTTGCACCTACTAGAGAGATCCCTCTCTGAATCCAGGAAGGCTAGGTCCTTGGATTCGAAAGCTTGGTTTGATGTTACCTTGTCCATTTGTATCTCAATCAATCTAGCAAATTACGAGGAGCTAACATAATGGCGATCACGGTGGGACTGAGTTCATAGTATCCTGACAAACTCTTATAGACTCATATACATCCCTATTTTGACTTAAAAACCAACCCATAGCCAAGAGTAGAAACTAATTGCTTCACCATCCTAGCAAGATGATGACTCAGCTAGGGGATACTCATTAACCTTAAGGCTGCATAAAGAAACTAAAAAACCCAAAAGTACTCCCTAGATTGATTTTTATCAAGAATTTGGTGGTGGACCATTGTATACATATATTCAAAATTTCAAAATAATCCACCTGGCGACTCCACTAGCCTCCAGTAGGCCTTTTTTCATCTCACTAGTCCCATAGGTTGTTCTGGGATTGTGTCAATTTAGTCCAAAACCATTTTTAAGGCCTAGTTATACCTTGTGTGAGTAAAGAGATCTGGCTTCATGAAGGATCAATACCAGATCACACCCGGACCCAAATCCTCCTACCGTAGTTGATGACCCAGAAAAGATTTTGTGGCAAACTTCTAAAGATGGAAACTCACCCACTATTAGGACCATTCATAGAGCAAGTTCTGCACCACAACACCTTGATATTTCACAAAATCCTCAGTTGGACTTGCACCATACGAAGAACCTATTTAGGACCAAGTCACAAAGTAGGGTTGATCAAGCTGACCTTGAGCCCATAGATTTGCAACAAAGCTCTAGTAGAGAAGCTTCTCCTTCCACTCCACCTGATTTTCAGCTTCTCCATCACTTCAACCATTTTCATCTCAAATCTACTCATAATCAGTCCTCCGGTCCAAGCACCTCAGCCACACCCATCCATACCACCAGTGTGCAAACCACCTCACTCCATCCTCCTCCACCTCTCACAAATCCTCCCCTTGTAAATCAACCTTTGTTTCCTTTCCCTCCCATCATGCCAGCTTGGTATGCTCAACTGGCTCTACAACAACCACTCTTACCTTTTCCAAATGAATATCAGTCCAAAATCCCTCACTTCTTAGGGACTGAATCCATCACTACTCAAAAACATGTAGATAGAATTAATGATGCTTTTGACTACATGGAGATAGAAGAAGAAACCATAAAAAATGAAGATTTTTTCTCAGAGCCTAGGGGAGAACCCAAGAAATGGTTTAAATACTTACCTCCCAACAACATTCATGATCTCCCTACTCTCTACCAAACCTTTTTGAACAAATGGGAAATCAAGAAGAACCCCCTTCAAATTCTATCCGAGTATAACAATCTTAAAAGAAATCCGGGAGAAAGTGTTCATGACTACTCCACTAGGTTTAACAGTGTTTACAATTCTCTCCCACCTCACATAAAACCTCCACAAGGCTTGGCCTTGGTGAAATATCCCAAAGGCTTTGATGCTGATATGGCCTATCAATTGAGGGAGAGAGATTACCTAACTCTAGAAGACATGAAAAAGGGAGCTATGAGTGTAGAGGCCAATTTGATTGAGAAAAGGGCTAGGATGAGATCAGAAAAAAGGGTGACTTATAAAGATGACACAACACCTACACCCTCCTCTTCCGACACCAAAATTGACTCCATAGTTAGGACAATGGAGAGGATGATGGAAAAATTCAGTTTGAATGAGAGAACACCTCCTAGGGAAAATCAAGAAAATCTTCAAAACAGGAATAGAAATCAAAATTTTAGAAGAGACCCCCCTCAAGTCAGACAAAGAGAGAGTGACCAACAAATCATATCCCCTTTCCAAGACAACTATGTAGATGAAGAAGAAAGAGAACCTGAGCAGTTGGAAGAAGACCACGTAAATGTCATTGGTTCGGATGATGAGGATAACAAATTACTTACCGAAGAAGAACAAAGGATGTTTTGTTCAAAACCAGATGAAAAATCATATGAAGATTCTGAATATTATAGATTAGGATTTGAGAATGCCATAATGGAAGTCCATTGGCAGTATGACCTTAGGAGCAAAAAGAGTCAAGATATTCCTAAAACAAATTAGCCAAACACTACTGTTAGAAAAACCTCTAAACCTATCAATAAAAACAAAACAAAAAACACAAATATCATGGCTAAGAAAACTAAACTAAACAAGCCAAATACTAGTCAACCCAGTAAATATTCAAGCTGCCCTAGTACTTCAACTAGTGGCCCTGAAAAAATCCTGTTGTCCAAACCATCAAATCAGAATCAGCAAATTAAAAATGTAGAAAAGTTCATGGCTGATAAAAATGATATAAATGCAATAAAGACACCTACACCTTTCAGTTTTGAGGGGGAGATCGCCAAAATCAAGATAACCATACGCCTCACTGAGCTGGTAACCCAAGAGGTATATAGATCCCATATTTTCAAAGTGTTAAATATAGGGAATGATACTGATACTTTAAACTTAACTGATGATAAACCAAAATTTTTGTTTGGTCCTAAATTAGAGGGAAAAAATCAAGAAGGAGTTGTCCCTACTTTCTTTGTAAGTCTGAACATACATGATAAAATTCTACATAATGCTATGTTAGACTCTGGTGCCTCACACAACCTCAAGCCAAAGGTTGTAATGGAGAGATTGGGCTTAGAGATCACAATGCCCTACAAAGACTTGTACTCTTTTGATTCCAGTAGGGTCAAGTGTGTAGGCCTAATCATCTGTGTGTCAATTTGGCACAAATCCCCGCTAAAAGTCTAGTCATGGATATAGTTGTGGCTGACATTCCCCCAAAGTATGGCATGCTTTTATCTAGATCATGGGGGACCAAAATCGAGGGAAGCCTTCAAATGGACATGACTTATGCCACAATTCCAGTTTTCAATCAAACAAGGAGATTATACCCGGAATCCCACATGAAATACAGGGTGAGTAACATAGATAGGCCAAATAACACACCGGTTTATTCCATTCACTCAGACCTTGACTCCTTCATCCTACACAATTAAAATGACATAGATGAACAAATAAATGACAAGGAGAAAGAACTTAGCCCCTCAGAACAACCAAGCAAATCCTCTGACCAAGAAAATGACACCCCAAATTCTAGCAGCCTCGAAGTGCAGAATATTGACAAAACTGAATTTGACATCCTTTGGCATATAAGCTTTGATGGTTTTTGTGGTAAGGCTGGTTCAGGAGTGGGGGTTTGGTTCCACAACACAAATAAAGGCAATTCCTATAGGCTATATTTCCAATGCACCAACAACGTTGCAAAATATGAGTCTCTCCTTATTGGTTTACACCTACTCAAAGACCTCAAAGCTAAGAAAATCTTGGTTCAAGGAGATTCATAACTGATCATAAATGAAATTAAGGGAGAATATTCAGCCAGGAACCCTAGGCTAAGGGAATATAGAAATTCTGCCCTAGACCTTATCAAAACCTTTGAGAAATATGAGCTCACTTTTATCCCTAGGGCCCAAAACTTCCTTGCCAATGAGCTTGCCTTTGCTGCTATCAATTTCTCTTTACCTTATGAAAATGATCAATGCCTCATCAAAATAAAGAATAGGCCTACTGTACCGAACAACTTGAACCATTCGCAAGTGTTTGACAATGATGACCAAATAGATGATTTTTTGCAATCCAGAAATGACTTTGCAAGTAAAAACAGAGTTTGAGATTTAAAAGAAATAATTCTACTGAAAATAAAACTCCCAAAACAGAGCTTCCCTTTGCTGATGATATAAACCACCTTCAAAAATCTTTTGTTGCAGAATTATTTGATGAATCAGATCAAAGAGAACTTGAAATTTTGCAGTACAAATATGACACCTTGCCAAGAGGCCTTACACCACTATAAAAGCTATTTGATTTTAGTGATGTAGCTAAAAAACCCAAGATGGAATCCACTGAAACAAATGTAGAAGAGTGTAACATTGGAGGGATGAAAGAGCCCAAAATAATCAATCTATCTAAAAATCTCCCATCTCACACAAAACAGAAATACATTGAGCTTTTTAGAGAATTTAAAGATGTGTTTGCTTGGGGGTATGAAGACTTGAAATCTTATGACACCAAGATCATCCAACATAAAATTCCTCTCAGAGAAAATCAGAAACCATTTAAAAAAAAATTGAGAAGAATAAACCCCCTTTTGTTACCCTCATTTGAGAAAGAAATCAAAGAGATGTACGATGCCGGGATCATAGTCCCTGTCCGATACTCAGAATGGGTGTCCAACCTTGTGTCAGTTAGGAAGAAGACCAGGTAGATTAGGCTTTGTATTGACTTCCGAAATTTGAACAACGCCTCCTTGAAAGACAATTACCCCTTGCCTAAAATGGATCACATACTCCAAAAAGTAGTTGGCTCACAAATAATCTCATTACTAGATGGCTTCTCAGGTTATAACCAAGCTCTAGTCTTTCCAAGTGACCAACTCAAAACTTCTTTCACTACACCTTGGGGTACATTCATGTATGTTAAAATTCCATTCATTTTAATGAATGCAGGGGCTACTTTACAAAGGGCAATGGACATAGATTTTTCAGAAGATATAGGTTACTTCATAGTCATATATCTTGATGACATCACTGTCTACTCTAAGACTGATGAGGAACACTTAGTCCACTTGAGAAAAGTCTCTGAAAAATGTAGAAAGTATGGCCTGTCCCTAAATCTTAAGAAAAAATTGTTTGGCCTTTAGGAAGGAAAACTCTTAGGTCACATCATCTATGAGGAAGGAATCAAGATCGATCGCAAAAGAATAGAAGGCATCTTACAAATCAACCATCCTAGAAATATTAAAGAGCTGCAATCTCTCATTGGAAAGGTTAAATTCCTAAGAAGATTCATCCCTAACCTTACTGAGCTCCTAATAAATATCACAAATATGTTGAAAAAGGAAGTAGGAGTGAAGTGGAATATGGAATCTAAACAATATTTTGAGCTGGTAAAACAAGCACTTACAAAAACACCAGTCTTAATCAACCTTGACTTCACCAAGGACTTTTACATTTTCTTCTTTGCCTCTGAACATACTATGGCAGTAGTGTTGTTGCAAAATAACATCATGGGGCAAGAAAAACCCACATCTTTCTTCAGCAAAGCCTTAAATAATTCCCCTCTGAAGTATAACATTATGGAGAAACAAGCCTTTGCCTTAATCAAAGCTTTGAAGGATTTTAGAGTTTATATTTTGCATTCACATATCATAGCCTTTGTCCCAAACACAGTTGTCAAAGATATACTTGATCAAGACCCTGATGGTAAAAGGGGCAAGTGGATTGCTACCATTTTAGAATATGATTTAGAAATCATACCCACTAAATTGATTAAAGGACAAGGACTTGCAAAAATTATGGCTGACTCAAATTTCCAAGCTTTAGACATGAATATGGTTGTGTTGAAGCCTCAAAAATCACTACTTCAAACATTGGGGGATAACCACCCGGTCAGGACCTTAGGACAGCTCCTTTTCTGTTTGGTGTGGTGGCTCCGACTGGATTGATAGGACCAGTTTCATAGTAATTTAAATGGGTTGGTAATGGAATGATTGGATGAAGGGAAAATGGGATTAAATGAATGAAATAAAACTATCTAATCTAATTTAAAATTGATAAAATAATTCTAAAACTAACCTGGGCATCAAATGTGAATACAACTTTAAATTTTTTCAATTAACCAATAACCATGAAAATGTAATATAGCTTAATTGAAATATGCAGTACAAATAAAGATAACTCTGTTTAAGAAATTAAAAAGAGTTATAATAACATATTGCATTCATCATTTATATATAATTTGCATATACTGTAAAAGATAAATATTTCTACACACTCAGAAATGATATGTATAAAGAAATATTGTAAAACGAGTATACATAAACGATAGCAATTTAGAAGAGAATATAACATAACATAAGAAAACTAGAAGTGAATAGATAGAAATACCATATGCATCTTCATACTTTCCAATGCAATCAAATATTCAAATCCAACAACTTCAATGTAAAACAAACTCCAAGATACAGAAATGAAATTCTTAAAGGAAATTTTGCATAGAATCACTAGATGTGATCCTTTATAAAAATATAAGAGTGAATGGAGTACATAAATGTAATCTCCAAGTCAAAATATTACAAATTCAGGACCCCTTTCTAAATGCATGAAAGGGGTTTAAATAGGTACTTAATAAAACAAAATAACTAAAACTATTCCTACAATCTATCTAAATCAAAAAATATAGAAACAAAAATGTGATCTTGAGGTGAACCAATTCATTGATTATCTGTTGCGTTTGATGTGCACAGATGGAAAATTTTGAGCATTTCCTTCACTTCTTCTAGATGACTAAGCTTTGAGTGAAACTGCCTTGTATATGTGGCATCAGAGAATTCAGGAATAATGTAATCGATGGCATTTGAAAGAAATTTTATTGTTGTTTGTTGACTATGAGGCTTGATAAGATAGGTCCACATTGTATCCCACAATATTCCTTACAGTTGGCCAATTTTCTTATTTTTATTGATTATTTCTTGATTCCATCTATAATCAGTTTCTTTCACCCTAGGTAACCTGCCAGGGGTAAAATCTGAAATCAAATTGATTGCATACAGGCTATTATTCACTAGTTGTGTTACATTGTTCATCATGTTTTTAGCTCTGGATGTAGCTCCTTCCACTTTGATTAAACGATGTTCCCATTCTGCAAAAATAATTTCCTTATGTCTCTCCATAATCCTGGGAAGGTTTGGTTTTCTTCCTGATTCTGGGTCTTGCCATAAAATAAATTCAGAAATTTTTTCATCAGCTTCATGAAATTAAATTTTAAGACTGACTCCTTCATCTATTAAGGAATATGTAATTTCACACAAGGATTCTACTTCTGCAACCTTTAGACAAAATTCATTTAATTGCTGAGACAATAACTTGTTTGTCTCCAGGGCTTCATTTTTGAATGGATCCAAATTAGGATAATTCTTAAACTTGTCCAATCTGGCTTGAAACATCTTCTCTTGCTCATTCTTTGAAGTCCTCTCATCTTTCAGAAGAGCTTGTAATTTTTCTATCTCTTGGTTTAACTATTGTTACTTTTCTAAAGTCTGTTGATCGATCTTTTTCTTTTTGACAGCAGGTTGCTCTTCTAACTGTTTGGATTTGATCTCTCCATCTTGCAATTGTTGTTCTAACTGAATAATTTTCTACTAGTTCTTTGTAACCTATTCTTCCAACATAGTTATTTGCAAGTCCTTTTGTTTAATTAATTGTGTAACTTCAGAGCCCTTGTCTATAGTAGCAGCACTATAGGCACCTACATATTGGGATAATTTGGTGAGATCCTCAAATGGATTCACCTCAGCATTTTTATAAAAATATTCATAAACTCCACCTGTGATGTCGAAAGTGCATCCTGATCAGTTCTCCTCCCTTTCCTTTGTTTTCTCACAACAACCCTATGCTTAGGACTGTAAAATATATCGAGAGGAGGGATTTCTTCTATCTTCAACATGATTTCACCTATGGGATTTTCAAGAATAACTTCTATATCCTGGTCTTTCAGATCATTAACTTGGGGATTATTCTATTGTCATATTTGTTGGGAAAATTGTTCATATTGGCTCAACAAATGAGGAGAAACTATAAGTTTAGTAGATTCAACTACATTTTTAGCAATTTCCTCTCTTCCAAGTTGAGAATCTGGATTATTGTTTATATCTCCTTTTGGTGCCTATTCAATAATATTACTATTTGTGCCTCCCTTTTCAATATGCACATTGGCATCAGTACCTATGCTTTCTTTTCTTGTCTGGGCCGAAGACTGCTGTACATCAAGTTTAGTAGTTGTTTATTTATTTTCAGTATCAAATTTGTTGCTAATATCTTCCTTTTGTAAAACAGGATTAGTTTCTGTTACTTCTTTCTGAGTTTGTATGATGATTTTGCTGGAAGATGTTTGTGTTAATGTTTTACCAGATGTATTCTTTGTTTCCTTCTGTTGTGATCCACTTTCCTGTATAGGAACTCTCAACTGATCCATAAGAACTTTGAGTAACCTCTGACTTCTAAATAACAAAAAAATATTCATTTCTTTGGCCTGAAATCTGGACTTGGCCAAATCAAAAACTTGGGACAATCTATCTACAGAAACAAATAAATCATCAAAAATATTTGGTTCATGTTCGAACCGAGCAATTGAAACATAAGTAGTAAAATCATATGCCACCTTCCTTAGATCATATTTCCTTCCTGGGATTTTTGAAAGCTTGAGATTGGTTAGCTTACCAACTTCTTTTTCAGCATGAACAAAATTATTGACAGTATAGTCACCACATTTAAAAGGAAAAGTAGGCCACATAAGGTTCTTGCTGTTCTTCAAAGTCCTAGACATACCTTCTACTGTCAGCTGATAAGAAATTTCTTGTGCTAACAGTTTTTCTGGAACATACAAAGGAATAATGTGTGGTTCTACAATACTTCCGAAAACTCTAATATATGTGAAATTTTCCTCTCCGAACCAATCTCCAATTGAGGACAAATCAACTTTAGCTTTCTCAGAAAGCCTAGGAGGGAATCGGCCAAAAATAGTTTGATAAATCGGGATAAGAAAACTGTGACAAACTCTGTAAACATGGCTTTTGAAATTCCCCTTCCACAAGGACTTGTGATATATATGAATAGGAACAGGATCTTTAGGGGTCCATTTCCATCATAATATGGGGAATTCAGAATTGAAACAAAGGGCATCTAGGATATAAGCACAAAAATAAAAAGGAGTGGTATTTCCTGAATTTCTGTCTTTCCTATACTCAAGAATTTTGTTGGATATCTTATCAGAAAGAATGACAGCCCAGTTCATTATCTCGGAACTAACAACAGAATGTATTAATGGCACCATTTGTATAGAAAACCTAGCTGAGTTATCATTTCCAAACAATCTAAACATCATTGCTGCGACATAACAATACGGAGGCAAAAGAGACTCCACAGAGTACATACCTCATGCCTCATGTCTATGCTTTTCAGGAACCTTTCTCCATTCTTTAATTGGTTCTGACTAATTTTCATGATTCGCAGCAAATTCCTTGATGAAGTCTTTGTTATATATTTTCTGTGGGTCTGGAAGGTGGTACATCGCTTTAATGTCCTCTGATTTGAATGAACCAAATATTGCTCCAGAAGTTGAAACAAAGGTTCTGTTTTGGATAGCCACATTATAAATTACCCACCAAATAACATTATAATATGGAAAAATGTTTGCTCGAGTTGCAATTCGGTGCAGAAATGAGTTCGCTAATGCACTAAGAAGATTCTCAGAATCAGAGTCTGAGTCGTATTCATCAGGAACTGCAGCCTTAGCTTCAACAAATTTAGGGTTTTCCTTTTCAAGAATGTTATATAAATTTTCCCATGTCATCTTACCAAGTCCCTGGCATGAGGTATCTGTAACCAGCTTAAGCTTTGTTGGTTTCTCTTTAGGCGGCATGGTAAACATAGCAGATTTTGTAGCGATGGCGGCTTTTGATTTCCAAGATCTTTTCGACATTTCAGTATCAAGCAACGTTTCCCTCGTTCTGCGAATGAAATAATTGGATGTTCTATTGTTCTAAAACAAAGAAAATCTTTCAGCCAAGGTGAAAACGTAATAATGAAAACATCTATACAAAAAGATTTATTTGTTGATTTGCATTTATTATCTCCGTGGTTAAAACTTAAATGCCTTGTAGGGAGTCACACTCACGCATTCAAAAATAAATAAATATTTATTATTTGGTTTGATTTTCAATTAATGGTAAACATACAATCAGAGATCGACATTTTTTGAAATAAGTGTAAAAATATTACCTTTTAAATCCTTGGGATGCGATAGTATATGAATATTAAGTAATAATCGCATCGCGAATATTAAAAGGTAAATGAAATAACATAATATGATTTATGCCGAATTTCGATTACGAAGATTGCATCAGGGATTTTAAAATGGAGTGGATCTTTAAAGAGTTTCTCCTATTTTACGATTGCAATGAGGTGGGGTCCGCTGCGTCGGAGTCTTTCAATCAAATTAATATAATGTTTAATTCTCCGAAATGCGATTGTGGTGGATCGCATCCGAAGAATGTAAAAAAAATATAACACGTTAAATCTTCTCCGATTTGTGATTGCGATTGGGTTCCATCACATCGGAGTTTTACAAAGTGAATATAGAAGTTAAATATTTCTCCGATTTTCCGATTTGCGATTACTGTACACATCAAATATTGTTAAATATTAAAAACTTTATGTAATTTTTGATATCATAAAAGCTTTGTATCTCATCGGATCGGAAAGTTTTTTAAGGTTGTATTTGTTTATACACACTTGTAAAAAAAATATGCAATATGTCCTTTTATCAATGAACCTTTTATTCCTAATAAAACTGATCAGATTTTTTCTAAATATTTTATTTCTATATAGAATGAAAGACAAAAAGGGGACCTATTTCTAAATGAAATTTATTCTAAAAATTTAGAAATGGGGAGTGTTGTTGTACAGTATAATAGATTGGTATGTTAGAAGAAACTGAAGAAAGTACAATACCATATATTAAAGAAATGTTTCTAAATTCACCTTGGTATGTTGATATTATTTATGTGCTTCTTTATCTCAATGCTCTCCCTTCTTTGTCAAAAACTAAAGCAAGATTCTTAAAACAAAAAAACATTAAATTTTTGCATTCTAGATGGAGTATTGTACTGGAAGAGTTTTGCTAGATTTCTACTTAATTGTTTTCTTGAAGATGATGCAAAGAAAATCGTGCATGAATTACATGAGAGAGAATGTGGGGGTCACCTCTATTGGAAGACCACATCCAACAATATCCTTAGAGCTGGCTACTATTGGCATACCCTATTTTTCGATACTCATAAACTAGTCATGACTTTCCATAAGTGCCAAATCTTTGATGGCAAAAGAAAGCTCCTACCTTTACCTTGCACCCCATCAGTGTTGAAGCCCCTTTTCAGTAGTGGGGTTTAGACTTCATAGGAGAGATCCATCCTACTTCATGTGCCCAACATAAGTGGATCCTCACTGCCACTGATTATTTTAGCAAGTGGATATAATCCATCCCTTCTAGAAATGCTACTGACTCAGTCATCATCAAATTCCTTGAAACCAACATGCTATCCACTTTTGCGATCTAATCCTGACCGTCCATTCCACTCCTTTGGAAATTTTCTAAGTGATCTCTTCCATAGTCGATTTTTGTTTGTTTATCCTATCACCACTTTGCAACACTGGTTCCTCCATGATGTTGCTCCCTGGTATTTATTTAGTTTCTAAGTGCATTTATCTCTCCTGATCTTGTTCTTCTATTCACTCTTCACTCTGACTTGGGATTCTTTCGCTTGTTGCACACCTTTTTTGCTTCTTTGCTACCTTCAATGCCTCTACTACCTTCGCTGCCTCTGCTTCTTTGTTTCCTCTATTGCATTTTCTTCTTTGTTTCCTCTATTGCATTTTATTCTTTGTTTCCTCTATTGCCTTTTCTTCTTTGCTTCTTCTTCGAATCTCTCTTGAGATTTTTCTTTTGGTTATTCATTCCAACTTTAGATTATTAGGCTTGCTGCATGCCTAAAATGCGTCGATATATCTTGAGCTTGTTTTGTTGCCTTTTATCCTTTTCTTCCTTAACTCCGTCTCTATTGCCTCTGCTTCTTTCTATTGCCTTTTCTACCTCTACTACCTTTGATTCCTTTGCTACCTCTATGCTGCCTTTGCTACCTTTGCTACCTTTGCTGATAGTCTAATGTTGCTCCTTGCCTCTCTGCTGCTCCTCTGCCTCTCTTTTATGGTTTCTTACTGCATTTTTTCCTGATCTTCTCCTTTGCCTTATTGATGGTTCTTCTTTGCTTCTTTTCCTTAATGATAGTTCAAGTGCCACTCCTCTGCGCTCCTTTGTCATCAATGACAATATTTCCAACACATGCTTCTTGCATTCTTTTCTGGTCTCAGATTTGGAATAGGATTTATTTCCTTCCCCTTCTTTGCCTTACCATACAAGGCATAATTTTCCTCATCATATATCCTAGATGAGGATCCATCCCTCATATTCTTCTTGAATTCTTCTTATACCAAATCCGAGCAAATTATCTCCCAATCTAGTAGCTTCTCCCTCCCGTTTATAGAGCCCTAATAACTATGCCAACTCTTGGGAAGGCCTAGAAGAGCTAGGCTCACTAAGTCATCATCCACTACAATAATTTCGACACTCCCAAACTCATCTCAACATTGGAAAAACTTGGTTAAATATTTTGAAATAGTGTCACATTTCTCCATTTTGATTTTCCTGAGCTTGTTTGTAATGTCCCAATTTTTAGCCTCAAGCTAAAATGGAAATTATAGTTGCACTTTTTTATTTTGTTGAATAAAAATGGGTAAAGTGACCCATTTATGTAATAAACAAGAATAAAATCCCTTGCAATGTGAAAAGGGATCATCATGGAGCTAGAGTTCACACCCTCATGTGTGAAAGAGGTTAAAATGCAAATGGACAAGACCTAATTGACCAAGTCAAACTGTGTTGGCATGAGTTGGCAAGCACTAGGTGGGACAACGCAGTTTTAGTGGAGAAATATTCCATGAGGGAGGAAACTTCTAGAGGAAGAAAGATGGAGGCTTCATTGTGTTTAAAAGAGAGGCAAGGCAGCCCATTGAGATAATCTTAGATCATTTGATTATTTGTCTAGAGAGACAAATTGCTACCTCTTGCTATTTAGCAGAGCTGCAGTGCCCTCGGGCACGAGGGATTCCTATTTAGGATTTCCTCTCCTTCTTGAGTAGCTCATGAAGGATTGCATTCATCCTCCATATTCCAGCATTCAGGCCATAGCATCAGCCATCTTCATCAGCGCAATGTCTGGAGCAGATTATTGTGTAGTGTAGCTAAGTGTTGCTGGAGGTTTCCCACAACACCATTTCTAGTTGATCTTTTAGAGGAGTGAAGTTATCTACTTCCAGGAGGTTAGTGAGGATAGTTATTGAGAATAATCCACTACCATTGGCAGAAGGCCAACCATTTCCATCAGTCACAGTGCATATACTCTCATAGATTGTGTTCTAGATGGATCATATTAGCAGTGAGGGTTTTGCAGGTATTTCAGAGGGTGAGATCTTTTGTGTAGGGATCAGACTTGCACTTAATATTTCCAAAGGAGAAGGGATCTTCATCAGTTTCAGCCATTCAGCCTTCTCCATTCCATTCCATGTATTGAGTTGCTGCAGCTACCCAACAACTCCGGCATTTTGACAGTTTGCAGATTTCAGCCAATCCTTCTAGGATTGACTTGAGGTAGTGATTGGGAGCTTAGATCTTCCCTCACAATGATGTATGGGCCATGTATATGTAGATCCATGTTGTTTTACACTCATTACAACAGTTTCCCTTCTATGATTGTGCAGTTCCTATTCATGGGTACTCTGCTATGATGCAGCATTGTGTATTTTGGCATATGTTTTCATGGAAGGCTTCTTGCCTTATTCTTGATATGTTCATTGTATCATTTGATGTTGATATTCATAATAAAATGGCTCAATGTTTCTCATACATTTTTGCATGATGTTTTTTTACATGTATTTCCAGTTTATGTCTTTGCTTATTGCTGTAGTTACAATGTTGGTGTTATCTTGAGAGATTCCCAATCTTGTTGTGTTTCCCTCTTGGGGATATTGTCCCTTGACAATTCTCTATAGACAGAGTTTGATAGCGGGCCAAGAATCCTATGGAGTTCATCCTTCCTTGTGAAGGTGACTAATCCAGTAAATTCCCCTTCATTCCATCTCTGGAATAGATTTCCATTGTCATTTGACAATGTTTCTGAAAAAGGGACATTACAGTGGTATTAGAGCATAATCTTGGCTCAAGTTGTGGAAATTTGCCAAGATTCCATCTAAGAAGATGAAGAATACTCCACTTTGTGGAGAATAAGAAAGTAAAAGGAGATAAGCTAGCCAAGCTTCTCCCTAAATCCATCTAGGGATTTCATGGGATCCCCAAGCAAAAGAAAAGGGAGAGATTTGAGGAATATCCACAAGGGTTTTAAGAAGAAACAAACTCTAGGGTTTTTGATGAGTAATGTGAACATGAAGTCACATCCTTTGATGCACAGCGCATTGACAGGTGCAACTTTGTCATGGCAGAGATGGGAAAAGAAGGTGATCAAGAGGAAAACACTTGAATATTTTCAGAGGGAGTATGAGTCTTAAACTCCGGCATTCGAAGATCATATCACTTCATGGATTTTTGAAAGTCCAAGGTGAAGGAGAGCCAGCAGAAAGATAGATTTTTTCTATATACTTTCAGAGGTTCACCTACATGTTCAGCCAAAGCATGGGTAGAAGAGATGAAGACCATGTTGCAGCAGCACAAGAGTTCCAAAGGAGATGCTATCAGATTTGCAGCACTGCACTTGAGAGGTAAGACCTATGCATGGTGGATATTTGAGTCATGTTCTTTAAAGGAATACTTATTCCTATTTTAGATTCATTTAAGCAATGATGGAAGGATTTGGTAATAAGAAATCTGAAACACATGTAGAGAAACAAACCAAGACTTTGCATGCAAGGGAAGGAAACATAAACTCAAACCCACTTCAGAACCTTGATGAGAAGGCTGACATCCTGCATCACACCTTGCTGGAGGCAAGGTATCCATCTCATATTCTTGCACAATAGAGCATGGATTTATCTTTTTTCAAAAAGCAGATAAGATTTTGGAAAGGTTGACCCTACATGTTGATGAGGAGGAGGGAAATTGCACTGGGATAGCTAAAGTTGATCCAGTGTCTCATGTAGAGGTAAGAGGAGCTCTTGCTCCACATAGAGGGATTCTTGTCTCTTTGCAAGAAATTCCCTAGGATCTCCCATGTAGATATCAAGGCACAACTCATGATACATCTGTGCCATTGATGATAGGGTGCAGAGCTATGGAGATAGAAGGAAGAGATAGGGAGGATGATCAGAATCATGCGATGAGGAGCACACACCTTGTCTATTTAAAGAGGTTGATGCACCTAAGATGATGATTGGATTGCGCAGTGAATCATGGAGGGTTTTCTCCATTCATACATTCAGCCATCTCTTGATGATGGTGTCTCACTACATGGAGATATTACACCAAGGAAACCACTAGATCAACAGAGAAGGTTGGATGCTCCATATTTTGGGGCCTCACACCTTGATTTCAGGAGGGTGGAAACCTTGGGAGAGTTCAGTACAGCGCAGAGAGTTTGGGATAGACTCAAGGAGGAGGGATAAACTCTCTCATTTTCAGCATCACCCACTCTCTTCAGTCATACTACGCAGGCAGCTGTTGCTGCAAGGATAGAGGATTGCATCTTTATGATGTAGGTTGATTGCTCCATAGATTTGGTGAGAGAGATGATACTTCCTTTGAGGAAAGACTCTTTCATACGTTGGAGTAGATGGAGGCCACTCATGCTTACATTGCCCAGGATCGGGAGATTCTTTGGAGGTGGTAGTATATAATGAGAGGCTTATTTTCAGAGATCTTCATTTCTTTTGAGCATGAGCAGTTGCATGATGGGCATGGTAGCAACTTAGAGGATGAATTTGACATGAGGGGATGTCAAGGTAGTAGGCAGCAGCGTGATGGAGCACCATATTGCAGAATACCAGCGTTGTCTAGATGGAGGATTGATCCAGGATGAAGGACTCAACTTGGGTTGAGTATTCCCCAGGATCTAGATGCATGCATGATTTATGGATGGCCTTGATGGAGATGGTAGATACCTAGTGGATGACATGATCATCTATCATTATGGCAGACTCTTCTTGACTAGAGTTTCTAGTCTCAAGGAGAAATTTTAGCATGCAACACATGAGAAATTCCTAGCCATGCACTTGGATGCATACTTTGCCTTGCTAGAGGAGTCCACTTTTGAGGGCATTAATCATGATCTTCATCAGCATATAGAAAGATGCATAGCTCGGTTGATTTCAGAGAGGTTGGCACAATTATTCCCTTACTCATTGGAGAAGAGGGAGACCATTCATGATGAGCCATTTCAGCTCAAGGTCTCAAGTACATGGTAGAGGAGGTATAATTTCACATTGTGTACCTCTTTAATTTATATGAGCAACATATTTATCAAGGAGGATCATTCCTTCTTGCCTTTTTTATCATGTACTTGCAGCTACCGGTAGCCTTGATTTTGGCTAATTCTATGATGGTTTGTGGGGGAAGCCACATTCTCTTGGTGTGCACCTTTGGCACCAATGTGTATTTCATGTTGCATCTTATGAGGAGATGTTGTGGCAGCAAACAAGTGGCTAGTACAGCACTTGTTCATTTGATTTTGAGGCAGACCAAGGAGGCACTGCGCAAGTTCCATGAGTGGAATTTGTAACCACTCTCCGGTTGTGATTTGACAACTTGTTTCTATTGCATATTGCTCCTTGTATATTTCTGATGTCGTACTTTGTTGAGGAGCATTATTTGGAGACAATTATATGTACAGCCCATTAGGAGCATGATTATCCCTATTATACATGCTTGATTTTGTACGAGATACCATGGGCAAACCATGATTGCCACATTATTACTTGTCTCTTCTTGTGGGAGGAACCACATGGAGGATTTGACGAGGCAACTCCTGGCTGATTTTTCTTGATGGGGTAGCTTGGGCCATTCTTGGAGGCCATACATTTCAGCCCAAGGACATAGGCAGCCCCATATGTGCAGCAAATGGATAGAGGGCCATCATGAGAAGCATAAGCACACTATCCCTTCAGCCCCAACATATTGCAGAAATCAGGGGTTGAGATTTCTATTTGGATGATTGTATGGATGAGAGGATCATCATTGGGAGAAGCATTATCCCATGCATATCATCACTCCTACCTTAAGGAGGCCACATTCTAGCAGGAAGGACTCCACTACACCTTCTATCTTTCCATGAGGTGCATCATTTTCAGTTTTCATATTTGGGGAGAGAGCATTGGAGGGTCGATTTATTGCAGCATATTTGAGAAGTGGTGGGACCATGGATGAGGAGGAGACAAGAGAAGAAGGAGGATAAATTTTGTTCTCTCTATGCAGTTGCTTGAGGACAAGCAACATGTGGGAGGGGAGGACTGTAATGTCCCAATTTTTAGCCTCAAGCTAAAATGAACATTATAGTTGCACATTTTTATTTTGTTGAATACAAATGGGTAAAGTGACCCATTTATGTAATAAACAGGAATAAAATCCCTTGCAATGTGAAAAGGGATCATCATGGAGCTGGATTTCACACCCTCATGTGTGAAAGAGGTTAAAATACAAATGGAAAAGGCCTAATTGACCAAGTCAAACTGCGTTGGCATGAGTTGGCAAGAACTAGGTGGGACAGCGCAGTTTTAGTGGAGGAATATTCCATGAGGGAGGAAACTTCTAGAGGAAGAAAGATGGAGGCTTCATTATGTTTAAAAGAGAGGCAAGGCAGCCCATTGAGATAATCTTAGATCATCTGATTATTTTTCTAGAGAGACAAATTTCTGCCTCTTGTTGTTCAGCAGAGCTACAGTGCCCTCGGGCACAAGGGAGTCATGTTTATGATTTCCTCTCCTTCTTGAGTAGCTCATGAAGGATTTCACTCATCCTCCATATTCCAGAATTTAGGCCATAACATCATCCATCTTCATCACCGTAGTGTCTAGAGCAGATTATTGTGTAGTGTAGTTGGAGGTTTCCCACAACACCATTTCTAGCTAATCTTTCAGAGGAGGGAAGTTCTCTACTTCCGGGAGGTTAGTGAGGATGGTTTCTGAGCATAATCCACTACCATTGGCAGGAGGGCAACCATTTCCATTAGTCATAGCGTAGATACTCTCATATACTGCGTTCTAGCTGGAGCATATTAGCAGTGAGGGTTTTCTGGGTATTTCAGAGGGTGAGATCTTTGGTGTAGGGATCAGCCTTGCACTTAAGATTTCCAAAGGAGAAGGGATCTTCATCAGTTTCAGCCATTCAGCCTTCTCCATTCCATTCCACGTATTGAGTTTCTACAGGTACCTAGCAACTCCGGCATTTTGACAGTTTGCAGATTTCAGCCAATCATTCTAGGATTGACTTGAGGTAGTGATGGATCTTAGATCTTCTCTCCCAATAATGTATGGGCCATGTATATGCAGATCCATGTTGTTTTACTCTAAGTAAAATAGTATCTCTTCTATGACTGTGCAGTTCCTATTCATGGGTATTCTGCTATGATGCAGCGTTGTGTATTTTGGCATATGTTTTCATGGAAGGCTTCTTGCCTTATTCTTGAGATGTTCATAGTATCATTTGCTACTGATATTCATAATAAAATGGCTCAATGGTTCTCATACATTTTGTCATGATGTTTATTTACATGTATTTCCAGTTTATGTCTTTGCTTATTGCTATAGTTGCAATGTTGGGGTTATCTTGAGAGATTCCCAATCTTGTTGTGTTTCCCTCTTGGGGATATTGTCCCTTGACAATTCTCTATAGACAGAGTCTAATAGTGGGCCAGGAAGCCTCTGGAGTTCATCCTTCCTCGTGAAGGTGACTAATCTAGTAAATTCCCCTTTAGTCCATCTCCAGAATATATTTCCATTGTCATTTGACGATGTTTCTGAAAAAGGGACATTGCATTGTTCTTCAGTGCCAATTTTATGTGGTCACTGCTACTCTGAAATAGGTTTGTCAAATCCTTCCACATTACTTATGGAGTCATTTTTCATGGAAACTTGAGACAATATGGTCTCATACTCCCTCTAATAATATCCTCCTCGCCTTTGCAACCTTATTTTTCCATGCATAAAGAAGAGGGTCATTTGCTACTGCGTGTTTGGGAATGTCATTATCAATGAATTCTTTCAACTGATTTTCCTCCAAAACTGCCTCCATCCTGTCTTCCATGCAATGTTATTGGAACTTCCCTCGAGTGCATATTCCAATATCAAGCCATTGAAATCCATCTTGGTCTTGATCCTCTTGTTTCGCCAAAGAATATTTTTGCAAATTTGAATGTTATTCAACACAAACTCAATTTCTTCTCCACTATAGTTATTTCCTACCCTCTGATACCATTTACAAATTATAAAATCAATATGTATATCATTGGATTCAATCTGATCATGCAATATACTAAATCAAGATATTGAATCCTTATATAAATCAATTGTGGAAAAAAAACAAGATTGCTAATCACAACAAGTAAAGAAAGAATAAAATCAAACCACAATACATATATTTTCCCGGGGAAATCTTACTACTCAAAACCCCTCTATCTTCTATTTTATATTCATCAAGGAATCATGAAAAAATTAAAATTCACTCTTTGAACAGGAGTCTCTTGCACTCTTACAACTATCTCACACTGATCCAGGCAAAATCAACCAACACTTAGCCAATCTTCAGCCTCTTCTCAGCCTGCCTGCCTTGTGCAATTCATGTGGAATGAAATACCTATTCTTTAGGAAATTGAGCCTTCCAAAACTGTGCAATTTTCATGGGATATCCTATGGATGTTTTACTACATGCGGGTAGACTACTAATAATACAACTAATAGTTAACATCCCTTTAACCTTTGTCTCAAGTGGGTCTCGACTAAAACTGACATGCATGCAACTATTAATAGTAAATCATCAAATACATGACATATCACTGCATTTGAATTAAATCATTCACTTGACCTCTCACTAGTACAAAAAAATGTTACAACTAGTTAAACTGATTTTAACTTAATTAATTGAGTTATCTGATTTCTCATGCAGTAAACTAATGCACTAACTGCAACTTGGACTCAATAACTAATAGAATCACTCTGCATGCCTCATCAACCACCTTCAACTCCAAATTCATTACCTAACTGAGTTTATCACACTCATTTAACTATTACAAATTATTGTGAGATAAGATTACATTTTATTTCCCAATTTAATTAAGGGAAAATTTAATTAGACACACATTTATTGTTGACTTTTCAAGATTAGGTGTCATCATTTTCTCATGTCATCAAAATATACATGGGAGTCATGTCATCACCATTGTCACCATCATGGAAGTTATTAATAAAGGATAAGTTTTTCTTAAAGGTATCAAAGGTACATTCAACCCCCATGGAGATGTAACCTTTCCAAACAAAGTAATAAAGTTGTATTACAATCACCTTATTACGTCATTCTCTCAAGTACATGATGTCACTAAACCAAAATTGAGTTTCAAGCTATTAAAATATCATCCAATCATTAAATAACTTCATTTCATCCTCCAAGAGCTATTCTCTGCCATTGTGCCTCATCTCAGCCATTAGAGCATCGATTTTCGTCACCAAACTCCCTACCCATCAACACGATATGCATCACCTGCACTCCTAAAACAACATTGCAATTTTGGTTTCCAAGCTCAAAGTAAGGCAACAATAGGGTCATTCTTCCTCCAAACAAGTTTTAAGCACTCCCAAGCAAGTAATTAAGAAAGCCTCAGCCCCCTCATGCATTGTTTTGTTTCTCAAATGGTGAAATTCCTCCCCTAGGGTTTTTAGGATGTGCTTTTGCTACGTTTCTGGGTGCTCCCTATGTTTTCCACTTTTTCCCCTTCTTCCTTTACTCATTATAAGAAATTTAACTACCCCTGTGTTCCTGAAACACTCCCCTATATCCCATAATGTTTTCAGATTATTATCAGTTCTCTATCCCCTCCATTTCCCTCCCTAAACTAGTTTCTCTGTTTTCTATTTTTTTCATCCCTAAATCCCTACCCTTTCCCTTATCAAAATAGGGTTTTTAGTCAAGCAAGACCAACAACATGGCCAGTGAGAAGAAAAGATACAACAAGGGGGGGGGGAATCTCCAGGTATGAGCCAACTCATATGTAGGAGATAAATTCTTCAGAATTTATCAAAAGTTCTTTTGAAAAAGTAGGTTGCCTAGGGTTTTGTGAGGGAGTTCAACAAGTGGGTTACCATTGTGAGCTCACCATATTTTTTTCCATTAATTTCAAGAAAAATAAGACTACCATAGCAGGTATGGACTTCTTGGTCTCATCAAAAGTCATAACATCAGCCACAAGGATGGACTTCTTGGTCTCAGAAAAAGTCATAGCATCAACCATAATAAGTAAGAATTCCTCAGCCCCCTCACGCAGTGCTTTATTTCTCAAATGGTGAAATTCCTCCCCTAGGCTTTTCACGCTGTACTTTTGTTGCATTTTTTTGTTCTCCCTATGTTTTCCACTTTTTCCCCTTCTTACTTCACTCATTCTAAGAAAGTTCACTACCCCTGTTAGCACTGGAAAATTGTAGAAGAAGAAGACACTAAAAAATTTCAAGAAAAAGTTATAAATAAATATTTACAGGGAAGAAATACATTAGACGAGCTACAAATTTAATTTCTCGTAAGGTTAGAAGAAATTTTTTTTGGACTGCGCATAGGAAGCACGGGCTTTGAGCGTGCATTGTGGCTTTTATTTTGATAGTCATGCATTGCGTGACTATCCATTTGATAGCCATGTGATCCTCTTGGACAAAATGATTCCCACACAACCTGTTAGTGTCAATATGTTCAGTGATCAAACATACTCTTTTAGTTTATTTTCTAATAGTCCTAGGTTAAAATTTTTGTCTTTTCAAACAAGTATTCAAATAAATTTTGGCCACTTCATATGGTCTAGGTCAAAAAATCTTCTCCCCCTATTCCACCCATGGCTATCATCATCTCAGAGGTCATGTCACTCATTATCATTTAGAGTCTTAGGTTGATCAGTCCATATTCTATCCAAGTCTATTGTTTAGGTGACCTTGTTTTTCCACTGAAAAGTCCAAAAATGTAACCAAAAAGGGTAAACAAGGCCTCATTTTGATCATATTAGTATCTAAAGGTAGTTAGGGTACTTAGGGGAATAAAGTAGGATAATTTGTCTTATTTCAAAACTTGTTTCATTGTCAAATTGTTCCAAAAAGGAAAAATTGTCCTCAAAGTATTTTGTTTCAATAAAAGACAAAAATTCATTTCAAGATGTTATAAAAAGGAAAAAGAAGGTTTTTTCAACTCATATTTTAATTTCATGATTGGTAGAGCTCCTCTCTTACCTTCAACATTAATCCATAATTGTTAAGGGTTTGAATAAAGGCAATAAAACTACTCCAAAAGAGGATTTTTACGCATCTGAAGGTTTTGTTACACATACATAAGAGGTTTGTTATGAATATGGTAGGGCTTGTTATGCATCAGGAGGCTCTGTTATACATCTCGCAGAGGTTTGGTACACATATGGCAGGTTTTTTACGCATATGGCAGAGTTTTTTTTATTAATCTTGCAAGTTTTTTATGCATATGGAAAGTATATTACGCTTCTGGGAGAGTGTGTCACACATCTGGAAGGGTTTGTGTTTTTTAGTATTTTGCTCCAAAACAATTCATCCAAGCTCCAGTGTCATTTCCAATAGTTTTTAAAGCTTCTTCAATAGTAAGTTAGCACTCCATATCCTTCTTAAGTCAATTTACCAAGCACAGTATTGGATTTATTGCTTACCTCCTTTTCCACTATGTTTTTATCTTTTCTTATCATTGAATGATTTCAATGAACTAAACCCTAAACCTACCATCTAATACCCTCATACACCTTCCCCAAACCATATTCAATCATTCCATACCATTCACAGCCTTCCTACACTTCATTCCCATCAAACCCTAATTTCCTACTATTTGCATATTGCAGAATTAGGAAATCCTTGTGTTTTCCTATTTTTATCACCTTATTTACATCTATTTCAATGAAATTTCACCTGTATTTTGAAGTCAACATATAACCCTACCTCCTAATTTTTTTTGGGAATTTTTCTTGGCTTCACTACCCTTTATCTCACCCTCCAAACCTATCGTAACCTTGTCCTTTTTTTTCGAAATTCATTGCACATACCCACTACATCCTAAACACCTAGGGTTTCATCCTTTTGATAGAAATTATGGAAAGTGAAAAGAAAATCCACAAAGGAGGCCACCACATTAGATTTGAGCCTTCCATCTTGCAAGAAGTTAATGAATCACCTTTTTCCAAGAGATGATTTGAGAAGACCGGATGCTTGAGATTTTGTGAGAAAATCATGGAAGAAGGATGCCAACTCCAATTGACAAGCATATTTTCCACTAATTTCAGTATGGGAAAGGCCATTATTGTAGGTGTAGAGCTAAAATTATTAGCAGATGTGATTTCTTCATCAAAAAGTATACCTAATCATGGACAAACGTGGTTTAAGGGCATGGAAGTAGACCTTGAAGATTACAAATTGTTCCTCAAACCTCATGCTAGAGAGAAGCCTCAGTACATCTTCCCTTTCAGGCACCTCCTTAATAGATATGCTCGTTTGATGAGGTTAATTATGAAATATTTCACATGTGAAGGGATATTCTCTAGGCTGTACAGGTACCATATCCAATTGTTGATGCACTTAACCTCTACTAAACCACTTGACTTGCCACATTACTTGTACAAAATTGTTCTTACAATGAATGAGAAGGTTCAGAGTAGAAAAAAATATCATCACCCAAGTATTTTCCACCATGGTCTAGTCAAACTTATTATTTTCATCATCTCTCAGCCATCAACATGACTTGGGTGACCTTCATGGAGAAAGTATCAGCAGCGCCCACCAATAGTCCTCCTGTCATGCATAACACACCATCACCATCAGTAACTACACAACCAATGGATGTTGGTTATTCAAGCATGGAAACTCAGATTTCAAATTCTCTTAGGGTTGTTTGGGTCACTCACACCTATGATAAGGGAAATAGGCAGGTCTTTGCTCCCAAATCCATCAAAATTGTATCTACACTTGATACTATAGATGAGAAAAGAGAAAAGGAGAAGCAACCACTAATTCACCATATTCAGTGACAATTGCACCAACATGATAAAAAAGTGCCCCTAGATGTTGATATGGAAAAAAAATTTGTGGATAAATAATTTGAAGAGATCATAAAGGAAAAGGATGAGGAAATAATAGAGTTGAGGTAGATTTTCTCCATTGCAAATTCTAAGATTACATTCCTACAACAAGAAAACTTTTAGCTAAAGATAAAATTGCTCCTCCAAGGCAAAACTAAGGTAAATTTTGATGTAGATAAAGGCAAGGGAAAAGAGATTCCAGATCATGATGAGCTGGAGCAGGTAGAAGTTGACAAAAAATAAAAAAACCAAGGACTATGGGCCTCAAAAAGGTGCTTCAGAGAGAAAGAGAATCAAAATCTCTTAAAGCAGGTTGGTAGACCTTTGATGCATTTATTCTTGATGAGATCAATCAAGACACATAGTATTATATTGATAGTGTCAATGCAAACCTTGAGAATCTGTTGAAGAAAGCCAAGAAGATATGGGCACTCATTATTGTGTAATATTCCCAATTAGCTTTTAGCTAGTAGGAGTATTAAATTTTGTTTTTTCTTCTTAGTTAGAAGAATAAGAGGGTAGGGAGACCCATAAATATCCTTAGTAGGAATTAAATCACTCCTAATGTAAATGGGGGTCCTCTAAATAGCCTGCTTAAGCACCCTTATGTGTGAAAAGTGGATGGAGCATGTATACTGGGTCAACTTTGACCAAATCAACAACGTTGGTATGGAGGAGTGGACATTCATTGAGGGACAACGCAGTTTTGGAGGGAGATTCCATGCATGGAAGTAGTGGCTTTAATGAGTGAGGCCCAAGGTGAGGAAGCTCACTAGGCATATAAGAAAGGGGATGGCATACATAGAAGGTATGATTTGATTATTATTTTGTTTATTTTCTGTATGAGTTGTTGCTCTGTGCAGCTGTTTAGTGGAGACTACAGTGTTGTTTATCACAAGGGTGTTCCCGAACGGCATTCCCACCTTCATCCTCAAGGGAATTCGAGTGCCCACTCAGGAGAAATATTTGGGCTGAATTTCCACATTCCGACATCATGCCAAGCTCCATCTTTCTTCTACAACACATTATCTATTGAGGGTTGTGCTGTGTTACAAGGTGCAGTAGTGGAGGTTTGATTTGGGTTATTTCTGTGTTATTTTTCAGTGGAGGAAGATTTCCTTCCATTGGGAGACCAGTAAAAAAGGTCCTTTAGCATTATTGCTACATTTTGCATCAGGCCAAGGTGTTATTATCCCATACAACACAGTTTCAATCTTAAATTGTGTTATTTTAGGGAGCAGCTGAAGGGGTGGTTTCAACACAACATTTGGGGAGTTATTTATTCAGTGGAGGGGACAACCTTTCACCTGAATATTCTATTAGAAAAGAGCCACATACTTCTACATCAGATTCAGCCATATCTCCCCATTTATTTTGTTGCAACAAACCTTAAGCCCTAGTGCTGCAGCTCATATTTTTATCTTTCTGTATTTTCCAAAAACCCTCTTAGGTTGTCTTGGAAAGGTGATATAGGGCCTATATCTGTATGTATAGCATATTTTGAGGAATATTTCATTAGTTTTACATCATTTTATTATCTCTCGTTGTAGTTATGATCATTATGACTACGCTGTAGCATCTCTCTAACATTTTTTATATTGGCAGCATCTCACATTTGAGAGGGTTTATTCATTGGAGGCTTGTTTGCTCATATTGTATGATTTGTGCCTCAATGTATTATGTTTATTTTATACTGATATGAGTAATACAATGGCTCCATATTTTTCTCCTATTTTAATGTATTTCTTTTCACTTTTATTTCCATTTTTGTGTTTAATATTGCTACTTTTCCTGTTTAGGCATATTACAGTGGTATCAGAGCATAATCTTGGCTCAACCTATGCATCTAAGCCAATATGTCATCAGAAGAAGGAGATCCCCTCACAGATAGAGAGAATAGGTATCTCAAAATAAGAAATAGAGATATTTTTATACAGAGGATAAAAAAGATAAGGGAAAAACTCCCTTATCAGGAGAAGATGAGGAGAAGGAGTATCCCAAGCTTCTTCTTTGAACTATGAAAGATATTGCAAGAGAAATAAAGGAAATGAGAATGGATAGACACAAAAAATCCCCTAAAGGGTTTCTACATGGAGAAGTCTCCAACATTTCCCATTACTGGAGTGATCAACCAGTGAAGTAGCAGGTTTCCCAACTCTCTACAATACCTACATTTTTAGCAGTGGGAGATGGAGGGTTTCAGAACAAGAAACTCTTGAAGATTATTTTCTTGAGTATGAGTCTCAATATCAGAGATTCAAAGACCATTTGAGCTTTCAAAATTTCTATCAAATCAAGGACAATAGGGGACCTTGACATCATAATAGAGGTGGAGGATTCATACAGCACAATGATCTTCACCGGACTATGGGCAGATTTTTCTTAACCGCTTTTGATGGGCCATCCAAACGCACTGCCAAATCATGGGTAGATATTCTATACATATACTTCTATTTGAACCAAGTACGAGAGATGGAAGCCATCAAAATAGCAGTTCTGCACCTTGAGGGTGAGGCACATGATTGGTGGTTTCATAGTATTTGTACATTGGGTCATGCCAATATGATTGCATATCCAGAGTTCACAAGGAGGTTGGTGGAGAGGTTTGATCGAAGAGAATCGAAGGCACCTTTCATTGGGCTAGCTAAGATCAAATAATCAGGTAATCTAGAAACTTACATTTCTGAATTTTTGAAACTTCCTGTTATGGTTCCTAATTTATTTGCAACTAGGAGGGTCTATATGTTTATTGATGGGCTAGCAGAACCTCTACATGGAATGGTTAAATCAACCAAACCTACTACCCTTCAATATGTCACTAAAAGGGCTAGAGATCTACAAGATGGCTTTCCAAGAGAAAAGGCAACATTTCATAAAAAGCCCACTTTTCCATCAAAGGGAAAAGGTGAGAAGGCTCATCCTTCAAAGGAGATCCAAAACAAAGTACCTCTTAGTGATGATGTCCGAAGAGATTTGAGGAGAAGGAAGCTTTGCTTCACATGCCAAGAATCATGGGAAGCCAGACATAGATGTGCAACAGGGAAGGCACACTATATAAAGGTATTTTCTGATGATTAGGAGGAGGAAGAAGAGGAACTAGAAGGAGGTCAGAACGCTGGGATAGCAAGAGAGGATCCATCACCACCAGGATGTGGGAATGGAGCATTTGACCCAATTGAAGGGGCCCCTGCATCATTGAGAGGAGTACCCAAGTACTTGAACTTGAGAGTTTGAGGTTCCATTTAGGATCAAAAGGTTTGAGTATTGATTCACAGTGGGGCTACCCACGACTTTATTGATGCCCAACTAGAGCAGAGGAGGGAAATACCCATTGATGATTTTGAGGGATTTTGATTTTTGGTCCCAGGAGCTAGAACTATGCAGTGCATGCATTATGTTCCATATTTATATATCACCATGGGGACATATACATTGAATGATCACTTCCTTGTGGTTGACATACCTGACACCAATGTGATATTGGGTGTGCAGTGGTTGATTACTTTGGGGAATGTCACCACAAATTTAGAGACTTTGCAGATGGAGTGGATGGATAGAAAGAGTGGAAAACATCAAATGATTAGGGGCATGCACACTTATCCCTCTCAGACAAATTCTATATAGAAAATAGAGCTAGGTTTGTGTAGTGGAAGCACGGACCTAATAGTCCTATATGTTATGTAGATGAACTTGGCCCATGAGACATTATTGTTTAGTGGCATTCCACCTGGGAGGCAACTTGATCAGGAGTTGGTGAGAAATGTCTCAAACATGTTGCACCACTCATAGATCCAGGAAGAGTGGGAAAATTGAGAGGACTTGATACAGTGCAGAGAGTCTTGGGTAGGGTCAAGGTAGAGGGAAATTATCCCACTATCATTATTACCCACTCGCACCCCATATCTTGCACTAAAAGAGGATGTTTCAGGAATGTATGATGGCACCATCATGGTGCAAGGAGACCACTCCATGGCTTTGGAGGCTTAAAAGATACTTCCACCAAGGGAGAAATCTTCCACACATGGTAGAGGCTGGTGGCTACTCATGCATAGTTTGGCCAAACTCAGGAAGTTTTGTATGGGTGATGGCTTCCCATGGAAGGCTAACCTCCAAAAACTTCAACCTTTACTTGAGAATGAGTAGCTACAGGATGAGCAGCAGAGGAAGGATAGTAGCATCCCAGTATGTGAATTTGGCATGGGATATCTCAAAGAAGGGGGAAACCACATGACATATACTTTACATGGTAGATCATAAGCACTGCCACTATGGAGGATAGATCCTTATTGGAGATCCCAACTATTGGTGGAATACTCCAAGGATCTCTTTGCATGCAGGATACTTGATGGCCAATATTTAGATGGGAGATATATAGTGAGAGATGAGGTCATCTACTATCAAAGTAAAACATTCTTGACTAGAGGTTCTAAGCTCAAGGAGAAGCTACTACTTGCAGAACATGAGGATTTTCTCTCTAGGCGCCGTACTGATTTCATGAGGGCATATCATACTATTATGGAGGGATTCACTTGAAAGGGCTACAAAGAGGAGATAAATCAACATATTAGGAGATGCATGGGTTGTTTTGAAATGGAGGAGAGACATAAATCTTTCATAGAGTTATCACAACCACTTATTTCCTCATTGGGAATGAGAGGAGGCTCATCTATGAGCCACTCTACTAGATTGATCAAGGTCTATGGTAAGGATCATGTTTCTTTCATAATGATTTACTAGATGCTTATTTGCATTCCTTTACCATTCATGTACAACTCATTGCTCCAAGTGGGGGCACTCTTCATTATGGACTTCATGGTCTACTTGGGGCCATAGGCAGTGATGAGAATGGCCACTCCCTAGGATATTTTAGGGAGATGATATATCATTCAGGGTGTACTTCATTGGCACTAAACATTATTCACATTCTCCAAGCATGTGAGAATATTGTGGCAAAAAAAAAGTGGTGAGGAAACCACTTATTGTATCATGTTATGAAGAAGTCAGGAGACACACTGCTCTAGTTCCACATGTGGGACTATGATCCTCCTTTAGTATTTCATATGGCAGCTTAGGTATCCTTGATTTTTATCCCAGATGTAGATGATGTTCTTATCATTATTGTGGGAATATTTGGAGGGATGACACATGGATGGAATGTGCCCATTGGGAGGAAGATCCTCCCCATTTATTATGCCTCATGATTCAGGGAAAATGTTGAGCATCACATCATTACTAAATTAGACATCTTGTTTCCTTATGGGAGGAGCCATTTCGTTAAATTTAGAATTTGGGAGATGCATCGCATGGATATCTAGGAGGAGCATTCCATGGATGGATTGGTTGGGGGACACTTGGTTCATGAGGATAGCTTATCACATGGAGGTGTCAAAATGGAAGGAGGAGAACAGTTGCATCACTCACCTTTAAGTTGCTTGAGGACAAGAAACATTTGGGAGGGGAGGACTGTAATATTCCCAATTAGCTTTTAGCTAACTGGAATATTAATTTTATTTTTGCTTCTTAGTTAGAAGAATAAGAGGGTAGGGAGACCCATAAATCTCCTTAGTAGGAATAAAATCACTCCTAATGTGAATGGGGGTCCTCTAAATAGCTTGATTAAGCACCCTTATGTGTGAAAAGGGGATGGAGCATGTAGAATGGGTCAAATTTGACCAAATCAGGAGCACTGGTATGGAGGAGTGGGCATTCATTAAGGGACAACATAGTTTTCGAGGGAGATTCAATGCATGGAAGTAGAGACTTTAATGAGTGGGGCCCAAGGTGAGGAAGCTCACCAAGCATATAAGGAAGGGGATGGCAGCCATAGAAGGTATGATTTGATTATTATTTTGTTTATGGTCTGTATGACTTGTTTCTCTCTTCAATTGTTTAGTAGAGACTACAGTGTTGTTTATCACAATGGTGTTCCCAAGAAGGAATCCCACATTCATCCTAGGGGGACTTCAAGTTCCCATTCAGGAGAAGTATTTGGGCTACATTTCCACATTCCAGCATTAGGCCAAGCTCCATCTTTCTTCTACAATGCATTTTCTGCTGAGAGTTGTGCTCCGTTGTAGGGTGCAACAATGGAGGTTATATTTGGGTTATTTATGAGCTAGTTTTAATTGGAGGAAGGTTTCCTTTGATTGAGAGACTAGTAAAGAAGGCCCTTGAGAATTATTACTACATTTGGCATCAGGCCAAGGTGATATTATCCACTACAATGCAGTTTCAATCTTGAACTACGTTATTTTAGGGAGGAGTTGCCGGGGTGGTTTCAACACAACATTTGGGGAGTTATTTATTCAGTGGAGGGGACAAACTTTCACCCAGAGATTCTATTGGAGAAGAGCCACATAATTCTACATCAGCTTCATCTATATCTCCATATTTATTTTGTTGCAGTGAACCTTCATCCCTAGGGCTGCAACTCATATTTGTATCTTTGTGTATTTTATGGAAACCCTCTTGGGTTGTCTTGCAAAGGTGATATAGGGCCTAGATTTGTATGTATAACATCTTTTGAGGCATATATAATTATTTTTACATCACTATATTATCTCTTATTGTAGCAATTCTCATTATGGCTACTCTGTAGTAGCTCTCCAACATTTTTTATATTGGCATAATCTCACTTTTGAGAGGGTTTATTCATTGGAGGCTTGTTTGCTCCTATTGTATGATTTGTGCCTCAATGTATTATTTTTATTTGCTACTGATATGAGTAATAAAATGGCTCCATATTGTTCTCCTATGTTAATGTAATCATTTTCACTGCTATTTCCCTTTTTTGTGTTTAATATTGTTGCTTTTCCTGTTTAGGAATATTACATATTGCGCTAGGAATAAAATTTCACAAATCAAGCTCAAACAGGTGAAAAAGAAGTTTAAAGAGGCTCAAATGAAGGTTAAGGAGAAATACAACTTGGAACTACTTATTGAGGCATCTATGGATGTTTAGACCATCCTCCACAAGTATTGTAGAAAACATTTTGGCCAATTTTGATCACTTTTTGTATTTTTGGAGATTTTAACACTAAACTGGAAATTCAGCCTCCAAAGATGCATAGTGCCAAGAAGTTATGCTTTTTACTAGGGCATCTAAATGATGAATGGATTACATTCTTGGATTAATTTTGATGAGTACATCACAGATCAGGAACCCATTTTGCATGACAAGCTTTAGTTTGGAAGAAAAAGCCAAAAAACCACCAATTTTCTATGCTTCTGCCATATAAATGATGAATGGCTTACATTTTTGGATGCATTTTGATGAGTACATCATAGATCAGGAACCTGTTTTTCATGAAAAGATCTAGTTTGGAAGAAAGATCCAAAAAACCACCAATTTTATATGCTTCTGCAAATATTTATGACCAGACACTACGCGTCTACAGTAAGCTTGGGAGAATCAACTTTTGAAAGCTTTCCCATGGGTTATTTTTCAAAATTCAAGATGTTATGGAAACTAAACACACAAGGCTAGTTGAAATATCTTCAATATTTGGATTTGGAGTCCTAAAGGTCCCTCAAAATCAGCTATAAAAAAGTGTTACACATCTGTTAAAAGGTGCCATGCATCTGTAAAAAGGTGTTACACATCTGCATAGATGAATTCCTCAGGACACTTGTCAAGCACATTAAAAGTTATATTTTTGAGGTTTTGTTTTCCTTTGAGCTGGAATAGGACTAATTGAGTTGGTTTATGCCTATTATTATGAGGAAGCAGTAATTTAATGTGGGGGACACCCACTCCTAGTCTTTAGCTGATTTTGAGGGAATGGTTTCTAACCTTGCTACATTCTAGGAAGCGACTAATATCATGTATTTATGATGCATTTTGGATGGGATTTCAACTATATGAGGTGTTATTGTTCATATTTTCTATAGGTAGACCCATTTTATTATTTTCTTGGGTTGGATAGTTTTTTTTTTTAGTGGAGATATTGTACAAGCCTTTTGGAATGAAATCAAAGAAAGTGTTGCAAACATTGTGTTGAGAATCCTATGGTATGCCTTGGAGCATTTGTTCTTTCTTTGTATGTCTATCTTATCATGTTGAATGATATGTTTTCATATTTCATATACATGCTTCTATGTGTTTGTCTTGTCATCTTATAAGCACAAATCATGCATTTTCATGCTGTGTATTAACAATATTTACATTATATGTTTATGATATTCTAAATGAATGAATTCACCTCAGTGCTCATTCATATTTTCTATTATTTAGTCCTATACACAATCCCAAATTAATGATGTTTTCAAGCTACCTACCTATCCTCACCTATATTTCTACAACTTGACCTTGAAATCTGACCTAAAACCATAGACCTAGTCTCCTTACTATCAGTCCTATCCAACATAGAAACAATAAACAAAAACCTTATTTACTGAGCTTATATGGCTAGCCTATGATAATTATATATTCAGTCATTTAATTTATTGCAAAATGACATTGAGAGAACCCTCTCTAGTCCTAGTAGGGCTAGCTACCTGACCTAAAGCCTGGTCTGTGGTTACCTTCCTTCAATCCCACTCTCAACCTTGGGAACCTGGGGGGAGTGATAAACATTTTGGCATCGTTGTCAGGGAGTTATTGCAAAACTTTCCCTGGGAATATTTATTTCGTCCTTTGAAGGTTAGACTCATGAGAAGATTATTTCTATCACTCGAAATAGGCTAAGTTCTTAAATTCAAGCCAAAGTCCAAATTTCTATCTAAGTTGGCTCCTAAAAGACATACTAGGTCAAATACAGACCCAAATCCCTCACCAATTGTAAATTACCTTGAGAGACTTTTAAGAAATTAGAAAATTAAGTCTTAGAAAGTTGGAAGATCTATTCCTCCTCTTTTCAAATAACATTCCTTTCCTACGAGATTTTCTTCAAAAGATTTGTCCTATAATTCAAAATTTGAAACATCTTTGTTTATGTCTAAGTATGAAATCTTTCTTTCAGAAAATATATTTTATCCTATTGATATTTATAACTTTGTACCATTTTCTGAGTCTTCTTATTTTGATATTGATAGTGAAGTCTAGTCTAATTTCTACAAACTTAAAAGCTTGGTGGATAAATTGCAAGGAACTTCAGATATAGCTTATTTCCAATATCAACAGTAGGCTTTAGCTTCACCACCTTTCATTAAACCTTTTCATACAACTACATCATCATCTCTTCCTTTCATTACATCATTACCTTTCCAAGGTTTCACTCCATCAACACCTTTACAACCCCCTCCATCAATCATGGCCATATTCACTCCACTGATCTTACTCCAACAACTCACTACACTACCTCAGAATTATGGTTAAATATTTCCCATTTTTTTATGGAACATCGGAGGTCATTTCTTACCAACACATTTTCAAAGTGGTTGATTTCATAGACCTTGAAGAGACTGACAATGATGGTGACAAGATGCACATCATAGCACATATTTTCTCAAGAGAAGTTAATAAATAGTTCCACTCTCTCACAGCTAGTTTAGTAGCTACTTCGTAGTAGTTGATTGAATTTTTCATGCCAAAATGGGAGGAGAAGAAGAGTCCATTGCAAGTCTTGGCTGAATATAATGCCTTGAAAAGGAATCCCAATGAGTATTTCCAAGAATTTTTAGCTAGATTCAATAAAATCTATGATTCAATTCCTGATAATATCAGGCCTCATCCAGGCCTTGATTTACTTCACTATCCTGATGGTTTTAATCCTGACATGGCTTATCAATTGAGGGAAATAAATCCATCAAATATTCAAGAAATGGAGAGAAATGCAGTGAGAGTGGAAGCTAATTTGATCATCAAAAAGTCTAAAATAAAGATGGATAAAAGGGTCACTATAAAGGAAGAAAAATCTACTTCATTAGAGGGAGAATTAGACCCTTTAATAAAAAACATGGAGAAGATGATGGACAAAATTTCCATTGTTGATAGACAAGTTGAACCCTCCATTAGAAATCCCAATTTCATGGGTCAAAATCAACAACCTCGGTATAGGATCAAGCAAGGGGAACATAGGAGTCAAGATCCACAAAGTCAGCAACAAATTTTCACTCCATTTCAGCAGGACTACATAGAAGGCCCCGATGAAGAAGATGAAGAATAAATTTATGGCAAGAATCATTTATTTGGGGAAAATCAACAACCCATTTTCCTCATTGAAGAAGATCAGTATTCTACATAAATTTATGCACCAGACGATAAAAAATATGTCTTGTTAAATGGTGACATGATATCAGTATGGAGGGAATATTATCATAGGGGATATCAGAATGATATTACTCAAGTACAGAGGTAGTATAGTTTGAGGAGTAGAAATGTCCCTATAACCTTCAATCAGAAAAAAAAAAAAATGCTCAAATAGATGCTCATCATAAAGAAACCGCCAATCGAAATAAAATAAAAGACAAATGATCTGTTGCACCTAATCATTATAAAGGGAATGAAGCTTCAACTAGCTGTCATAAGAATGATAAATAAACACAAGATGGAGCACATAAGAAAGATGCATCATTGAAAGAGGTAGAAAAACATTTTGTTATTTTTAGTCTTGGAAATGAAATTGCAAAGTTGATTTTTTCCATTCATCTAACTGAAATAGTCAAGAATGACCTATATAAGTTTCAATTAGCTAAGTTGCTGAGGGTTGATCAAATGACTGACACGGTTAATGTAAGTGATGGTCACCTGAAACTTCTATTCAATCTTGCTGTTGATGGTTATTTATAATACAGTGAGGTCTCTCCATTTATCTTACCCTCAAAATCCATGATTTTGTCCTCCATAATGCCATGCTTGATACTAGAGCCTCTCATAACCTCATGCCCAAGGCCATTATGGATAGATTAGGCTTGGATATCACAATAAATTTCCATGATATATATTCATTTGATTCAAGGAGGATGAAATTTCTTGGCCTCATTAAGGACCTAGTGGTGTCTTTAGAGAAAATCCCAACCAATAATGTCCTTATGGATGTTTTTGTAGCTGATATCCTCCAAGATATGGAATGTTTCTCTCTCATTCATGGGGATAAAATCTTAGAGGTACCTTGCAGCTCAAATTTTCATATGCTACAATTCCCATCTTTGGGAAAATTAGAAAACTATACCGGGAAAGTAAAATGAAGTATATGATCAATAGTAGAGAAAAGACTAATAATCACCCCATACATGTTGTCCACATGGATTTAGAGTCCGTTATCTTATTAAACTATGAATTTTCAACATCTTTGAATTTTTTAATTTAAGAGAAAGCAAACAAGTATGAGTTTTCAAATTCTATTTTAGAAACTGCAAATGCAGAAAATCAAGAAAATATGCCAAGTGGTTTGGAACCAAGTGCATCAGCCCAAAAAAGAGATGAAACAATGAAAGGTACATATCCTTTTTGTACAATAGAACTCTCTCAAGAAGAAATTTAAGTTCAGTCATCTGATTTGCAGCCTCACGATGAAGAAAGTGGTTTGTGGACCGTGGAATTCGATGGAGCCTTGGGAAAGGAAGGGGCTGGCATTGGAGTGTGGATTCACAACCCTATAAATTAGTCACTTGAAATTCTGCCGAATGTTTGAATGTCCTCTTACAAGTTTGCATTCAAATATTCGAACAATGAAGCCGAGTATGAGTCTTTGATAGCCGGTCTAAAAATTCTAAGAAAGTTAGGTGCCAAGAAAATTTATGTGTATGGCGACTCTGAGATGGTACAAAAACAAGTAAAAGCAGAATATAAGGCCAAGCATCCTATAATTCAATCTTACTGAAATGCAGTATTATATATCCTCAATATCTTCACCGAGTATACTTTGTCATGGATTCCAAGAGACAACAATGTTATTGTCGATTCTCTTGCCACTTCAGCCAGCATGTTTAAAATTGCATTGTATCCTAATAAGAAGTATGAGATAAACATAAAACACTACCCTATTGTTATTGATAATGTTCATTATTGGAAGGTATTTCAAGATGATAAACAGGTCAACAAATTTTTATAGACAGAAGAGGAATTTGTGAATTCACAAATGGATTACTAGTGCTATGAAGATGACCAAGAATTCCATGCAGTAGAAATGAAAGCACTTCAAATGAAAGAAAAATCCATTCCAAAAGGCCTAGTGCCTTTGGAAGATATTTTTGATCAAGAAAATTTTGCACGCAAATTGACCATGATACCGACAGAAGTGGGAGTGGAAGACCTCAATCTTGGCATTCCTGAAAAGCCAAAGATGGTCAAGATTTAAAAATCCTTGAGCTCAGAGATGAAAGGTAAATACATAGCCCTGATGTCTTATTTTTCTGATGTATTTGCTTGGGAATATTCTGATTTGAAAATGTACGATAAGAGTATAATCCATCATACAATTCCCTTAAAACCGGATCAGAAGCCTTTCCACCAGAAGTTAAGGACAATGAATCCCAAGTTGCTGCCCTCCACTCAAAAAGAGGTAAACAGATTATTTACTAATGGTATTATAGTTCCACCTCGCTTTTAAAATTGGATGTCTAATGTGGTGCCAGTAAGGAAGATGACAGGAGAGATCCATTTGCGTATATATTACAGAAATTTGAATAAAGTTTCACTGAAAGAAAATTGCTCACTACCAAATATGGACCATATTCTACAAAGGGTAGTTGAATATATACTTTCATTTTTGGACGGACACTCTGGGTATAATCAGATTTTATTCCACCCAAATGATCAGGAAAGGATAGCCTTTACAACACCATGGGGTACCTTCATGTACGCCAAAATTCCCTTTGGATCGAAGAATGCAAGGCAAATTTTTCAGCGAGCAATGGATATTGAATTCACCAATGAAAATGATGTATTTTTGGTCATCTATATTGATGAAACCACTATTTTTTTCCAAGACAGAGGAGCAGCACCTACAACACTTGAAAACAATTTTTTAGAGATGTAGAAAGTTTGGCATATTGCTGAACCCAAAGAAGAGCCTTTTTTCTATGGAGGAAGGTAAATTAGTGGGCCATATCACATCAAAAGATGTTATTCAGATAGATCCTTCAAGGATTGAATCAATTCAAACCTTACACTATCCTAGAAGAAAGAAGTAAATCTAGCCATTCAATGGAAGAATCAATTTTTAAAGAAGGTTTGTTCCCAATCTTGCTAAACGTTTGAGGCAAATTACTAACATGATGAAAAAAGATAGTGAGGTTAAATGGTCTAAAGAGGAAAAAATTCACTCAATCAAGTTAAATTGGCTTTATCTCATGGTCATATTATTATTATTCCATATTATGCACTTGATTTCATCATTTTTTCATTTTCTGTAGAGCATACTATAGCTGTTGTCCTTGTGCAAAAGAAAAACTAGAACACAAAGAAGCCCATATCCTTCTTTAGTAGAACCATAAGAGACGCAACCTTGAAGTACAATATCATTGATAAACAAGCCTTGGTGTTACTTAAAGCATTGAAGGACTTTTGGGTCTATAATCTCCACTCTTATGTCATTGCATATGTCCCGAACACTGTTGCCAAATATTTTCTCACGCAAAATGATCCTGAAGGGCAGCGCGGAAAATGGGTCGCTGCTATGTTGGAGTATGACTTGGAAATCAAGCATACAAATATGATCAAGGGACAAGGCCTAGAAAATATTATTTAGGACTCAAATATACATGCTTTGGACATTAATTTTATTTTTTCATTCTCTAAGGAGCAAGAGGTTGAAGTATTACCTGAGGTATCTTAAATTTTTTCTTCATCGCCATGGTATGTTGATATTTTTCATGTTTTGCAATACTTGAATCCTCCTCCTGGCTTGCCTAGTAATAAAGATATATATTTGAAGTTGAAATCTCTCACGTATTTCATCCTTAACAATGCCTTCTATTGGAAATATCCCGGTGGAGTATTATTTAATTGTTTGGTTGAAGGAGAAGTTGAAAAAGTGATGAGTGACTTTCATAAAGGTGACCGTGGCAGTCATATTTATTGGAAGACTACAACAAATAAGATCTTAAGGGTTGGTTTCTATTGGCCAATTCTATTCTCTGATGTCTATAAAATTTTCATGAGCAATCATGAATGTCAAATATTTCAGGGAAAGAGAAAGTGTTTTCCTTTTCCCTTGAAACCGATTGAAGTGAAAGTGCCATTCCAACAATGGGGAATTTACTTCATTGGCGAAATCCATCCTCCATCATCAACCCAAAATAAGTGTATACTCACTACCACTAATTACTACAATAAATGGATTGAAGCCATCCCCACGAGGCAAGCTAATGATACTCTCATTATTTAGTTTTTAGAGAACAATATTATGTCTCGGTTTGGCTGTCCATATAAAACCATTACTTACATTGCAACCGCATTTCAGTCCAAAAATATGATTGAATTTTGTGATAAGTATCACATTAGGCTTGTTCATTATACAACATATTATCCTCAAGGAAATAGGCTGGCTGAATCATCAAATAAATCTTTAGTGAACCTAATCAAGAAGATGTTGTAAGAGAACAAGAGAAATTGGCACAAAAATATCACTAATGCTCTATGGGTGATTAGAGTTAGCACTAAAAGATAAATCCGCATGTCACATTTCTAGCTTGTGTATGGTGTTGACATAATGTTCCCTACTTCTTTAGTTGTACCAGTGATGGAACTTCTTCAGGAGATCAATAGTGGACCAAATTATATCCAACAAAGAATCAGCCAAATGATCCATCTACAATGGTCAAAAAATGAAGTTTTCAGTCAATATTTATGATAAGAAGAACTAATATAATGATTTTAAGCTAGAAGATGTTTTTCTTTGATGGGATGCCCGAAATGAAGACAAAGGTAAGCACAAAAAAATTGATAATCTATGGAAAGGTCCTTATAATATTATTGCACTTAGAGGTAATAAGGCATTTTTATAAGAATATCTTGAAGGGAAAGTGATGCAAGAGCATCCGGACATAGCCAACAATGTGACTAGATGTTCACATGTTGTGGCTAAGCATGAGATGGATAAAACATTTGCCATTAATATTTTAGTTTAATTTTAATGAGATAATTTAGTTTGTTTCAATTTGTTAGATTAATTAGGAAATAAAATAAGAATTGGTCCCTCCCTGCATGGAGATTAAACCAAGTAGGCTAAGAATTGAGAAATGGGATAGCATTTAATGTGGAATAAATTAAACATAAATCTATTTTAAGAAGAAGGACCATTTTGGATTTTTTAATATGAAATGTGTCAATAGGTGAAACGGAAAAAAGGAGCAAAAGTTGAGAAAGGGATAGACAGAGAACTAGAACAATCGATGTGATCAAGCCATGAGGGCTAAAACTATGTAATTTATACTTTAGAATTAATAGACTGAAGTGTGGTGTGGAAATCATGTCTTCAGGTGCTGAATTTCATTTGAAACCCATTAAAAAAATCAATTTTGCATAAATTGGTATTATTCTTCTATTTTCTGTGTTTTTTTTATTTGGATTATCCATGGATAGTGTTAAGTGTTTATTGCAGATCGACTAAATCCTTTTCATGATAAAACATTTATTTTAACATTTGTGAATTTAAATACGTTCTTTTAGAACCTGGTATCTTACCTTGAATGGTGTGATGGATGAATAACATGCAAACAATTATTGGTCTTAAAAAACTGTGAATGGTGTATCGCATGACTTCATAGCAGTATATGGTAATTTTTCAAATCATGCGATCAACTCCCGAAGGCAACACATAGCATAAGCATGAGTGAGAAAACCACTTTCATCGCAAGTATTAAAATTTTTAAATATTGTGCTACGTGTAATGTAATGACCGTCAGATTGAGAAGGATTTAATTGGATGATGGAGATTAGAAGATAGGGGAGTAGCAAGACCCAAAGTCGTAATTGGAGTTTTCTTAGTTAAGAAGAAACACTGATAAAAAAATGTTAATTTTTATGTGCTTCTCCTTTGATTTCTTGTTTTAATTATTCAATTTGAGATTTTTTGTGGGTTCCGAAATCATTTGGTATCAGATCTAGATCATGTTGTTTTTCAAAATTCCACCAAGATGAGGCATAGGAATAGACCTGTGACAACCTACAGCAAATACAATTTTTCTGGAAGAAGTATGATATATTCGTACACGGATGGAAGCCATGGAAACAACCCAGAGAAGAGCACCTGATGAAGGAGGTGCTAGTGATGTAGAGAAATCTTCTAAAAAGAAGAATAACAAGACAATGAAGTAGCTAAGGTGTTGAAGATGTTGGTGAAGGCAACTGGAAGACCAAAGGTGGACATACCTATGTATCAGGGAAATCTCAATGTAGAAGAATTAATGGACTGGATTAGTTCGTTAGACAAGTACTTTGACTTTGAAGAAGTTGAAGACAAAAATAAAGTGAAGATTGTAGTTACCAGATTAAAAGGCCACGCAGCTATCTCGTGGGAAGAATTAGAACTATCCTGACAGAGAAAAGTAAAACCCATAATCAGAAAATGGGACAAGATGGTGAGCAAATTAAAAGGTAATTCATGCCCAAGGATTATCAATTAAATCTTTTTAAGAAACTACAAAATTTGAAGCAGAAAGGAATGAAAATGAGAGAATATACATAGGAGTTCTATAAACTGAATACTAGAGATGGACATGTAGAGGATGATGTGGAGAAAGTATCCAGGTATATAAATGGTTTGAGGCATGATATTTAGGGTGAGATCAATTTATTAAATATGAAGACAATTGAGGATGCTTATCAGGTAGCCTTAAAAGGAGAAGAGAAGATACAGAGGAAGAAAAGCTAGAGGAACCGAGGAAAGAGTTTAGTAAGAGGTAGAGGTGTGTTTAAACCCATATTTCAGCACTCCCAAAATGAAGAAGGAGGGTTAAGTAGCAGATCACCACAGAGAGGAGACTCTGGTCGAGGAAGGTTTGTACCCAGAGGCAGAGGCCGACGAAGAGAAATTCAGTGTTTTACATGTGTTCAATGGGGACATGGGTCATGGGGTTGTCCTCATAATAAATCAAAAAATAAGAGAAATGTGAATGTTTTTGAAACAAAGGAGGAAATTCCTCATAATACAGGAAAATAAGAACCACCTGAAGAAGGATAATCCTTGTTATTGAAAAGCGTACTGCTTAAAGTAGAAAAAGAAGAAGGAGAGCCATCTCAAAGAAAGAATTTATTCAGGACTATATGCAAGTCCAAGGGAAAATGTTGCAAAGTGGTAATTGAAAATGGAAGTAATGACAACCTTGTTTCTACATAAATGGTAGACAAGCTAGGATTAGAAAAGACAGTACACCCTACTCCATATAAAGTGTCATTCCTACAAAAATGACATCATATTATTGTGATAGAATAATGTAAGGTAGAGATTCAGATAGGAACTTACAAGAATGTTATATTATGTGATGTAATGTCGATGGATGTATGTCACATATTATTTGGAAGGCCTTGGCAGTTTGATCGGAAAACCATACATGATGGTAGAAGAAACACTTATACTCTGGAGAAAGATGGAAACAAACACACACTGCTACCATTGAAGGATGAAGCTAACAAAGGAACACGAGGAAATAGTGTTATGCTAATGAGTGGAAAAGAATCGTTGCAAGAAATTGAAAAATATGAAGAGATGCATTTTGCTGTCATAGGGAGACCTAAGGTAATTTTGACTTCCAAAAACTTAGATGATTTATCTAAAGAAATCAAAACTTTTTTGAATGATTTTTTTGATATTATTGTGGATGAGTTTCCAAATGCATTACCACCAATCAAGAGTATTAGTGATCACATTGATATAATAACTGGAGCAAGTTTGCCGAATAAAGCAGCATATAGATTAACTCCTCAAGAAAATGCAAAAGTTGGAAGACAAGTGTAGGAGTTGATGGAGAAGGGGTTGCTAAAATATATCATTAGTCCATCTATTGTACCAACAATACTCAGTCCAAAGAAAGGAGGAGAATGGTGCATGTGCACAGATTCCAAAGCCATAAATAAAATCACCATTAGTTATTGTTTTCCTTTACCACAAATTGATGATTTAATGGATTTCTTGAGTGGATCAAAATATTTTACTATGATATATTTGAAGAGTGGTTATTATCAGATAAGAATTAAAGAAGGAGATGGATGGAAGACTGCATTTAAAACAAACAGTGGGTTGTATGAGTGGTTAGTGATGCCTTTTGGACTCACTAATGCACCTAGCACATTCATGAGATTGATGAATGAAGTATTGAAAGAATATGCAGGCAAGTTTGTCATTGTTTACCTTGATGATAATCTAGTTTTCATTCGAAGTAAAAAGGAGCACCTGGAACATTTTAAGTTGGTTCTGAAAAATTTGCAGAAAGAAAAACTGCTAATAAATCTGAAGAAATGCAGTTTTATGAAAGAAGAGTTAATCCTCTTGGGGTTTGTAGTTTCTAAGGAAGGTCTAAAAATGGATCCAGAGAAAGTCTAAGCAATTTGGTGTTGAACCCTTGGTTAAATTGAGAGGGGGGGGGGGTGAATCAGTTTAATGAAGTCATGTTCTTATTAAACTTTCTTTTACATTCATTCACATCCTCATTTTGTGATCAACTTAATATACAATGGAAAAAAAATCTTAATAAGTGAGTAGCAGGTATTAAGCAAAATAAATACAGAGTATCAACACATAATCATCATGCATATAGACAACATATATAAGTGGAAACCTATAAGGGAGAAAACCACATCTTATTATTGTTGTGATGCAAAGGCAAGCTCCAACTCCCTCTCACCACTGATTTTCTGTAGGCTCCTACCTACATGAGGCTACAACCTCAATTTTGCAAGCTACAACTTGCAAGGAAGCTCCAACTCCCATCTATTTTCTGCAGGCTACAACCTACAGGAGGCTCCTACCTCAGCCAGCTACAAATGACATATATCAAGCTACAACTTGATATGGAAGCACCCACTTCCTCACTCTTTCATAAAAAAACCGTGCTGATTTACCTGGATATCAGCTCTGTTCTATTCCTTCTTCACTGTTGTCCAGCAGTCTTCATATCTGCCTTATATCATCTCTGAACCTTCACAGCTTCTCTATCTGCTCCTCCTTCTTCTTACCCTCTCTCCCTCATTTCTCCATTCTCTACCTCTTTATGCATATCGATGTGACATCATTTATAGAGATTACCTTATGACTGTTTGTATTCCACAGGGAGTTTGAAGTGAATAGGTATGACTCTTTGCCTTCCACCTTATCGTTTTCTTGCCTAGCACATTCGGAAAAATATAACAATATGTATACATTTCAATATTACAGTGGGGTATTTCTTTGCCTACAGAGACTTGCCTTTGCATTACAAGCAATGTAAAATTAATTAAAACATTTACATTTACATTTGCAATAGATATATCTCATTCAACCCTTTCACTTCTCGGCTCACTGTATGTTTTTCTTTTCTGCTGTTGTAGTGTAACAGTTCTGCATACCTCTGTTCACTACAACTCTGTGTACCTTTGCATATCATATTTTGAAATCTGATCTACTTTAATTCTTCATCACACATTCAGATTTAATTAATTAAAAATCTTCAATTTCAATAGAGCCTTCCTGCTCTCATACCACTTGATGGCGGGCTACCCAGATTTAAGTATCACTTGCGGAAGCTTTAATTTTTAAACAATGGTTATAAAACCATTGGAGCACCCACCTTATGATTTTTAAATCATACTATTCAAAGTTATATAAAACCAATTATAAGCTCCCCCTTACCTTATGGGAGTTCGACTCAATCAAACCAACATTTTAACTCAATATAAAATGTGCCCATGGCTTCACTCTTCACACATTTGTTCATGATTTTATTACCTCGCATCCAATATATTATATCCCCATTTAAATTTTAAGGACCATTATAACAAACCTTTGATTACCGCATTCACTAGCATTTATATTTAAAATGAAATCTTCGGCCCACTTCTTACCATATAATTGAATCCTCACAACTAATAATGAAATCCGAACTTCAACTCGGGCCCACAACAGCCATACCACTTACCTCATTAGACCATACACAAATTTATGATGCAACCACCATCGATCTCCGATGGCTATAAATCAGACGAAAATCACAATTTTCCATCACTGAACTTTAACACGAAAATAAATTGCGAAATGGGTGGTATTTGAATACCACTCCAGGCTACGTGTCGAACGCTGGAATGTATCGCATTTTTTTTCCCGATTCCTCCTACCATTTAGAAATTATGAGAAAACCACACATAGTTTTCAATTCCCACTTTCTGTTGGCTCACTGTTCCGGTTCTAATTCCACGTCCTGGACTCGGAATTCTCACAAATTAAAAAAATCCTCTGATTCGTGCTTCCTCTACGCCTTTATCAAATATTCCATCAGAGTTCCACTTTCATGGCTTTAACGCACCATTATCCCAACACTACTCCATCGATCTTCTTCCACGGTCTCTACAGTTTGAGATTTCAACCGAATGTGCCTCCACACACATAAAATCGATAATCGAAATGTTGAATTCTGAAATTAAAATTCAGTTCCTTTGTTGTTGTCATCGATCCCTCCAGTGATCAATGACTACAAGCCTCCCACAGTTTTCTCACAGATATATATAATCATTATCACATTCAAAACCACAATGTAGACATTAATCATGTCTTGACAACCATCAATTCCTTCAATTTATACACATAATATCCAATTCGAACCCTTGCCATAGAGTTTATTCAAAACTGTTTATAAACCCTGATCAACTCACATATGTAATTAAATCATCAATGCACAGATAATTTCACACCACAACATCGACATGACTGTCAATTTCTTCAATAGCACACAGGACCCATTTAAAACCCCAATTACAGAGTTTCATCACACTGGTTCTCATACAATTTCTTATTGAAATCAAAGCTCATTCACACAGAATTTAAGTGAAAAATATCCATATAATGTTGAAACAAATCCTCTTATATACACAACTGAATTTACTTACAAAACCTCCTGTTTGACCAGATCTTCAATTTGATGGCCCTTCTCCTCACTACTCTGCACCTGAACAACTCTCTTCTTCAATTCGCTTCCTTTGCTTCCTCTTCTCCTTGTCTGTCTCCTTTGTCTGATTGCAAGTTCTTCTTTGTTCTTTTGCCTTAGTGATAGTTTAGGTGTTGCTCCTTTCTTCTCCTTTGCCATCAATGACAATATTTCCAACATTTAGAACTGGCCAAATCCAAGAAATATATTTGAGGTAAGAAGCTCTCACGGTCTTGGATGTTTTTATAGAAAATTTATCAGAAGATTTAGTCAGATTTGTGCACCGATTGTTGAAATAATCAAAGAGAAAAATCTGCCATTCAAATGGACAAAAGCAGCAGACCAAGATTTTAAGTCAATGAAGAAGAAAATTATAGAAAAACCAATTTTAGCTTTTTCTAATTTTGAAAAAGTTTTTCAAGTTGAAACTGGTGCTAGTGGACTTGCGATTGGAGTATTTTTATGTTAGGAACAGAGACCAATAGCATACTTTAGTGAGAAACTACATGAAGCTAAGTAGAAATATTCTTCTTATGACAAAGAATTTTATGCTATTGTGCAAGCTTTAAAAAAATGGAGATATTATTTGCCACCAAAGGAGTTTTTATTGTATTCTGACAATCATGCATTACAGTTCATAAACAACCAGCCAAAATTAAGCCAGAAGCATGCCAAATGGGTAGAGTTTTTGTAGAGTTTTACTTTTGTGATTAAGCATACAAGTGGTAAGTTGAAAAAAGTTATTGATGCTTTAAGCAGGGTAAATTTCATTATGCAAGAATTAAAAATTGGTGTTGTAGGATTTGAAGAAATGGTTGATATGCATAAAGATGATGTAGAATTCAAATATATTTATGCAGCTGTAAAAAATCCAGCAATTCATAATAGAAGCCAGTGGTTGTATTATCTTATCCAAGGAGGGTTACTGTTTAAAAGTAACAAATTGTGTAATCCTAAATGTTCTATGAGGGAAAACATGATCAAGGAGAAACAAAGTGGAGGGTTATCTGAACACTTTGGATAAGACAAAACCTTTGCTCAGGTAAATTCTTTTTATTACTGGCCAAATATGAAAACTAAGGTTAAGATATTTGTTGATAAATGCAGGATCTGTTAGCATGCTAAGGGAAGAAGTCAAAATATAGGATTGTATCAACCATTACCAATACCAAACTGACCATGGGATGCAGTTAGTATGGATTTTGTTTTTGGTTTGCCAAAAAATCAAGGAGGAAATGGTTTCATTTATGTTGTGATAGATAGATTCTCTAAAATGGCACATTTCATTGCATGCAAAAAGAATAGTGATGCAACACATATTTCTAATCTGTTTTTTCAGAAGTTGTAAGGTTACATGGATTTCCTATAAGTATTGTGTCTAATAGGGATACAAATTTTGTTGGGCATTTCTAGAGAACTCTTTGAAAGAAACTAGGTGCAAACCTTGGTTTCAGTTCAACATATCACCCTCAAATAGATGGGCAGACTAAGGTAGTAAACAGAAGCCTGGGAAATATATTGAGGAGTTTAGTGTGTAAAAATCCTAAGCAGTGGGATTTAGCACTTGCTCAAGCTGAGTTTGCTTATAATGATACTCCAAATCAAATTACTGGGATTATTCCATTTCAAATCATATTTGGAACGAATCCAAGAGGTGTGTATGAGCTCAGGAGTTTGGGCAAACAGGAGACAAGAAGTGAAAAGGCAGAAGAGTTTACAGAACAGATGCAACAACTATAGGAATATGTAAAAAATAGATTGCAGGAAAGTAGTGGCAAATAAAAACAAAGAGTTGATATGAAGAAGAAAGAAAAATAATTCCAAGTGGGTGATATAGTAATGGTGTACTTGAGGAAAGAAAGGTTTCCTATTGGGACTTGCAACAAATTAAAAATGTAAAAGATAGGGCCATGCAAAATTGTGAGAAAGTTTTCAACCAATGCTTGTGAAATGAAGTTTCCAGAAGGGGTTGGAGTATCACGTATCTTAAATGTTGGAGACTTATACCCATACAAAGAGATATATTTAGAGCTACAGGATGAACCTACCGAATATGAAGTTCAGACTTTAAATTGGGAAGAACAAATGCCAAAGATAGTCAAGAAAGAGGTGGAAGGTGTTTTGGAGAAAAGAGTATCCAAAAGAACCAGAGGACATGCTTATTTTTAGTATCTAGTCAAATGGAAGGGACAAACAATGGAGGATGCCAGTTGGTTGACAACAACAGAATTACAGAAGTATGGAATAAATCCTAAAACTTTGATGAATGATTTTTTTCTTCCCCAGGAGTCTAATGCAGGAGCATCCAGACTTAGCCATCAATGTGATTGGATGTTCACATGTTGTGGCTAAACATGATATGGATAAAAAAATTTCCATTAATATCTTTATTTAATTTTAATGAGTTAAGTTAGTTTGTTTGGATTTGTTAGATTAATTAGGAAATAAAATAAGAATTGGTTCCTCCCTGCATGGATATTAAACCAAGTACGCTAATAATTGAGAAATAGGATAGCATTTAATTGTGGAATAAATTAAACAGAAATCTATTTTAAAAAGAAGGACCATTTTGGATTTTTTAATATAAAATGTGTGAATGGGTGAAATAGAAAAAGGAGTGAAAGAGATAGACAGAGAATTGGAACAATTGATGTGATCAAGCCATGAGGGCTAAAACTCTATAATTTCTACTTTAGAATTAATAGACTAAAATGTGGTGTGGAAATCGTGTCTTCGGGTGCTGAATTTCGTTTAAAACCCATTAAAAAAATCAATTCTACATAAATTGGAATTATTATTCTATTTTTTGTGTTTTTTTATTTGGATTATCTGTGGATAGTGTTAAGGGTTTATTGCAGATCGGCTAAATCCTTTTCATGATAGAACATTTATTTTAACATTTTTGAATTTAAATACATTCTTTAGAACCTGGTATCTTACCTGGAATGGTGTGATGGAAAAATAACATGCAAACAATAAGTGGTCTTAGAAAACCATGAATGGTGTATCACACGGCTTCATAGCAGTATATGGTAATTGTTCAAATCATGCGATCAACTCCTGAAGGCGACACATAACATAAGAATGAGTGAGAAAACCACTTTTATAAAAAAAATTAAAAGTTTTAAATATATTTCTACTTTTAATGCGATGACCATCGAATTGAGAAGGATTTAATTGGACGATGGAGATTAGAAGATAGGGGAGCAGTAAGACCCAAAGTCGTAACTAGATTTTGGTTAGTTAAGAAGAAACACTCATAAAAAAATGTTAATGTTTATGTGCTTCTCCTTTGATCGCTTGTTTTAATTATTCCATTTGAGATTTGTTGTAGGTTTTGGCATCAGAAATAATTTCTGGGAGGACCAATCAATGGTAGGTTCTTCAAACATTACCTTACATGATCACTTAAGAATAGTATCACTTTCATTGTACATATCATTTTTATTTGTTGTCCAAGAATAAGGAAGTTCTTGCAAAAGTTTGAAGGCCGAGGAGAAGGCCATGAGACTTCTATATTCAGCTCATGTTTTTTCTTTCAAAAAGTTCAAAAATTTTCAATCAGTTGTTAAGTCATATTCAAGTCATTTTTTTAGTCAAATTCATTTCTAGTTTTATTGCATCATTTCAAGTTTGTCAAAGTTTTTTTGACTTCCAGTTTTTTACTCCATCGCTCAATGGGTAAGGCTACCTGATCTACGGTGTTCTTGACACCTCCTGAAGCAACTATTGTCCCTAGCTAGAGCCAATGTTAGTGTCAATACGTTCCATGATCAAACATGCTCTTTCAATTTATTTGTTAGTAGTCCTAGGTAAAAAATTTTGTCATTTCAAACAAGTTTTCAAATAAATTTTGGTCACTGCATATGGTCTAGGTCAGAAATTATCCCCCCCTCATTACATCCATGGCCATCATCATCTCAAAGGACATGTCACTCATTTTCATTTTGAGTCTTAGGTTAATCACTTCATCTTCTATTCAAGTCTGTTGTCTAGGTATCCTTGTTTTTCCACTGAAAAGTCCAAAAATGTCACCAAAAAGGCTGAAGAAGGCTTAATTTTCACCATATTAGTCTTTAAATGGGAGTTAGCATAGTTAGGGGAATTAAGTAAGACAATTTGTCTTATTTAAAAACTTGTTTCATTGTCAAATTGTTCCAAAAAGGTAAAATTTTCCTTGAAGTCTTTTGTTTTACTAAAAGACAAAAAGTCATTTCAAGATGTTATAAAAAGGAAAATGAAGGCTTTTTAAACTCATATTGTCTTTTCATGATTATTAGAGCTCCTCTATTACCTTCAACATTGATGCATAATTGTGAGTGGTTTGAAGAAAGGCAAGAAAACTACTGCAAAAGAGGTTTATTATGCATCTAGAGGCTTTGTTACGCATCTAGCATAGGTTTGTTACACATCTGGAAGGGTTTTTTACGCATTTGGAGGTGTTTTTACATATCTGGAAGAGGTTTTATATGCATATGATAGGTTGGTTATGCATCTGGAGGCTCTTTTATGCATCTGGCAGAGGTTTGTTACGCATCTCGAAGGTTTGTTATGCATTTGGAAAGTCTTTTACACATATGGGAGAGTGTGTTACACATCTAGAAGGGTCTTTGTTTTTTGGTATTTTTCTCCCAAATCATTCATCCAAGCTTCAGGGTCATTTCGATCAGTTTTAAAGCTTCTTTAATAGTAAGTTAGCACATCATATCCTCCTTAAGTCAGCTTATCAAGCATAGTATTGGTTTCCTTTCTTACCTCCTTTTCCATTACGTTTTTATATTTTCTTATCATTGAATTATTTCAGTGAACTAAACCCTAACCCTACCATATAATACCCTCATACACCTTCCCTAGACCATATTATATCATTCCATACCATTCAAAACCTCCCTACACTTCATCCCCATCAAACCCTAATTTCCTACTATTTTTATATTGTAGAATTAGGAAATCCTTGTGTTTTCCTAATTTGATCACATTATTTACATCCATTTCACCAAATTTCACTTTTATTTTGAAGCCAACATACATACATACCTCTTGATTTTTTTGGGGAATTTTTCTTGGCTTCACTACCCTTCATCTCACCCTCCAAACCTACCCAAACCCTGTCCTATGTTCTTCCAAATTCAATGCACATACCCACTACATCCTAAACACCTAGGGTTTCATCCTTTTTATAGACATTATGGTAAGTGAAAATAAAATCCCCACATTAGATTTGATCCCTCCACCTTGCAAGAAGTTAATGCCTCACCTTTTTCCAAGAGATTCTTTGAGAAGACTGGATGCTTGAGATTCTATGAGAAACTCATGGAAGAACGTTGTCATATCGAATTAAAAAACTTGTTTTCCACTAGTTTCAGTATGGGAAAGTCCATCATTGTTGGTGTAGAGTTTAGCTTATCAACAAATGTGATTTATTTAGCAAAAATTATACCTGTTCATGGAAAAAAGCGGTTTAACGCCATGGACATAGACCTTGAATATTACAAATTGTTTTTCAAAACTCATGATAGAGAGAACCTTGAGTAAATATTCCATTTTAGGCACATCCCTAACACACATTCTCTTTTGATCAGGTTAATTATGAAATATTTCACATGTGAGGTGATATTCTCTAGGTTCTACAGGTACCATATCAAATTAATTATGCACTTTACCTCTACTAAACCACTTGACTTGCACATTACTTGTACATAATTTTTCTTATAATGACTGAGAAGGTTCAAAGAAAAAACAAATATCATCACCCAAGTATTTTCCACCATGGTCTAGTCAAACTCATTGCTTTACATCATCTCTCAGCCATCAACGTGAGTTGGGGAACCTTCATGGAGAAAGTAGCAGCAACGCCCACCAATATTCCTCCTATCATGAATAACACACCATCACCATTAGTTTGAGCACAACCAATGGAGGTTGGTTCTTCTAGCATGCAAACTCAGATTTAAAAGGCTGCTAGGTTTGTTGAGGTTAATCACACCTATGAGAGGGGAAATAGGTAGGTATTTTCTCCTAATTCCATCAAAAGTGTATCTACACTTGATACTATAGCTGAGAAAAGAGAAATAGAGGAGGACCCACTCATGCATCATATTGAATCACCATTGCACCAGCATGATGAAAAAGTGCCCCTAGATGATGATATGGCCGAACAAATTGAAGATAAATCATTTGAAGAGATCATAAAGGAAAAGGATGAGGAATAATAGAGTTTAGGGATAATTTCTCCATTGCAAATTCTTATATTACATTCCTACAGCAATATAATTTTCAGGTAAAGTTAAAATTTCTCCTCCAAGATAAACCTAAGGTACATGTTTAGGTAGATAAAGGAAAGGGAAAAGAGATTGCAGATGTTGATGAGCTGGAGGAGGTATAATTTGAAACAAAAATAAGAAAAACAAGGAAATTGGGCCTCAAAAAGGTGCTTTAGAGAGAAAGAGAATCAACAGTTCATAAAGCAGGTTGGCAGACCTTTGGTGAGTTGATTATTGATGAGATCAATCAAGACAAAGAGAATTGGCTTGACAGAGTCAATCGACACCTTGAAAAGTTGTTGAATAAATAGAAGAATAATAATAACCTCGAGAGGCATATGTGAAATCATTATTGCGCTAGGAATACAATTTCACAAATCAAGCTCAAACAGGTGAAAAGGAATCTTAAAGAGGCTCAAATGAAGCTTAAGGAGAAAGAAAAATTAGACCTACTTTCTAAGGCATCTATGGATGTTAAGCCCATCCTCCACAGGTCTTTTAGAAAACATTTTGGCCAATTTTGAGCACTTTTTTCTTTTTTGGTGATTTTAGCACTAAACTGGAAATTCAATCTCCATAGTTGCGTAGTGCCAAGGTGTTATGCCTTTTACTAGGGAATCTAAATGATGAATTATTTACATGGTTGGGTGAATTTTTATGAGTAAATCACAAATCAAGAACCCTTTTTGCATGACAAGCTCTATTTTGGAATAAAAATCCAAAAAAAAACTACCAGTTTTCTATGCTTCCGCCAGTATTTTTGACGAGGCACTACACATCTAAAGTAATCTTGGAAAGATCAACTTTTGGAGGCCTTCCCATGGGTAATTTTTCAAAATTCATGATGTTTTGGAAACTAGACACACATGGATAGTTGACCTATCTTCCAAATTTTGATTTGGAGTCCTAAATTTCCCTCAAAATCAACTGCAAAAAAGTGTTATGCATATGTTAAAAGGTGTTACACATATGGAAAAAGGTGTTACGCATCTGCATAGGATTCCTCATGACACTTTTCAACCCCAGAAAAGTTATATTTTTGAGGTTTTGTTGTCCTTTGAGATGGAATTGGATAAATTGAATTGGTTTATGCCTCTTATCATGAGGAAACATGTAATTTAGTGTGGGGGGCACACACTCCTTGTCTTTAGCTGATTTTGAGGGAATGGTTTCTAACCTCCCTAAATTATAAGAAGTGATTCATCTCATGTATTTATGATGTATTTTGGATGGGATTTAGACCCTATGAGGTGTCATTGTTAATATTTTCTACAATTAGACACACTTTAGTCTTTTCTTGGGTTGGATAGTTGTTTTTTGCAGTGGAACTATTGTACAAGCCTTTTGGAATGAAATCAATGACAATGTTGTAGAAATTGTGTTGAGAATCCTTTGATATGCCTTAGAGAAATTTTTCTTTCTCTGTAGGTTTATTTTATCACTTTGAATGATATGTTTTCCTCTTTCATATACATTCTTCTATGTGTTTATCTTTTCATTTTATAAGCATAAATCATGCCTTTTCATGCTCTGTATTAAAAAGATTTACATTATATGTTTATGTTATTATAAATGAATGAATTCACTTCAGTGCTCATTCAAAATTTCTATCATTTCATCGTATTCAAAATAACAAACTATTCATTATTTCAAGCTAAATACCTAGCCTCATCTATAATTCTTCAACTTGACCTTGAAAATTTACTTAAAACCCTAAACCTAGTCTCCTTAGTGTCATTCCTATCCAACACAGAAACACCAAACATAAACACTACTTACTGATCTTATATACCTAGCCTAAGATCACTAGATATTCAGTCATTTCATTCTCTGAAAAGTGACATTGAGAGAGCCCTCTCTAGTCTTGGTAGGGCTAGCTACCTGACCTAAAGCCTAATATGTGATAACCTTCCTTCAATCCCAATCTCAACCTTGGGAAGTTCAGGGGAGTGATAACACAACCTGACCAACTACAGTCTCCTTTGAGCCACCTTGAGGCTTTAGTACAACAAAAAAAGGAATCATACCCCCACTCTTGTGTCACCATACATCTTGGACCAAGAGAGGGAGGGAAAATTTGAAAATGGTCTATAAAAGAACCATGTGAAGAGAAATAGGAGACAGATTGTTATTGTTGGCGAAAAATCAGGTCTCGCGGGCAAGACCCAGGTTCAAAAGGTTGTGGCCAACAAGGGGTTCGGTGTAGTCTAGTAACACGCCGGCATTTTCACCCTGCTCTGGGAGAGCAGAGCGTCTCACCCGAGGCGTGCCGCGATCACATGAGTAAGGGGATGGGATCACAGGTGAGGAATAAACTCGCAACCACAGAAAGAAAGAGCATCCATTACTTATACCAGATTGCTCATGCAAGAGTACTAATCAAGGATTCAGACAGTCGCAACTTAAAATTTTTAAAGCAGTACAAGCACATCACAACACATAAACAAAGCATAGAGACAGCAATCCTTCCTTATATTATTATTCTGGCCGAATACATGATTACATAGCTTTCTTCTCTGATAACTCACAAATCAGATACAGATGGGTCTGATAACAGAAAGGAAGAACATAGAAAGTAGGAACCCATGGAGAGAATAAGTCTGAGTCTTCCGCGGCTGCTTTCGCCTCCAGTCATCCCTCAACAATAATGACAGCAGCAACTGATCAACCAACTCTCTATCTTCCAGCCGGGTGATCGCCTTTTATTCACCCGCTCGTCGCGACTGGCGGCTTCGCTGTGTCTTTGCTCTGGCTTTTCCCGACTTCTCTTCTGATTTCTGCATGTTTCACTTCCTGTTTTCTGCTGTATTTCTTTCATCTGTACTTATCTCTGTTCAATCTCCAGTTATCAAATGCTTCCGTGCCGCCTTGGTAGCTCCGCAACTGCTGGTCGCTGCGGCGTAGTCGCGTTAGCTATGTGTGTTTCTTCCGCAACTCAAAAAGAGTCCAAGTTCACAATGTCTTGGCCGAAAATTCAAAACATAACCAAAAACAAGGGCCCCAACAGGCCCCGACCACAATCCTTTGACTCGTCCCTGATTCAATCGCAAATGACAGTCTCTACCTCCATACCCTCGCTGGCCTCCGCGCCCTGCTCTGCTGTTCCTTCTGCCGCTACCCTTTCCTGCTGTACTCCGCCACCTGCTGGTTCAAACAAGGGCCCCAACTCCGGGACCCGGCGGAGTGCTGAATCTTGAAGCTCTGTGAAAGTCGCCACTGCGTGCTGCCATTCCTGCATAAGTAGGTCGGCATCTTGAGAAATTCGATTAGCGGCAGCTTCGTCGATGGGCGTCGGGGCAGCCGTGAACAGTGTGGCGAGTTGGGACTCGGCATTGGCATCCAGCTGATGCATCGCCTCGGCATGGGTGCGAAGGGGTGGCCGCATCTCCCAGAGAATGTGCTTAGCCGCTGCTGATTCGGCCTCGGTCATCTGCATATGAAGTTCCAGCTCGTCCGACTGAGCGTAGAGCTGGTCTAATCTTGCCGGGTCCGTGGTCGCCCGAATTTGGCTGGAGATTTGTTGCAGTTGAGCAGCAATGGGCTGCGTTTTGACTGTCAGTGCGAGGGAGCACTCCTGTAAACTGCGTAAAAGGGCAGAAGCCGCTGCTGTCATGGAATGGAGAGTTTCTTGTAGATTAACTGCCTGCGCCTGTTTGGCAGTTACCTGTCCTGAATAGTCAGTGGGTGGATCTGGTAGGGTAGGCCGTGCGGCTAACGCCACTTGTAACTCCTGGTTCTCTCTGCAAATGGTGGTGAAAACGTCCCCGAGGGGGCACCACTGGAAACAACCTGAGTTACCACATTGAGGCGCCGCGCTTGGTCATTGAAATGCTCGACGACGGGGACCAGCGATTCTGGCAGGTCCGTTGCGGTCCCCGCTGCATCTGTGGTCGTCTCCACCGCAACTTGGGAAGATTCCCCGGCACTGGTCGCAGCAGTCTGCTGTGCAGCCCGCATCCTATCAAATTTGTATCGGATGACTCCATCACTAACGTGCTGGACGACCCCCGGCCATGTAGAAACCTCTCTGTGGAAGACACTATCATCCATCTGGAAACGCAAGGGCGCTATGTGAAACGTGTGGTGCGGTACACAAACCGGCCGGATGAAAGTGTGGTTATGGCTGACGCCAAACCATACTTGTTCGATGTATTCATCCAGCAGGTTTCGGGGTACCCGCTGCTGAGAAGCGACCACATCGATCATCCTCCCATACCATTCGCGGAACGCCTCTGCGTTCACCTGCCTGCTGCTGGGGGCCGTGGACACCTGCCATGGGGAATATCGCATCGCGAACGGTTGGCTCCCGGTGAGCTCCGCCGGTGTCCGTATCGGAGGAACATGCCATTTCCACATGGCGAATGCTAGGAGCAAGTACCCATAGATAAAACTGGTGGTCCGTCTGTAATTGTCTTCGCAGGCCGCGAAGAGTTCTTTCAACACAAACGCACTCCAATTCAATCGGGCCCCCTTGACGCAGTGCTCCGCAATAGAAATTGTGTCTAAAGTGCACTCGCCCTTTGTGTAATGGCGCATGGTCTTGCTAGCTATCAGGTAGCAAGAAAACCGGATTGCTGGTACATTGATCAGATCTATCTTGGCACCTTTGCCACCCCGGCGAGTACCATACTTTGTGTAGAGGTCCGCCTCAGCCGACTTCCGGGCGCGCTTGGAGGCTGTCTGCCCCGCAGAGGAAACATCGGCACCAGTTTGGCAGAGCCCCGTAAGCCGACCGATGTCTGCTGCATGTATTAGAATCTCCTCGTTCAACCACAGGGACCCGTTCTGCACCCGACTGAGGAGGAACCGGGTGCATTGCATAACTGGTCCGGTGGTGCCGAAAACAGGAAGACTTCTCAAATTCATCAATGTCGACTGCTGGAGACCCCGGAATTCGTCCTTCATCCGACTGTTAGAGCTGCTGCCCGGCGTATAATGATGTTCCATGAACGTCTGCCAATGCAGGTGGGGGAACTCAGCCGAGTCGGACAAGTTAGCGTCCATGCAGGGTGCATTGTCGTACTTGCCGACCAGTGATTCGAGCCGGTGAATTCTGCGATCAATCGCTGGTTCAGGAACGGAGAGAACAGCTCTCGGCATCTTGGCGCGTCTCTGATAGACCTGGACAATTCGTCTGTAACTTCCTGCTAAATGCTGAGTGCTCTGGTACTGCGAATGCTCCGGAGTTGCTGAAACTTCCAAACTGAATTGGTCCGTCATCCCTGTGCCGATAGCCTTCATGCAAATTGGGCCATCTGCTGGCACGCGCGGGATTGATGAGACTCCATAACGGCAATTAATTCTTGCTATCGTTCTTGCCTGCGATAATCGTGCGATCAGTCGCAGGCCTGTGTGTAATCTGACAGTTGCTGACGGCGTCATTGGAAGATGGGCGGACCCGACGGCGGAGAGAACTGCGGCTGATGGTAAATGATTACGGTATGATTACTGTCCATTAAGGGAATTTATGACCAAATCTGAGCTATCCTACGGACTGACAAAAGGACTGACGGATATGACCTGGACTGACACTAGCACAAGGATAGATCCTTCGTGCTGGACACGCTGGACTAGGAGCAGCGTCATGCTGGACTGGCGCGCCGCCACGCTGGACTGGCGTTGCGACACGCTGGACTGGCCCGCTCCGACCATAGTCGGTTGCGGTATGGAGACCGCAACTGACGGTTTATTGGACTGACTACAAAGGAATGGAAAAGGCTAACTACGCTCATCCCGGTTGCGGGAGAATTATTCAACTACGCTACTCTACGGGTTCTCTCGGTTGCGAGAGTTATTAATGAAAAATGAGAAGCACCTACTCCTGGTAGGGCTTCAGGCATGCGCCATTCACCCATCCTGGAAGAACTGTGCCATCCAATCGTGCCAATCGAACGGCTCCTGAGTCGCGGATCTCGATAACAAAGTACGGTCCCAGCCAATGCATCTGGAGCTTGCCTGGAAACTTCTGGAACCGGCTGTCATATAAGAGAACTTTGCCGCCAACTTGGAAAGCTTTAGTTTTGATGTGGCGGTCGTGCCATGCTTTCTGCCTGGCCTTCTGAACCTTCTGGTGGAATTCCGCAAGAAATCGAGCCTCATCCAGCGCCTGCAGCTCCTGGAGGCATTCCTTCAGTGACGCATCTTCTGAAAAGCGAAGGGATGTTGCGATCAGGAGGCTGGGTACGGTGAACTCGGCGGGGATCACAGCTTCCCGGCCGTACACCAGCTGAAATGGCGTCTGGTTTGTCAGACGTTTTACCGTGGTCCGGTAAGCCCACAACGTCGCCGGTAGCCGCTCATCCCAATCATCCCGTTGAGCGTTGCAAATTTTCGTCAAGCCCTTTTCAAGAATCTTATTGAAGGCTTCCACTGTACCATTAGCCTGCGGGTGGTATGGGCTACTTTTATGATGCTGAATCATAAATGTGTCGAGTAGCGACTTGACCGTGGCATTAATGAAATGCGTGCCTTGATCACTGGTCAAGCTTCGTGGGCAGCCAAAGCGGCTGATGATGTGCTCAAAGATGAACCGAGCAGCGGTCTCGGCCGAGCAGTCGCGTACCGCTGCTGCCTCAGCCCATCGCGTGAGATAATCCGTCGCGGTAATGATGTACCGGGCTTTGGAATGGCGAGCGATTGGTGCAATGGGGCCTACAAAATCAACAGCCCACTTCTCAAATGGCCGCAGCACATGCACCGGGTGTAGCGGAAGCTCATCCCTGTGCGAAGGCCGTCCCGTCCTCTGACAAATATCGCAACGTTTCACGTAGGCCTTACAGTCGGCATGCACCGTCGGCCACCATAGGCCAGCCTGAAGCACCTTCCTTGTGGTGGGTTTAGCCCCCACGTGTCCTCCCGCAACACCGCTGTGACATTCCCACATCACTGCTTCCCGCTCATGGTCAAGAACACACCTGCGCAACACCTCATCCAGGCCCAATTTATACAGCTGGCCTGCGATCAATTGATAATCAGCCGCCCGGACAACCAAGTGGCGTTTCTGAAGCGGCGTGTAATCCTCGGGGCACTGTCCCGTGGTCAAATACGTGGCAATGTCAGCCAGGTAGTCTGGGACCGCTTCAACTCGAAATAGATCAGCATCCGGAAGCTGATCATCCAACGGACCTTCGTTTTCCCCCGACTCCAATCTGGATAAATGATCGGGACCAACATTCAACCTGCCCGGCTTGACAATTACATCGAACGTGAACTCCTGAAAGAGTAGAAGCCATCGGCAGATTCTCCCTTCCAACACAGGCTTATTGACCAAATATTTTAATGCTGAATGGTCCGTGAAAAATGTAAATTTACCGCCCAGAAGGTAGTGACGGAACTTCTGGAGAGAGTACACCATTGCCAACGCCTCCCGCTCGGTCGTGGTGTAATTCTTCTCCGCATTAGATAGCCGTCGGCTTGCGAAGTATACCGGGTGGTCAACTGTCGTTTCTCCGGGTTGCGCTAATACGGTGCCAAGTGCAATCCCGGACGCATCAATGTGCACATGGAACTGCTTATCCCAGTTCAGATGAACCAGTATGGGTGCCGTCGCCAATTTCTCCTTCAATGTGTCGAGTGCCTTCCTGCACTCGGTCGTCCACTCAAACGCCTCTGACTTCCGCAACAGTTTCTCCAGAGGGGCAGTGATCTTGGCATAGTTGCGGATAAAACGCCTGTAGTATCCGGTGTGCCCGAGCAGTGCCTGCAACTGCTTCACGTTCTCGGGGGCCTCCATGTGGACAATAACCGCGACCTTGGCAGGATCAACGCAGACCCCTTGCTTACACACCACGTGACCCAAGAGTGTGCCGAATGGTACTGCAAAAATACATTTCTTCAAGTTCAAGGAAATCTGCAACTGGCGGCACCGATCGAACATAACACGCAACAGGGAGGCGTGTTTCTTCAGCAGACTGTAAACAGTCCAATCATCCACATAGACTTCCAGGAACTTGTGGATGTACTCCCGGAAAGCAGCGATGACAATCCGGGAAAACACAGCCGGTGCGTTCTTCAGACCAAACGGCATAACGTGGTATGCGAATGACCCCCACTCAGTGGTGAATGTTGTCTTCGCCTTGTCTTCCTCGGCGATGCGCACCTGATGGTAGCCCGAAAACCCATCAGTGAAGGAATAAGCTTCGTTTCCCGCGACGTGATCTAGAACTTCGTCGCTGAAGGGAGTGGGAAACGGATCGTGAATACAAGCATTGTTCAAGCTCCGATAATCTACGCAGACACGGATTTCAGCTTTGTCCTTCTTGTTCTGGATGACAATGGGACTTACCCACTCAGCTTCTTCTACAGGAAAGATGAGACCCGCAGCCAGCATTTTGTCGATCTCCATCTTGACCTTCTCTTTGATACGTGGATTTAACCGGTAAGGTCGGTGCTTCACCGGCCTGGCTCCTGGTTTCAGCGTGATGCGCATCTCACCCAAATCCCCTTTGATCCCCTTCAGGTCTGCAACTGAAGACGGGAATAGATCTTCATACTCCCGGAGGAGACTGAAAATTTCCCTGGTCGTCTCCTCGTCCCAGTAATCTCCCACCGTTGCCAGTTTCGGTTTCTCCTCCATTCCAATGTTCAGCTTCTTTGTCTTTAAGGGCTGCAAATGGACTCCTTTTGTCGTCGGCTCGTCACGGACACTCCGCTCGCCCTCCTTCTCGTCAAAATAGAGATGCCTCAGGTCCTCCAAACTGTCGTCCCCTGGTTCGCCGTCAATCCGTTGGCAAACCAATTCGCTCTTGACCCCTGAGCGTGACGCCACCGGGCCCTCATTGGGCTCGGAATGGCGGAAGAACAGAACCTCCTTGACGGCTTGTAGGGCCTGAGATTCTTGCGCCGTCTCCCCTTCGAACGAGAAGCTCTGGATGAACTTTTCCGCGACTACTTGCCAGGAGCGGGTTCCCCGTTTCCGCTCTTCCTCCAGGTACCAGGCCTGGGGGATCGTACCCAGGGAGTGGACAAACCTGTGGACCCACAACTCCTCAGGGTACCTGGCGCTACGCCACTGTTCCTCGCACGCCCGCAAGTGCTGTCGCGGGTCTGAAGCCCCATGATGTTTAAGTGTAATGCAGGGCCCTTCATCCTCCTTGAAGCGGGCCAGTAGTGCGTCCGCCACCAGCTCCCATCGCAACAGAGTGTTGCGGTGATTGTTCCACCATCGTCCCGATGTTGACTTCAAGGCCACATCCAACAGGGGTATCCGGCATTCCTCCAGGACCCGGTCTTCCACCTTGGTAATAAAAGTATTCACCGCTTGCATGTTTGACAATGTGGGGTACCCACGGATCTCGGTCCCCACCCACCGGACCTGAGCGATGGCGGCACATTTCCGCGTGGTGGTCTCATAACCCCCTTGCTGCCAATCTTCCCACGCGAGCTCGGATCCGAGCTCCGAGCTCTGCACGCTCCGCCAACTGATAGACCCTGTTGCGGTCGGGTTGATATAATCGTCCCGCCTTCCTGCAGTCATCTGATAGAGATGGTCCATCATCTGAGCATCCTCCCGACTATCCACCGGTTCTGTGTATTGCGGACCCTGATACGGGTCGAGAGGCTGAGTGACCCTTACCTCCCCATCCTCAAAAATCATCAGCTCCTTCTTGAGGTCGATGATCGCGTAATTCTCAAAAGCCCAATCAATGCCAAGTAGAGCAGGATAGGGGTCCTTATCGCCCATGATATCAATAACCTCGAAGTCGGTATATGTCTTTACCCCCGCAACGTCAACCTCGACACCCTCAAGTCGGCCGATTGGCAAAATACAGTACTGGTTCGCCATCCTGAGTTGGATTGGGGAATAGGCGAGCCGTGGCTTTCCAAGAGCCTCCCACGTCTTTCGTGGCAATATGTTGACGTCGGACCCCAAGTCCAACATGGTGTCGCTGATTTGGAATCCTGCGATCTGCGTGTTAAGCCGGAATTCTTTGCCGATTCGTTGCTTGTTCCGCTTGACACGTTGCACGTATTGAGGCGTAGTGTCCACCAGGTTTCTGGGTTCTGCGCGCCCCTGCAGCGCTCCATCCAACACATGTTTGAGCTGCTGCCGCAGCACAGCGTCATCAATAACCCTGAGAAATAGCCGGAGCCAATCTGCGACTACAGCATCTGCGGCGTTCTGAACACCGGTTTCCGGCCGCTGGGGCTCCTCCAGCCCTCCTTCTTTCTGCAACTGGGTGAATGCCTCAACCGCCTCCTGAAAGTACTTCTTCTGGACTTCGGGCCTAATCAACTTCTTTGGGGATGCCGGCCGCACCACTCGTGCTGGCTCCTTCTCGTGGGCATCCTCGCCAGTCTTCTTTCCGCCTCTCGTTATTATCGCAACGTTCTGCATGTCGGGGGGTGTGACCCCTCGCGGTTCTGAGCCTATCAGATTCGTGGCCCTCTGCCTCGCCCGCTCTTCCCACTTCTTGATGAGTTCCGGACAGTCCTCAGTGGCGTGGGCGTTGACCCGGCACTGGGAACACCAGGGTCATCGCGGAAGGGGACATTCTCGAGCTACATGACCCTCCTGGTCACAGTTGTAGCATTTTACCGGCCCGCGTCCTCCTGTTCGGCCTCCCCTCATGCCGCCACCTCTACCCCTCGTAGCCTCGTTCACCCTGTACGAGGGACGATCCAGTCGATCCGCAAGTGCGTCAAGCGCCCTGCACTGCTCAGTGTTGTGCGTCGTGGACACACAGAATTCGCAGTATACATTATTTGGCACCGCGGAATACTTCTGTAATATCGGGCACATCCGAGGAGGATGCCCTATCGTTCGGCAAATCTCACAGTACTCCGCGGTGGAGGGCCCCGGTTGCGGTGGGAACCCCGCAAAGGTCTGTTGCGGCTGGTATACTCCCTGCGGGTTCATTGCTGCGCCACCCCCTGGTGGTGGCCCCCCCTGAATTGCTGCAACTGAGGGTCCAACTCCGGTGCTGCGCAACCGAGGGCATTCGGTTGCGACGTGTCCCTCGACCAGGCAATGAGTACACCAAACATTCGGTCGCGCTGGTCTCACCGGCTGAATTTCCTTGAGCTTTTCAGTCAAGCTAGCGATCTGGTGCTGCAACCCTATCAGCGAAGGGTCCTGCGGGGCCAGCTCGCCCCTGTATTCCTGCGGGTATCCCGCCATGGCCTCAATCTTCATGGCCTGCTCCAAAGCATCCTGCAGATTATCAATCTTCTGCTGAGTGAGAGGGGTTCGTGTCAAGGGGAGCAGAGCCTTGATGAACCAGTCCCTCTGGTGGTTTGGATCGATCGGATAGCTCAGTTTCCCGATCGCGTCCTTGAATCGCCGCATCAATTCCCATGTGGTTTCGCCTTCCTTCTGCTTAATTTCCCACAGCTCGGACAGGCCCTGCTGGTCCGTCTGGGGAAGCTTGAATTCGTGGACAAAATCCCGCTTTACGTCCGCAATTACAGGATTAGGGTGCGCCTCGGACCACTTGATGAACCAACGCAGAGCTCTCTCTCTGAGCGTGGTTTGAAACTCTATTAACTTCCCTGCATCCGGCGTCTGTCAAGCCCTCCAGATGGCTTCGCACAGATACCAGTGTTTTTCTACATCGTCATTTCCCCGGCCCGAGAACTCTGGGTACCGAGTGAAAGATCCAGCCATGTATACTTGCGGAGAATTAACCAAGATAAAACCTCCAGGTCCTGGTTGCGTAACAGTCCCACTAGGGAAAAAACTACTACTAGTAACGCTGCTGCTACTGGGCGTTACCGACGCCGCTGAACTACTAGATAACTGACTTAATGCTTGTAACTGAACAAAAATATTTCTTAAAGGTTGATAAAGTACCAGGGGAAGGTCGGGATCTTGGCCATGCGGAAGGTGGGACGTAGGGCTGCCTGGAGGGGTGGGTGCCGTCTGATCCTGAAACATCTGCTGCATCACGTCGTGCCATTCGTCATCGGAACTTTCTTCGGGCTGCATCTTTTCATTATCCTTGCTAGTCGTTACTGCTCTTTCTCGCGTCGTTGGGCTCCCATGCACCCACTGTACGTCTGCTGCTATCCCGTCTCCTGTCCGGGTATCCAAACCCATGGTTCTTGTCTTCTGAGGCGCCTCCTTCTGATTTTTCCTCTCGATCTCCCTTCTCTTCAAATCTCTCATTACCCTTCTTCGCCACCTATCGGCGATCTATGCCCGCCGATGCGCACGTAACTCCCGCAACTTGCATGTGGTCTCAACGTCCATCCCCCCGCTCCCCACCCTTACAGTCTACACAGAATCGGTCCCCTCGATCCTCCCCCCAGTACGGGTGGTTTACGCTTCCATACTCGTTTTGTGGAAGTCAATCAATCCTTCGTCCACCATCAGAGCTTTGATCCACAGCGGAATCTCCTTCAACAGCTTTCCCCTCGGTCCCGAGTGAAAAACAGCCTCAGCCTTCGAGAAGGACTGGTAGCACTCGGCGGCAAACTCTACAACGTATCCTTCCAACGTGGTCCTTACCCAAAAATCCACTGCGCGGGTTAGTTCAGTCTCTACCCGATGCAGCGCTACCAGATCTTCGTGCGCCCACCTGCGGTTTATCTTTCGCAAGCCTTCTTGGGGTGCCTTCGCTCGTAACCTCCGCAACCAGTTGTAAAGATCCATGGGAAACCTTCCCCAGAAAATTTCGTACGTATCGCTAGCTGAGTCAGAGAAGAGAATAAGCTCCCTGACCGCCGCCTCCTTTTTCTTGATCAGCTCCGCCTGCTGAGTAATGAAATGGTCAAGATGATCATCCCACCATCGCCGTATTTCTCCTTCAAAGATCCTTGAGACCATGATCTAGATCCCCTTAGAACATGCAGGTCCCGGCAACGGAACCATTTGTTGGCGAAAAATCAGGTCTCGCGGGCAAGACCCAGGTTCAAAAGGTTGTGGCCAACAAGGGGTCCGGTGTAGTCTAGTAACACGCCGGCATTTTCACCCTGCTCTGGGAGAGCAGAGCGTCTCACCCGAGGTGTGCCGCGACCACATGAGTAAGGGGATGGGATCACAGGTGAGGAATAAACTCGCAACCACAGAAAGAAAGAGCATCCATTACTTATACCAGATTGCTCATGCAAGAGTACTAATCAAGGATTCAGACAGTCGCAACTTAAAATTTTTAAAGCAGTACAAGCACATCACAACACATAAACAAAGCATAGAGACAACAATCCTTCCTTATATTATTATTCTGGCTGAATACATGATTACATAGCTTTCTTCTCTGATAACTCACAAATCAGATACAGATGGGTCTGATAACAGAAAGGAAGAACATAGAAAGTAGGAACCCATAGAGAGAATAAGTCTGAGTCTTCCGCGGCTGCTTTCGCCTCCAGTCATCCCTCAACAATAATGACAGGAGAAACTGATCAACCAACTCTCTATCTTCCAGCCGGGTGATCGCCTTTTATTCACCCGCTCGTCACGACTGGCGGCTTCGCTGTGTCTTTGCTCTGGCTTTTCCCGACTTCTCTTCTGATTTCTGCATGTTTCACTTCCTGTTTTCTGCTGTATTTCTTTCATCTGTACTTATCTCTGTTCAATCTCCAGTTATCAAATGCTTCCGTGCCGCCTTGGTAGCTCCGCAACTCCTGGTCGCTGCGGCGTAGTCGCGTTAGCTATGTGTGTTTCTTCCGCAACTCAAAAAGAGTCCAAGTTCACAATGTCTTGGCCGAAAATTCAAAACTTAACCAAAAACAAGGGCCCCAACAGTTATGCTAGCCAAATTTCTCCTTAGAAAACTATCTTGTGCTATCCATCAACATGAGGATTGGAGGGGTTTAGTTGTTTTCCATCCCACACCTCAATCCAAGAGATGATATCTCACCATGTTTTCATTGATCTACTATCCTTTGAGAGGGAAGAGATGCTTGATGAAAAATTGAGGGGAAGAGACCCCCTTGTCTTGGATATTGGAGATCTGTAGCTTGAAGGATCCACTACAAGATATTTAGCATTCAATATTCTATTACTACCATCACCTAATAAAGGGAGAAATCTCTCCATTGTTGATTTATTAGTGCGTTTTATCTATTGAATGTGTTTCTTGTGAATGTTTTTTTGTTTTTGTTTCATTTTTTATGTAGCATGTTATGTTTCCATTTAACTTAACTTATTGCATGTTGAACTTGTTCCACTAACATTTGACAAAGAACTTCAACCTGTGAATTATATGTAGGTAAGCAACCTCCCTACTAAGAAAAGTGTATTTCATCTACCCATGTGCCAAATACACTACCATAGGAATGGCGACTCCACTAGATTATTTCTTTTAAGTTAATGGTCGTTGATGCAGTTTCTTCTTCCCTCTTAGCTTGCTGCAAAATCACTCCTACATCCTATCAACACTGTTGGACAAAATTGTGAATTACGGATAAAACATGCTTCCCTATAAAGGTGCTAATCTACAACAATAGGTTAAAGAATATATGACTACTTTTCCTAACTAAGAACATACACACAAAATGGATTAGATACTTACTTGGAATCCAAGCGCTTCCAAATGATTCCTTTTGTCGCTTCCATTGTAGCTTAAAATTCCAGTCGGTTGCGAAAAATATTTCCTCCAAGAATGAACACTAAACAATAGAAGATAGCAATAATAAATATGTCTATTCAAGTTAGTTTTCTAAATCAATAAATCATAAACCATATACATCAACTAAGATCTTACAATATGGAAAATCAAAGCTAATATAGATGCATATAGGGATAAGTAAGTTGTATTATTTGTTAATTATAGAAGGGGAGGTTACAATCAAATTACTGATTTAGTGTCACGATCTCCAACAACATCCCAACCTCATCACAATTCAGATGTCTCTAGAAAACTGTCACTCAAATCAATCTCCTCAACAAAAAATCCACTAGCATTTCTCTACACAAATTCTTCCCTATCAAACACTTAGATCTGTGCTCAATTTATAGAGAGGATGAGTTATTTTTATAATTAATGACTTTCCAATAATAGGAAATACATGTTCCCAATCTTGTAAATGTCAAATGGACACATGGATTCGAATTTTGACACATGTGAACTCTTCTAGAAGGCACTAGCCAAGTGGAGATTCTGGAACAATGAGAATTTCGCTCCCAATGTCACCAAAACACCCATAGATGTTGGGAAGTTATTTTCAGAGAAACCTTGCATAGGGATGCCTGCATATACAACACAATTATTCCCTTTAGAGGAAGCATTGGTGAGCTTTCATATGATATATTATAAACATCAAACTTTGGAAACCTTTGCATATGAAAGTCTTTGATTGATCTATCTTGTTCTTTGTCTTACGGAATATAGCAATTGAAATGTTAGGGGATGATAGACCCTATTTATTGGTCCTGGAGATGATGCCCGGTTAACCAGGTCATTGGGAATGATGCCCAAATTGACCTATAACAATTTCCCCCTAAAGCATGAAGTCATAATAATAACAACAATATTTTGATTGATAGGATTTACATTGTGATGAGTTGGAGATGAAGTGGAGTGGCGACCTACATCAATATTGCAATACATTACATCATTATATATCCTCTTGATCATAATTTATGAGGGTAGGCATTCCCATGTTCAACACATAAACAATCTAATAACATGTACGTAATTCAGAAAGTCGTCGACATTGGAATGTTTCCCAATGCAGACACGCCTATAGATATAGGCCCATGTTTGGAAGACGACCTATATGTAAGGTCACCGTACAGATTATGTGTACAAAAATCCTGAAATCGTAGCCTGGATGGTTGCAACTAGATCCGGGGTCTTCTTATCTCGTTCACTCGATCATTTGGGTACAATTCTAGCCATGCAAATATATGATTTGTCATTGAACATGGAAAGACATCGTTTGATTACCAGCCAATGATGTGATTTGTTAACAAAAGTGAGAGAACCATCGTTGATGTCAATGGCCCTAAAGGTGCTACATTAAATTTCGTAAGGCATGAATATATGATTTTATGTCGAACACCAAACAAAATATTTCGGTCAGAAGTCTAGAAGCAAGGATTGTGTCAATGCTATAACAAGCCTCATGGTATTGGAATTTGATGTTTCTAAGTGAACTTCCTGGATATTGATTTTTTTTCGACAGGAAGCCACCTTATTGTGAAATGGGAGTTACTGATTTCATAGACAAGGGTACGAATTGATATAGCAATTTTCAGGGATGACAGTCATGAGAATAAAGGTTTACCAGTATTGCAGAAGGATGATTTTATTCACTGGATGACTTCTCTTGAACACATCGATGACACTGTGATGAGTTGGTAGCATTGACCCAAAACAGAAGTGAAGGTATGATGAGCCATAGGTATGAATGAATCGTCAAGATTATTACCCAACCCAAACAGTCACGTACATGGAGTGAAGGAAGTTTCATGTTCAAGAGCGACTTGCTACCATCAAGAATTATGCTCACTTTTACCAAATTTTCCCCGGTCATTTGTCGACCAATACCTCTTATCTTTTAACAAGCTTGAGGAGGATAACATTTTCTTGATCTATAATTCAACCCTTCAGGCGAATAAAGTATCACTATTTAATAATTTAATGAGTCTAGCGATGAATGAAACTTGATTCTTTTAATGATCGATAAGTCTGTCTCTATTTTATGTTTTAACGAGATTAACGATAGTGATAGCCTAGTCATTTTTCATATTTAGAGAGTTTGCAAATAGGACAAAAGAAAGATCCATAAGTACTTTTTCGTAAATTTGTCGCTGAGATCCAAAATTTTTTAAAATAATATCTGAGAGAACCTCTTTGTTCATGTTTAACTAAGGTATTCCTTTTTCGTAAATAATATATCTCAGTCTGGGAAAGGGTTAAACTTATACTGAGTAGATATCAATTCATTTACTTTTATGAGCTCGAAAAGACAAGTGCTCGGCAATCTTTTCACATTATCGAAGTATGAAAAGAGCTAAAAGAAGACTTCAGGGGTTCCTTTTTCACTGTTATCGAACCTCGAAAAAGAGATAAAAGTGCACTTAAAATCCTTTTTCATTTTTAACAAAGCTTGAAAAATAAGGAGAAAAAGTATGCTTTGTGGTCAAGTCATTATTTGAAATAAATCTGCATGACTAATATGTTCATCAGTTGTATATCCTGTTCAGAACAACACCAAATGGATTAAAAATACCTGTTTCATGATAAAAACATAATAAAACTATAGTCATAGCAATAAATTTAACTTGCAAGTAATTAAATGACTATTAAAAGTAGTTTCACTATTCATTTTTACCATTCTATAGTTTCCATTTGCATTTTGGAGCTCTGAACCTATTTTTTCCCCTAAAATTTAGCTGCTGATTGTGATCATTTCTGTGGATGGTTTTCAATGTCGTTTGATCCAGGTTAGTGATATGAACCTCCTCTTTCCTTTAATATTCATTTAATTTCCAATTTTTGCAAATTTTTCGGGTTTTAAGGCCCCTAGGGTAAATTCTGTCAAAGAAGAGGGCAACGCACCCCTGAATGTTGAAACCTGCATTGCATAGTAGGTATAGTGAAGGGTACTTGCATATGCAAAGCACTGTCTCTTGTTAGGGAGTGCATTGGGTGCAATCTAAGTTTCTGATTTTCACATTATGCCCAAAATTTTCCTAGTTTTTTGCAATGAATAGGATCTAATGGATCTTATGGTTGTATTTCAAGTTTCCATCGGATTACAATGATGATTACATGGAGGGAAAGAGAACATGAAGAACATGATATGATTGCCTTAAATGATTCTTGTACAGTAAGAGCCTTAAGAGATTGTGGACTACTTAAGTACTTCAAATTGTCTAGGATGAGGCAACAAATAGAACTATTGGAGTTCTTAGTTCGAGCATGGGATCCAGCTATCGAGGCATTTCATATTAAGAACCAAGTGGTTCCTATAACAATCTAGGATGTGTACTTTCTCATAGGTTTTTCGAGGAGAGGCTTTCCCATTTCTCTCTTAGGGTCTATTGTTGGAGGAGAGACATTGAGAGATTATGTTTTGCAACATTGTTATTCAGGGTCAGAACCAAGAAAAGTTGGAAAGATAAACATTCGAGATGTTAGAGATTTTCCCTTGAGAGCTAACCTTTTCATGATCGCAAAAATTTTCGGCGTGGTTACACTAAATGTAGCGAATAGATCGTATATGTAGTATGTGCTAGAGTGTATGGAGCCAACAGTCCTCAACTGGTTTGAAGTTTTTCTATCTCAGATAAAGGAACAACTGAATAAAGAAAAGGGAGGAAGGAAGAAGAATTTCAGTTATGGTTCTATCCTTATATCCTTCGCCTTGGAACGGATTCCACTAATGCAGCCACAACATGTGACACTCGATATCGCTAGTCCTAGAGAGATCCTCAGATGCAGAGATGGGTAGAACTCATGAGTCGACATGCATGCCAGTCGACTATTTTGTTCTCTACTACATTATTTTCCCAGTTCCGGCGATAGATCATAACCATCAACGAGTATGCTTACACAGGCGTCAATTTCTGAGGGTATCTAGATTTAGCATTACCATAAGGCACTCAGTGGGGTGCAATAGGTAAGAATTTTTTGACCATGTTTTTGATTTTCCTAAGGTTTATACAATTTTTTTGTATTTTGATGTTTTCCCAAGACTAAACTAAATGTTTTATATAATGCAGATGTTGGTCGTGTTCAACTAGTAGTGGAACCAGAGTGAGAAGCAGATGTGTCAGCAGAGAGGGTTTTCGGGAGGGCAGTCCTTCAGGATCTTGATATGGCTAAGACTCTGACTTAGCTTCAGTAGCACATAGAGGGTTTGACCTTCAGGATTCCAGATTTCCGGATCAAAGAGCTTCCTATGAGACTGTAGCGACACACTATTGAGGTTCCTAATTGCTAGATTTGGTTATTTCATAGGATAGCTAGATCTATAACATGTTACCACGAGCACTACTAGTTCTTATGACATTTTGCATACATTTTGAGGTCAGATGACCAGTGTGTCTTGAGAATTTTTTTTTTAAAAGCCTATAACTATCTATCTATATGATTTTAGTGTTTCCCTATGTTTATTGTGTAATCCTATTCAATGATGTGAATGTTTTCTTTACATATGTTGCAAATTTTTGTCTAAAACTTGATTAGCTAATGAATCAGTCAATGTGTTCAAATTTCTGGAAATGTGTTGATATAGTATAAAATCAAAGTCTCTTTCCAAAAGTAGAACTCTAAGGAACAATATATGAAATGTTGGATTTCTAACAGTATAAACACTAGCAATTTGTAATATCACAAGTTGTGAGTCTAACCTTTTGATGATACGATTAATACCAAATGGAATAGCATGAGAGAGAAGTTCGATCAACGCACTATACTCAGAAATATTGTTCGTCGATCTACCAATACAAATCCCTTGAAAACTCACTAACTCGTCGTTTGGAGCGAAAATGGCCCATGCTATAGAGGATAGATTCTGTGTACTATGACTAGCACCATCAGCATATCCAACAAAGGTTTTCGAATATTCATACATTTGCGATGAAATGTAAAGCGGATTACTAATGTCAAGAAAACTCTAAAAAAAAATTAAGATAGTGAATGCAAATCAACAACATATATATACAATATAATACAAAAAATTACTACACTCATGATTTGTAGAAATTATATACAAGATGCATTTATATATCCAGATTCTCCTGATCTAACAATATTTATCTTCTTGCTAAATATAGAATCCTTCCACTGTTAATCTTTTGTGGAAATTAAAAAACTCAATTGCAAACACATGAAGAAATAAAAACAATCGCACAAAACACAGTTGTTTAACGGGAAATCCTGAAGCTGAGAACCCCAAATATCATATATTATGTATCATGGAAATCATTTAACAATCTCATACAAAGTTTAGTACATCAAGCTCTCAGTACAATCAATCGTCACACACTAATTAGAAGAAATCTACAAATCCATGTATTGATTTCTTGCCACCTGATAGCCTACCTCCACTGCGCAATCCCTACTGAAGAATACCCCTGAATGAATTCGAATTACCCTTTCCTTGATGCTTAATCCTCATTGGCAACTCTAATGTGTGTGTGGTGCAACCAATGCATTACTATAGTCACAACGGATAGTCCATCTTGCCCTTTCACCTATCTTTCCACTGGGTCTCCATTGGAACTAACATGCACTATAGTTAACTGTTGTATTTATTCAATTGTTTAATGAGTTATTGTTTGTGAATTAATTAACTAATTCATTCACTCCACTCTCACTAGTGTATCATTCAGTTAGACTAGATACAACTAGCTCAACTAATTTTAACTCCATTAATTGAGTTAAACTTAAATAGCAACTCCATGAACAACTCTTCCAACTTTGTCATAACTTTTCCACTTCAGTTCTAACTGATTCCTCCATGCATGAATCACCAGTAAACCTTAGGAATTTCATAATTCCTTCAGCCCACTGATTTGAAAAATATGTACACTGAAATTAAGTGCTCCAAGAGAATAAGTTGTTGTTTATTGTCGGATTATTATTAAGAGCTAATAATAATCAACACTTCTATTTTTAGATTGACAAGCTATAAATAGAATTCACCCAATATTCTAAAAATAGAATTTCTGTTGAGTTCAAAGAATGAATAATCAACAAAACACATGCACACACAACAAAAAACACACATATAAAGACAGCAGACTTTTAACGTGGTTCACCCAACCAACTGGCCATTGCCCACAAACAGTGGCATCGGCAATCTCATTAATCAATCGCAGAAATACACAGCGCAGTTTTCATCCTGCTCACCTCTTCCTCACAACACATCTCTCATCATGCTAACTTGCCTTGTTTCGCTTACATTTTATAGCTTTGAATGAAAACCATAAATTCTCTCACAACAACAGGATGCATTAACCCTCATCGTAACCGATGGAGCCAATGTAGCAACAAATCCTATTGTTGTCACCTACATGAGATTTTCTCCAAATTTAATTAAAAAATAAGAAATAAAATCTCAACAATCTCCACCTTGACAACAATTAGTCTGATACCCTGTTTCATTATTATTTTTATCTTTTCTGCAAGCCAAGAGAAGCCAGACACCATCGTAGCTTCTCTAACAAAACTAGTTTCGTGAACATGTCTGCACAGTTTTCCTTTGTATGCACCTTTTCAAGAGAGACTCCCCTTTCAATGATAACCTGTCTTACAAAATGGTACTTGATAGGTATATGCTTTGATTTACTATGATAGGCCGGATTCTTAGCCAAATGAATTACACTTTGACTATCACAAAATAACTTAATGTTGTCTTGTAACCTACCAAACTCACCAAACAAACCTTTCAACCAAACTGCTTCTTTGCAAGCATGTGAAGCAGCTATGTACTCTGCTTCTGTAGTGGATAAAGCAACAATGTTATGTAGCTTTGACATCCAGCTAATAGCTCCACCTGCAAGAGTAAAGACATACCCTGAAGTTGACATTCTCTTATCCAAATCACTTGCAAAATCGGAATCAACATATCCCACAAACATATTCACTGCTTCTGTTATAAGTGATACAATAATCAGTTGTGCCTCTCAGATACCAAAGCACCCATTTCACTACTGACCAGTGTTCTTTTCCTGGATTTGCCATATACCTGCTGACAACCCCAACTGCATGTGAAATATCTGGTCGAGTACAAACCATCGCATACATAAAACAACCTACTACATTGGCATATGGAATTCGAGACATATATTCCTTTTCTTCATTAGTGTTAGGACACAAACTTGAAGAAAGCTTAAAATGGGAAGCAAAAGGGACTGAAACAGGCTTCACATTGTTCATACCAAACCTCAAGAGTATTTTCTCAATATACTTCTGTTGTGATAGCCATAGCTTACCATTGCTCCTGTCTCTGAAAATCTCCATGCCCAAAATCTGTCTTGCTGCTCCTAGATCTTTCATATCAAATGTCCTAGCCATCTGAGCCTTTAACCTGTTGATCTCTGTTATGCTTTTGCTTGCTAAAAGCATATCGTCAACATACAATACTAAGATAATGAACATGCCATTACTTAATTTCTTAAAGTAAACACAATGATCATATTCACTTCTTATATAATTTTGACTCATCATGAAAGAATCAAATTTCTTGTACCATTGTCGAGGCGAATGCTTCAGACCATACAATGATTTCTTGAGCCTACAAACAAATTTCTTGTTGCGATTTTGAACAAACCCTTCCGGTTGTTCCATGTAAATCTCCTCATCTAAATCTCCATGTAAAAATGTAGTTTTAACATCTAGTTGTTGTAATTCTAAATCAAGTAAAGCAACTAATGCTAACACAATCCGAATTGAAACAATTTTGACAACTGGTGAAAAAATCTCATGAAAGTCAACGCCTGCTTTCTGAGAAAAACCTTTTGCGACCAGCCTCGCTTTGTACCTGTCTTCTGTATCATCAACACCCTTCTTCAATTTGTAAACCCACTTACATCCCACAGTTTTTCTGTCTTTAGGAAGTTCTACCAGATCCCATGTGGCATTCTTTGCTAACGCCTTCATCTCGTCCTTCATAGCCTCTTTCCGCTTACCACTGTTTGAACCTTCTATAGTTTCCTGATAGCACAAAGGTTCATCATCGTTAGCAGTTAAAGCAACTGAAGTAACATAATCATCATACCTTTTAGGAAGTCGTCTGATTCTTGTAGAACTCCTTAAAGATGTTTCTGGTACTTCCACAATTTGCTGATTATTATCTGTAGGAACTTCTTCATGATCAGCATCTGAAATACGTTCATGATCTGCATCTAAAACTTGTTCATGATCTGAATCTGAAACTTGTTCACCTGGACTATCATCAGTTTTTGAACTAGTTTCAAATTGAATGTGTTGAAGCTTAGGTTCAATATCCTGTTTCAATTCATCATCTACATCTGGATTTTCAAGTGAGGATTCATTAAATTTAACATCTCTATTAATGATGATCTTGTGAGTAGTAGGATCCCACAACCTGTATCCCTTAGTCCCATCACCATATCCAACAAAGATATATCTTTTTGATTTAGGATCTAACTTAGAACGCTGATGTTTCGGAACTAGAGCATATGCATCACAACCAAAAACTTTCAGTTTAGAATAATCACACGGATAACCTTTCCATACCTCTTGAGGAATTTTGCATCCTATCGCAGTTGATGGTGATCGATTTACCAAGTAACAAGCTGTAGAAACCGCTTCTGTCCACAATTCCTTCTGCAAATTGGCATTACTAAGCATACTTCTTGCTCTCTCTAAAAGAGTCATGTTCATGCGTTCAGCAACTCCGTTTTGCTGAGGAGTATATACAGTGGTTTTATGTCTTTCAATCCCAGCATCCTTGCAATAATTATCAAATTCCTTTAAAGTAAACTCACCACCATTGTCAGTTCTTAAACATTTAATGGTTCTTCTAGTGATGTTTTCAACTAATGCTCTAAACTGTTTGAAAACTGTGAATACATCAGACTTCTTCTTTAACATGTAGACCCACACTTTTCTAGAGAAATCATCAATAAAAGATACAAAATATGACGATCCTCCATATGAGGTTGTAGGAGATGGAACCCAAACATCAGAATGGATATAATCAAGAATTCCCTTACTAGTATGTTTTCCAGTTTTAAACTTCTGCTTGCTTTGTTTCCCAAACAGACAATGTTTGCAGAAATCTAACTTAGAAGATTTTAAACTAGGAAGTAACTTACGATCAGAAAAAAAATTTAATCCTCTTTCGCTCATATGGCCCAACCTTTGATGCCATAAACGAATAGAATTACTGTCGTTTTCAGATACTGTAGAAGCATGATCTGACTCTGTTCTTCCTTCTAACTGAAAAAGATTCCCAACCTTCTTTGCTTTCATTACTAGTAAAATTCCTTTATAAAATTTCATTACTCCACCTTGAATAAAGGTTTTATATCCATTAGTGTCTAGTACTCCTAGTGAAATGAGGTTTTTTCTTAGTTCAGGTACATGTCTTACATCAGTTAGAATTCTATTTGTCCCATCAAACATTTTAATCTGGACGCTTCCAATTCCCACAACATTACATGAGGCATCATTTCCCATATAAACCACTCCATAATTGATTGATTTATAAGTTTTAAACCACTCTCTATGAATGCACATGTGATTTGACGCACCAGAATCTAACAACCAATGTTGATCATGATTAGACAAACTAACTGATAACACTTCATCAATCATACCTGAAATCGATGCCGAACCTGTATCTGTCGTGTTTTCTTCTTTATTCTCTGTCGAAGAGTCTCCTTTGGATGTTTACTATCTCTTCCAATAGTACTTCTTCAAATGTCCTGATTTTCCACAAAACCAGCACTTTACCTTACTCTTCTTCCCTTTCGATTTTGAACGCGAGTTGTTGTGCTTACTGAAGCATATTTCTTTGGAACGACCTCTGACCATCATTGCTTCTGATGTAGAGGCTTATGAATTTAACCTCTTCCTTGTTTCTTCGGATAACAAAGCTCCAACAACATCATCAAATTCAAGGGTTTCTGATGAACTAAGACTTATAGAAGTAACAAAATGATCCCATGACTCGGGCAACGAGCATAATAAAGTTACAACTTTATCTTCTGATTCAAATTTTACTTCTATACTTTCTAAATGCACCAGGAGAGTATTAAAGGTATTCAGATGATCAGTTATCATCGTACCTTCTTTCATGCGCAAGCTGTATAACTGTCGCTTCAGAAGAATCCTATTGGTTAAGGATTTTATCATGTACAGCTTTTGAAGCTTTGTCCACAAACCAGTAGCAGTTTTCTGTGACATGATGTTAAACAAAACATCATCCGCCAAACACAGTCGAATGCCGCTCAGTGCTCTTTCATCCAAGTCACTCCATTCATCATCTGTCATGGTGTAAGGTTGTTTGGCTTTTCCCAACAGCGCCTTCGCCACGCCTTGTTGCACAAGTAGATCATACATCTTCACTTTCCAAATCTCGAAGTTTTTTTTGCCATTGAACTTCTCGATCTCAAACCGACCACTTTGAGTTTTTGTCACTTTAAATAGCTCGTGTCCAAAAATCTCCAATTGCAACTTTTAATGGATGCAGTTTTTGTTAAAAAAAAATGAAAAAAAAAAATGCCCTTCACCTTATAGAATGTCTTTCCTCCCTTAATACCATGTGCAAATGGTAATTAATACAAATTACCAATCATTTTTTTTTTTTTAAAACCCCATACCATATGCAAATGGCATTAATATTACAAATCAATTTAAAACACTTGTACAAAAAACCAATAAAGTGCACCTTATAAATCGATATATATAAATCAATTTAAAAAACATTTAAATATTGTATATCGATTTGTTAATATAATCGATTTGTGTTTTTTTTTTTTTTTTTTTTTTTTAACTTCAAATCAATATATATAAGACACATTGATTTAAAACAAAAAAAAATATTACACATCGATTCTTGAAATAATTCAAATCGATATAACAAAAATACAAATCGATGTATGAAAATAAAACAAATCGATCAAATTACCACAATACTTCACCGTTCAAAAAACGTTGGCAGCTTTTAAAGTTTTGTATTCACGGCTGACAGTGTTTCATTCTAAATGGCTTACACAGCGTTACAGCTTTCACACAGCTACATATTTCCCAAGCAGACTCTCAGCTTACGTTTTCTATAGCCAACAGTTCAACTTGTATTCTCTGCGCTCAACAAAAGAACTGGCCTCACCGCCTTTCAGCAGGCCACGGCTTCTTGAACAGCCAGCGTATACCACTTGCTCCGATACCAAGTGTTGAGTTTAGCAGCGAAATAATTAAATAAAACATACAGAACACACAGCAGAAACACACATAAAGACAACATATTTTTAACGTGGTTCACCCAACCAATCTGGGCTACGTCCACCTAATAGGGCATCGACAATCTCATTAATGAACTGCATAAATACAATAGCAGAGTTTATCATCTGCTCAGCTCTTCCTCACAACACATTCCTCATCATGCTCACTTGCCTCTACGGGCTTACATTTTATAGCTGTGAATGAAAACAAACTCATAAATTCTCTCACAACAAATATAGGATGCATTAACTCCTCATCAGAAACTGATGGAGCCAATGTAGCAACAAATCCTATTGTTGTCACCTACATGAGATTTTTCTCCAAATTTAATTAAAAAATAAGAATAAAATCTCAACAATTTCATCTATTTTTCCAGCTTGACCAACCATCCACAAATAGCATCCTGCAACTTCTGAAATATGAACACCATGTCTAAAAATAGACATAGTCTAAAAATAGACTTACACCTAAAAATAGCCTACGGACCCACTTAGTGAAGGTGAGTGATTTTCACTAAGTTCATCATCCTTTTGAATCTCAAAACTCCCTCTCAACAAGATAGGGATTATCCTTCACCCCGATCCTGCCTCTATGGTACTCGAATTTTCTCCTGGTGCGTACCTTCGTCAAAATATCTACATCCTGATCTTGCGCTGCACACAATCTCTAATATGATGATATCGAATATCAATGTGTTTAGATCTATCATGAAACACATTATTAATTGAGTGTTTAATGCAAATCTAATTATCATAATCTATCACTGTAGGATGTAAATGTGAATCAAACAAATCAACCAGGATATTCCTCATCCAGATAGCCTCACATGTAGCTTGACTTGCTGCCATGTATTCTGATTCCGCTGAACTAAGTGCCATAGATCTTTGTTTCTTGCTGTACCAAGAAACTGTTGTACATCCAATACTGAAAACACCTCCTCATGTGCTCTTTCTGTCTGTTGGGATACCTGCCCAATCTGCATCTATGAAGCCATGCAACTTCACCTCATCCATCTGTCTGTACCATAAGCCATACTTAGATGTGCCCCTGAGATACATCAGGACATGCTTTCCTACCTTCCAAAAGAGCTTGGTAGGCTTAACCATCACTTGTGAAAGTTGGTTCACCACATAGCATATGTCTAGTCTTGTATTAACTAAATACATGAGCGAACCCACCAACTGTCGATAAACAGTGGCATCCACTATCTCTACCGATGTAGCATCCTCTTTCCTCCAATTTCTTGGAAGAGGAGTGTCGATAGGCTTGTAGCCTTGCATGTGAAACTTTTCAAGTATCTCCTGAGCATACTTTCCTTGAGACACAAACAGTTCACCTTCCTGCTACCATATTTCCAATCCAAAAAAATAATGAAGGAGGCCCAGATCCTTCATCTCAAACTCCTTTGCAAGATTTGCCTTGCATGAGTGTATCAAATGCTCATCACCCATTGGCATTAAATCATAAACATAAAGAACAATGATTAAAATCTTACCCTTCACCACATTTTGGTACAGGTTTGCATCCACCTCACTCTTGGTGAAGCCAAGTCCAGTGAAATAGCTATCGATTCGTGTGTACCAAGCACATGGTGCTTGGTTCAGCCCATACATCGCTCTTTTGAGTCTGCACACATGTGAATTGCTGCTGAAGATATAAAATCCTTTAGGCTACTCAATTTACAGCTCTTCCTCAATGATCCCATTAAGGAACATAGTCTTCACATCCATCTGATGAATGTGCCAACCCATCTGTGCTAAGAGAGCAAGGATGGTCCTTATGGAAGAATACCGTGCGACAGGTGCAAAGGTTTCTTCGTAATCAATCCCCTCGATCTGTGAGAAGCCCCAAGTAAAAAATCTTGCCTTATACTTCTCGATTCTCTGATCAGTAGTTTGCTTTACCTTGTAGGTCCATCTTGATCCTACAACTGATTTACCCACTGGCCTTGGAACAATCTCCCAAGCACTATTTCTGACAATGGAGTCATACTCCTCCACCATGGCATCTACCCATGTGGGCTCCTACACTGCTTCTTCAAAAGAAGATGGCTCTGTCATGATACACTTGCTCATAAGAGCCATGTATCCAGTAAATCGGCTAGGTGATTATCTCTGTCTGTGCTGTGATGTAGGGACTCCTAAATTTTGTGCTGCATCAAGATTTAGTCTCTTAGCCTATGTGGTACGCTTTCTACCCTGTCTGATGTTTGGTTCTGCATGAGTGAACTCCTCAAATCCATGAATCTCCTCCCATGGCTAATCTACATCTAGAGGCTCATCTTTGGGAACAAGAAGTTCCTCCTCTCCATGCAAGTGTAGCTCCCTCTCAAGCGACAAATTCATGCCTTTCACCTCATTGAATTTTATATCCCATCACACCACAATCATCTGACTGTCTGGAAAATACACACAATAATTATGGGGTGTTTCTGTGTACCCCAAAAATATCCCAACTTCTACAGTCAGCTTCAACTTCTTCCTGGCATCCTTTGTCACATGAATGTAAACAAGTGAGCCAAAAATCTTCAAATGAGAAATATCTGGCTTCATACCAGTAAAATATTCTTTAGGTGTACTCATGCCAAGTACTCTATGAGGACAATGGTTTTGCACATAAACCGTAGTGTTGCATGCTTCTGCCCACAAGTGCATCGGTAGGCCCTGCTCATGCAGCATATCTCGTGCAACACCCACGATTGTTCTGTTCTTCCTCTCCGCGATCCCATTCTGTTGTGGGTTATGAGGTGCTATGAATTCTCTTCGAATTCCTTCTTTTCTACAGAAGTCTTTGAATTAATTCAATATATACTCACCACCATTATTGCTTCGTAGAGCCTTCACTTTCTTCCCTGACTCCTTTTCCACCGATGATTTAAACTCACAGAACTTTGAGAATTTTTTGCTCTTCTTCTACATGAAGAAGATCCAACATCTACGAGAATATTCATCAACAAATATAACATAATTCCTGTGTATTTTTGTTGAAGCAAACAAGAAAGGTCCACACATGTTTGTGTGAATTCTCCCAAGGATCACTAAAGCACGGTTCTCCTTCTCATGAAAGGTGGTCTTCAAAAACTTACCCATATTACATCCCTTACACTAATCTGACTATGCAAGAGTACCCTTGGGAAGTCCAATAGAAATTTGCTGAAAAATCTTCAAAGCGCCATGGTGAAGATGGCCCAATCTCTTGTGCCATAATTCGCCCTCATCCAGGCTCACCACTTCTTCTGCTTTTCCCATCATTGTAGCGCAGCCATCTACCTCCAACTTGTAGAGATTCTTAACTCGAATCCATATCCTCTTGGTTTTACCCATTGTTTTATGTTGCAGGAAATATTTTCCATCGCTAAAAACAACGTCATAACCTTTGTCTTCCAACATTGCGACTGAGACCAAGTTCTTCTTCAGACCTAGAACATGTATAGCATCTTTCAATAGAAATGGATTACTTGACTCCCTCTCAAAGGTAATGGTCCCAATTCCGGTTGCATTGTATTGACCATCGTTGGCCATCTCTATATGCATTTTGAGATCCTTCTCCTCCAAGTCACTAAAAAAATCCTTGTCTCCTGTCATATGGAAAGACGCACCACTATCAAGATACCACACCAATCCCATTGAGCTTGAAACCAAGCATGCGATCAAAGATAAATCAAGTTCAAATTTCAAGACTAAGGCATCTCTAGCTGTAGCTCCAGCAACCTTCTTTTTCTTCTTGTTCTGTGGGCAGTTAGTGGCGAAATTCCCATGTTCGTGACAGTGAAAACACTTCACCTTGGACAAATCATGATTATTGCCTTTAGCTTCGGATTTTGAAGGAAATTTCTTCCCCTTCCCTTTCCTTGATTTTGTAGCCAAAGCACAATTCTCTTCATCTTCATTCTTCAATGAAGAGCCATCCCTGGTACTTCGCCTTACCTCCTCCTGCACAATATCTGACCAAAGTCACTCCCATCCCAGCAGTTTCTCCCGTCCATTGACAAAGTCTTCGTAGCTATGCCAACTCTTCAGAAGCCCAAGGAGAGCCAAGCTCTCCAAGTCTTCATCATCAAAAATAATCCCCACACTTCCCAGTTCATCCCTACAATGGACAAACTTCATGAGATATTTTGGAATACTATCGCCCTTCTCCATTTTTATTTTTCTGAGCTTATCTTTCAGCACCAACTTCCTCTGGATGCTACTTCTTCGGAAAAAATTTGTCAAAGCCTTCCACATTGCAAATGAAGTGGCTTTCTCGTGAAGGCTGGAAACAATATGGTCCTTCAAACCTTCCAACAGAATTCTTCTTGTCTTTGCTACCTTCTTTTTCCATGTGTTAGGTAATGCAGTATCGCTAGAACCAGGCTTAAGAACATCGCTATCGATGAAATCCTTCAGTCCATTATCTTCTAGCACCGCCTCCATCCTATCCTTCTAGGCTATGTAATTCAAGCTTCCATCAAGGGCATACTCCAATCGCAACCCATTGAAAGACATTTCAATGTATACTCAATTTTCGCACCAAGATTTTTTTGCAGCACATTTGAATTGTCCACCAGCACAAACTCAACAATTCTTCAAAATTGCAATATTCAAGAATTAACACTGCTTCGATACCATGTAGAAATTATATACAAGATGCATGTATATATCCAGATTCTCTTTATCTAAAAATATTTATCTTCTTGCTAAATATATAATCCTTCCACTATTAATCTTTTGCAAAAATTAAAAAACTCAATTGAAAACACATGAAGCAATAAAAACAATCGCACATAACAGAGTTGTTTAACGGGAAATATTGAAGTTGAAAACCATAACTATCATATATTATGCATCATGCAGATAATGTAGCAATCACATACCAAGCTTAGTACATCAATCTCTCATTACAATCAATCTTCACACACTAATCAGAAGAAATCTGCAAATCCATGCACTAATTTCTTGCCACCTGATAGCCTGCCTCCACTGTGCAATCCCTGCTGAAGAATACCCCTGAATGAATTCGAATTACCCTTGCCTTGACTAAGCAATCCTCATTTGCAACTCCAATGTGTGTGTGGTGCAATCAATGCATCACTATAGTCACAACATATAGTCCATCTTGCCCTTTCACCTATCTCTCCACTGGGTCTCCACTGGAACTGACATGCACTGTCGTTAACAGCTGTATTTATTCAGTTGATTAATGAGTTATTATTTTTGAATTAATTAACTGATTAGTTCACTCCACTCTCACTAGTGTATCATTCATTTATACTAGATACAACTAGCTCAACTGAGTTTAACTCCATTAACTGAGTTAAACTGAATAACAACTCCATGAACTACTCTTCCAACTCTATCATAACTTTTCCACTTCAGTTCTAACTGAGTCCTCCATGCATGAATCACCATTAAACCCTAATAATTGTGTAAATCCTTTAGCCCAATGATTTGAAAAATCTATACACTGAAATTAAGTGCTCCAAGAGAATAAGTTGTTGTTTATTGTTGGATTATTATTAAGAGCTAATAATAATCGACACTTCTATTTTTAGATCGACGATATATAAATAGACTTTTCCCAATATTCTAAAAGTATAATTTAATCTATTTTTCCAACTTGACTGACCATCCACAAATAGCATCCTACAACTTCTGAAATATGATCACCATGTCTAAAAATAGACATAGTCTAAAAATAGACTTACACCTAAAAATAGCCTACGGGCCCACTTAGTGAAGGTGACTAATTTTCACTAAGCTCATCATCTTGTTGAATCTCAACATGATTAAGCATAGTAACATTTCAAATACAACCCATTTCTAGGCTATGCCAACGGAATTCCATCGTAATCAACCAAATCATAGGCACCCTTAGCAAGAACTCTTTTGACAATATAGGGACCATGCCATAATGGCTCAAACTTTTCTGTACCTATTACATCAGCTTCTTGATCCTAAAGAAAGACCAAGTCACCCTCTAAGAAAATGCAAGGCTCGAAATTTTTGTCATATTGCACCTTTATACGTCTCTTGTGTGCTTCGTTGGCCAATTGGGCTTCACAACGTGTTTCATCAAGATGGATGAGGTTCAGGAAACACGCTTCTTCTTCTGAGGTGTTAGGTAACAAGTCAATCGTGAGTTTTAATAACGATATTTCACATTGGATTGGTAAGATAGCTTTGATATTATACACCAATTGAAAAGGAGTAAATCCATTTGGATTTCTCACCGAGGTTCGATACACCCACAAGGTGGAGTATAGGATCAAATTCTAGTTTCTTTTAAGAACTCATAACATTCGTTGAAGCATATGTTTAAGAATCTTGTTGATAGCTTCAAATTTTCCATTTGATTGTGGATAATAAGGAGTAGAATTATCATGTGAAAATCCTAACGTGGCAGTCAATTCAGCCATCATGTGATTGCAAAATTTCTTTCCATGATCTGTAACTATAGCCTGTGGGACCCCAAACCGTGTGATAACATGATTAAAGAAAAAAAATGTAGTTGTCTCTCCTCTGTTGTTGAATGTAGCCATCTCTTCGGTCCATTTGGTAAAATAGTCGACTGCGACAATAATATAACTGTGCCCCCCGAACAAAGGAGGGTTACAGGTCATGAAGTCAATACCCCATTTCGAAAATGGTCCCACAGAGACAATAGGATGCATTGGCACTAGTGGTTTGTAGATTTTATGATTAAAAATATGGCATGCATGACAACTTCTGACCGCGAGGATGCAATCTCGAAAAATAGTAGGCCAAAAGTAACCGACCCGGAGTATCTTCTTCACGGTAGAATATCCAGATAAATTTCCACCACAAGCCCCAACATGACAATCATTTAACAATTTTTCGGCCTCCTCATGAGTGAGGCACTTCCTTAAAATGGTATTGACACAATGACGATAAAGTGTATCACCAACGATCAGATAATATTTGGCTTGGTATCGAATATGTCACTGTTTAGAGTGAGAGGTATCAGGTCAAAAAGTTTGGATTTGGAGATAAATGATGAAATCACCATACCAAGGATCAGATGATTTGATTAGAAATAGAGACTTGTCAGGAATTGATGGCTCCAACGTAGTTGCAGTACTATTAGAGGGAAGGTCACAAAGAAGCTCAGCCAGAACTAAAGACTTCTTTGACTTGGATTTTGTGAATTCCAAATCAAATTCTTGCAAAATGACAATCCATTTTGAATATTTTCCCCCCAGTAATTGACGTGAGAAGATATAAGTCATGGGGTTGCAATCCGAAACTATAGTGATTTTTTGGAGCAGGATATAATGGAAAAGTCTTTGGACAACTTGAACATCCACCGAGGCAAGATTTTATACGTATGAATACTTAACTTCCGTATCATTGAGATTATGACTCAAATAATAGATCGGATGTTCAATTCCATCTTCTACTTGGACTAATACCATAGCAATATTTGTTTAAGTCATGACGATATATAGGAAGTAATCATTTTGATAATTAGGGGGATGCATTAATGACGCTTGGACAAGAGTGTCCTTTACGACATAAAAAGAAGCTTGCGCAACTTGGTCCCAATGAAGGGAACCCCTTTCTTCTACAGTTGAGTAAATCTGTTAGCCATTTCAGCGTAGTTTGGAATGAACCTTCTTAAGAAGTTAGCCTTTCCTTGAAGTTTTTGTATCTGAAGTAAGTTTTGTGGCGCATGCAAATCAAGATTGGCCTGAACCTTCAATGGGTCAATTCAAATTCCTTCTTTTTATACTACAAATCCAAGAAAATGACCAGAACCAACACAAAACACACATTTATGTGGATTGAGGCGTACTTTTTAGTGTCAACAGCATAAGAAAATGGCTCTCAAATGCATCAGGTGATCAGTTCGATTTCATGAATGCGCCGGTAAATCATCTAGATATGTTTGAAAAATGTGCTTGATGTCATTGAAAGCATAATCCATTGATCTCTTAAAAGCTTCCCCAACATTCTTTAAACCAAATGGTAGTTTCCTATAATTGAATGTGCCCCAGGGATAGATGAATGATGTCTTATGTTGATCATCTGGGTGGATATTGATTTATTGTAGCCGGAAAATCCATCCATGAACGAAAAAATTTCACATCCAGCATAATCGTCAATAATATGGTCAATAAAGGGAGTAGTATAGTTGTCTTTTGGACAAGTAAGATTTAAATCCCGATAATTGATGCACACTCTAATGGTTTTGTTGTAGCCTCTACAACACCTTCCAAAAAATCCACACTTTAAAATTTTTGGAGCCCCTTGAGCATAAAAACAAAGCTAAGTTAAATTCTGGGAAGGTTAAGTCACTAAGTCGTAGATTTCTTGAATTTTGGAAAATCGTGACCCCACGACCTTGCGACCCCATGACCCCCCGAGGTCAAAAGGTTGCAAGGTCGCTAAGTCATGAGGTTGCACCTCTCTCAAACCGCTGACTAGTGTGACCTAGAGACATCATTAATGGCTTGCACGCGTGACCCTTTTATAAATAGAAGGGTTGCTAGGTCGCATTATGTCCATGCGGCAGATAGAAAGAAACGTCTCTGATAGGTTGAATGGAGCGCGATTTTCTTGAGTAAGTTGTCGCTTCCTCCTGCTGTTTCCTTTTATGGTTTTGTTGCCTTAATTGCCCCTATCCCAGCCTTTAAATTGTCCATTTTCTTTGCTCATTTTTATCATCTAAGACTTAAGGTGCCCTCTTTTCCCTAACACTTCCCCTCCTTTCATAATGTTGCCACTACTTCCCATCCAGACTCTTATGATTTGTATTCTGCCCCTAAAACTCCTCCCTTTTTCTATTTTTTCCAACCTAGCCTTGCATTTTGAAGATAAAGGGAAATCTACTTAAAGCAGCGCACGCTAAAAACCCCCGGGCAAGCCCTAGTGCGACTTGCGACCCATGCGACCCTGCGACCCCGGTCGCTGAGTCACCAGGTCACATTCACCCTCCCTTCTACTTTCATGTGACTTTGTGACCTAGCGACCCTGCGACTTGGTCGCAGGTCGCAGAGTTGCACTTCCATCAGTTTTCCTAGAATTTATGACCTAGCGACCCTGCGACCTGGTCGCACTTCCATCGGTCTTCCTATAATTTGTGACCTTGTGACCTAGCGACCCTGCGACTTGGTCGCAGGTCGCAGAGTTGCACTTCCATCAGTTTTCCTAGAATTTATGACCTAGCGACCCTGGGACCTGGTCGCACTTCCATCGGTCTTCCTATAATTTGTGACCTAGTGACCTCGCGACCTGGTCGCAAGGTCGCAAGGTTGCACTTCCATCGGTCTTCTTAGAATTTGCGACCCAATGACCTCGTGATCTAATCGCAAGGTCGCAAGGTCACAAAGTCGCAAAATCTTTGAGAGTTTCAACATCGTGACCTTTGCGACCCTGCAACCCTGTCGCAGGTCGCTAATTCAACCCTTCCTGTGTCTCCAGCTGGAAAAACTAATAATTTTACCTAGGCTTGTACTATCATGGCATCTTTCTTATCTTGGGACTCTTTCATGAACGTGACAAGTGAATTCAAAGTAGACTTAGAGTGTGTCCCCGTCTCCTCAGATTTGAGCGACATGGGACCTCCAGTGGCCCGAAAAAAGAACAAGAGCCCGGAAGCAGAGGACATAGAGATGGATATACCGATGTCCGTGCCCCCGATCTATAGGGACACATTGTGTACATTTGCCAAAGGGGACAGCATGCGCTGGTACCAAGTGTACTAGTAATTTGCTTGACAATAATTCCCAAAGGACCTCCCTGACCGAAAAGCATACATACAAGTTAAAAGGTCAAGGCTCCATCATGAAGGTGCCCACCCTGCTATATTCCCATGCTCGGAGGTCATTTAATGCACTATACAAAACACCGACCCCAAAAATTGGGTAATCATGTACTATTAGGGCAAAGCTTTCGTGACTCTCAAAGGCTCGGATGCTCAAGTTTACTACGCATTGCCTGAAAGAGAGGAGGACTTCACAAAAGATTGGACCATTGCCCATGCAGTCCCCTTAACAGACACTCTAAAAGGGTGGTGGGAGGAGCCTGAAAAATTCAAGGCCAAGAAGGATCAAGAATATCTAGTGGCAGGTCTTAGGAAGGTGTATAAACTGGTAGCCGCTATGCTTTGTAGATTATATGGGTGTCTTGATGCCACCACTTTCAGTGGTACGTGGGCAACCCTAATGGAGTATGTCACTGTGCATGGCACCCGGTTCAACTGGGCCAGCATACTGGTGGCATCTCTGCATACAAACATATCCTCGGCACTGGTACTGGATGATGGATATCCTTCTGAATTCTACATGGCCTCCTACTTGTTGGATGATTTTTGTTTGAGGTGCCACTTTGAGGGATGGGAGCACAACTAGGATCCAAAGTAGGCATGCCCAATCCACTTAGAGACAAAGGTATTTTGGGATTATAGGTACAAGCAGGACATAGAGCCGATCTCTCAAGTCTTCATCCCGGCTCTCTATGGAAAATTTGTTCTGCCATGACACTCCTTGCATGTCTTGGTGAGCCATGGGGACGTTAGGCAAGGTGGAACATTGGTTCCCACTTATCGAATACACATTCATTCGAGTCTTTGTTTCATACAAGGCTCCCCATGCTATGCCCCGATATGTTACAGATAAAATGTTGATTCAAGAGGTCTATTTCCAGATGACTTCCAATTTCTCTAAGGTCCTGACTAAGGGAAAAAAGAATTCATGCCCTACACCACCCCTCACTATCGGTAGCTACACGGTCAAATATTTTAGGGAGGCAAAGGCAGAAGTAGAAGATATGAGAAGTTATCACCTCGAGCCATTGGACCACTGGACATATGACCCAGAGAGGATAGTCCTTGATCACTATAAGTGGGCTAAGTTTAAATGGAACTACCAGCACACTAAGTGTCCGGGTGAGCATGGAAAAATAAACTAGTATAATGCATATATGCAACTCGCCCCGAGGGTGTGGTCTGATCAAGAAGACCCAGATGAACATACATTGGAGGAAAGAAGCCATGAATTAGAAGGTGCTTCTTCTTCTCAGCCCAAGAAGCCTTGAACCAGTACAGGGCACAACATTGCTGCCCAGCAGAAAGAGCAGAAAGCCAAGGCTCAGCACGAAATAGAAAAGAAGATGAAAGAGGATGAAGAAAAGCACAAAATGATCCTGAGGTCAGAACAAAAGAAGAAGCAGGTAGAATAGGCTAGGAGAAAAAAGTAGGAACAGGAGGCAGCGGCTGAAGTGGAGTGGTAACTCAAAAGAGAGTTACATCAAGTGGAGGCCGAACGCTGAAGGAAAGAAGAACAGGAAGTGGCAGTGGAAGTTGAACGCAAGAGGAAAGTAGAACAGGAAGCTACAGCAGAAGCTGAACAAAAGAGAAAAGCGAAACAGGTAGCAGCAGTAGCCGCCGAATGCAGGAGGAAAATAGAACATAAAAATGCAGAAGCAGAGCGGCTGTGGAAAGAAGAGTAAGAAAAGAAAAGAAAAGAGGAGGAGGATAGAATACTAGAGAACATCTAGACATCTCCCCAAGGCACAGAATCACAAATAGAGCTATAGCCCATTGAAGTACCTGTAGTCAATACACGGGCTGCACTCTCCGATGTGAGTTGCTATGAAGGATAAGAAGAGGAAGTATTCAACCTTACTAGGCTCACATACGATCGGTTCTCCTTCAAGATCTGACAGGAGAAAAGAAGATGCTTGGCACGAAACCCTTCTGCCTCATCCACAGTCGCGACGGAGAAAGATATAGTCCTAGAGACTAGGACTAACCCAGTAATGATAGCATCGGCTGGCATAGCTTTCACCACGGCCATAGAGGAAAATGTAAGCAAAATGAGTAGAGATATCCTCTCTCTACAAAATAACCTACAAGAAGCAGAGCAGAGGGATGCAAGGGCAGAGAAGGAAAAGGTAGCGTTAAGGGAAGAGATTCAACAGCTCCAAGACAAAACTTCCCCTATCAACAAAGTACCACTCACCATCTGAAGAGAGCTGGATGTATTAGAGGTCACCATGAGCCAGGTCTATGGGGAAATTTTTACTATAAAACAAACAATTTCCCCCTTGGTAAGAGCCCAAGCAGAGACAAAGTAGAGGAGCGAGCAACTGAAAGAGGCCTCAACCGCTTTGGATAGAATGATATAATGGACAGGCCAGTACCCACAGGCTCTCGAAAACATGCCAAAGAAAGACTAGATCCACACACAAGATGCAAAGGTGTAGATCCGGATTAAAATGCAGTCTAAAGATAAGCTGTCCAAGGACCTAGATAAGGTAATGGCCACATACGAGCATCTAATTAGTGGCATCAATTCAATGCACTCCCTACATCACATTCCGTCACTGGGTGCATTGAGCGAGGAGAAGACATGGGAACAGGTGGATCAGGAGATTCAGACATTTTTCCAACCCATTAGACAAGCCGCTTCCACTTCCGATCTTGCGGCATCACAGGAGAACTTGGGTAAGTTCATCGTCACACCAGTCTGGATCTACACCAAACTGGCCTGCCTATCCAACCTAGTCACGCAAAAAAGAGAAGCTTTAATTCCTAATGCTTTGGAGTGTCTGCATCGGTTGAGAGAATAAGTTCCCTTGATTTCCCCTATAGTGGCGGATTATCGCGCATGGCAGAACTTCCTCAAAGAACAACAAGTTGATGCCCTTGATCTCATGATCACACGCATGTTCTCATGACCAGGTGGCAGTAGGTCACAGGTCACAATTTTCAGCTGGGTCACAGGTCGCAACTCTCATTTAGGTCGTAGGGAAATTCAACAATTGGGAAGGTGAAAAGTCAGGAAGCCCAAAGGGAAAATTTTGGTCTATAAAACTCCCTTCGGGAAGATTGTAAAGGATCTTTTTTTTGGGGGACTCGAGCTAAGAACATTGTATTACCAGGACAATGAAATTTTGAGTATGAATACAAGAATTTTGCAAAATCCCTTTGTGGATCTGATGTTGATATATGTATGAGCACTATGAGTATTATATTTTTCAGTTTCTGAACATATTTAGATTAATGGAACTGTATCTTCAATTCATATCACATTTGCATGATAGTTCACTGAATGTATGTTAATGGTGGTTGAGTTCATTTCACTTCCTTAATTAATGTTAATGACTTTGTTTATTAGCATTTTTATTATCATTTAAACCTTTCAGGAAGTGGAGGGCATTTTTGCCATAAAGAATTGTTTCTTTCGTGGTCAGAACAGCTTACAAGCATGACCCTAATGATGTGTTGTTGACAACACTTACTTCAACACTCATGCTTTATTATTTAATCTCGCTACGCATAGTGTTATATGTACATTTAATGCATCAACCATATGTCTTGTATCATCCAATTAAGTGTGTATCCACAGGTTTATAGAGTTTAAGAGAGTCCCAGAGAAAGGAGAAATCAGCCGTAGCCAAACCCACACCGCGGACGGGATCCCTATTTCAAATGGTTCAAGGTCTAATTGAGACTTTTTACCAGGGAGATCCCCTGCTATTGGCTGGACAGATTTCCCTGTCAACAGAATTGGTGCTAGAACGAGGGCCTAAATGCCATCCTCCCAGCACACAAGCAATATTTCGTCACAAACTCCCCAAGGGGAGGTCATAAATGATGATACTACTCCTCCCCCTTTGGAATATGTTCAAGGGGAGGAGGCTCCATATTACGAGGTCACCAGGGAGCAGTTGAGAACCCTACACCTAGTTGCTTGCAATCTCATCAGGGATTTTCAATTCACCCCAATCATGATTTTCTTGACCCATACTAGGACCCCTGTTGCTAACATCACTCGCAATGGTGCCCTTGTGAATTCCCTTCCTCATTTCATAAATTTGATGGTTCAAGACCTCGCCACCACTGTCCAAAATAACGAACCGATTCCCAAACTCCAAGGGGGAAAAGAGGAGGAACCCGACGTGAATGAACCCCATCCTGATCCCCAGCCCAACCAAGCCCAACATAACAACAATAAAGACCGCCACCCGCCAACAAGAGGTGAGGGTAATAGAGGCCGAGGAAATGGAGGTGAGGGAAATAGAGGTCAGGGGGTTAGAGGTAGGGTAGATAGAGGCTATGGCCAGGGACACCATGCTGCACATCATCATAAAAACCAAAATAGGCCACCTATCTATAATTGGGGATATCTCAGAAATATGGCCAACTGTGAGGGATATCGGGATGAGCACTCTCGCCATGGGGAGGAAGCATCCGTGTCAGGCACGGGGAGTGAATCTGAATCTGGGATCAGGCACCACGAGCATACCAGGCAAGTGAAACCACTTTCTTGGACGGCCCAGTCCCCGTTAGATCTTTTGGGCCCCCTCCATGACATGCCTAGGCATCCTGAGAAGCATCTCCCCAAGTTTGACCCCGAGAAAGGTACGTTGGACGAGGATCATATAAACAACTTCTATCTTTCACTGCAAATTATGAGAGTTAAAACAGATGATGTTGCTTGTCGCCTTTTTCCACACACTCTTGAGAAAAAAGTGGCCACCTGGTACGGCTCCCTCCCAAGTGCCTCCATAATGTCATGGGACCAATTCTGCTGCTTTTTCTTGCAGAAATTTTTGGAGGACAAAACCCCTTCCATGCTCCTCATGGAGTTAAGTACCATTAAATGCCAGAAGAAAGAAAAGGTCAGGGATTTCAATCAGTGCTTTGCTACCATATTGCAAAAGTTTCCCCCCAACTTGGCGTTGGATGACTCCACTACCATAGACTATTATACAAAGGCCCTCCCCAGGGATATTGCTATCTTCGTAAAACGTGAAGCTAGGACCACCCTTGTGGAAAATTATGCGGCCACCCTCACTATAGAAAAGGACATGATTTCTATAGGAGCCATCGATCATGAAGGGAGAGATGACCACAAACCCACTACGAAGAAAAGTCAGTCCTCCACACCTAAGACCACGGATAAAGACAAGGATGCTTTTGACTTTGAGAGTATAGCAAAGACCCTTAAGCTATTGACTAATGAAGTCTCCGAACTGAAGAGAAAGGGAATAAAATCCACTACTGGCACTAAGACACAAAAGCCCTTTTTCAGAAAGAGTAACCCTATCGCCAGCTGACCTCCATCTAACTCGAACACTGTTCTCAATGTGGAGGAAATCGGAAAAGATAACTTTTGTTCCTTCCACCAGGCTGCCCACTCTGAAAAGACATGCCCACAATGGATTGGTAGCATGAATATAGTAGTAAATCAACTTCTGGATGATCAAAACCCAAGGGACGCAGGGGAGGATGATGTTTCTGACAATGAAGAAGATTTCCCCCCTGATGAAGAACCGAGATCCTCTATTCTTGCGTTCGATGTAATCCGCGGGGGGAGCAATCATACCATCACTGATATCAATATGGCTGATGATCCTAAGGTCAAACTCATACAAAATTATGGCTTCAGAAGTAAAGGACTGGTTCCCGAACAGTCCTTTGAAGAGAAGAAGAGGGCTTTCTTAAGAAAAATTCTACCCCCTGGGAATGGACAACAAGCTGTTCCTGAGAAGCCCATGGCCAAAAACACCCGAGTAAACCAAAAGAGAAAGCTCCCGGTAGGGTCACCCAAAGCCACCACCGAGCCTATTCCTCATTCTGATTCTAGTTACAACATTGTTGAGGACATGAAGAAAACCAGAGCCAGCATCTCCCTTTACGAGCTTTCCCGCATCACCAATCAACGAGAACTTATCCTCAAAGCCTTCACCAACACCTCAACTACTAAGCCTATGAGCAATACATCTGCGCAAGATAGTCTGAGTGTCCAGTCTATTGTAAACGCCATAAATGAAAATTATAGGGGATCCACTCCTCCCTTCCTCTTATCATTTGAGATTTTCAACTTCAACGTCCATAACTGCTTGGCTGACTCTAGCGCATCCACAAATGTCATGCCCCTGTCTGTTTGTAAGAAGCTAAACATTTGCTCGAAGAAAAATAACGCTAGGATCATTCAGCTTGATAGATCGCAAGTGCCAGCTATAGGAGAGATAAATAATGTCATCATCCACCTTTCTTCTGACTCTAGGGTCCACCAGTGTATAGAAATTGTAGTTTTAGACATCCCGGAAGCATACGACCTATTTCTTAGCAGGGACTGGTCCAGCAAGATGCAAGGGTATTTCGCTACCGACTGGTCCCACCCGTGGCTTCCCTAAAAGGGCCAAAACAACCAAATCAGGGTTGAAAGCGAACCTTATATGAAACACACTGTGACTGATTTGGATGCTACTAATGAACCTGTCAGCTTTGCCCAGGAAAAGATTGGCATGTGCTTCTGGGAGGCCATTTTCAGATGTTACCATTCTCCTGAGTCCCCAGTGAGCTCAGAGGTCCAGTCAGAACTAACACTTGTCACGGAAGACCAAGCCACCCCTGTCATACACCAAGCCGAAATCCCTCCCCAACCCACAACTCCAGAGGAGCCAGAAAACGATGTGTGGAACTTGTATTATGATTGTTCCAGGACACATGACGGAGCTAGCGTGGGCTGCATCCTGCTGGACCCCCAGAAGAACAAGTTATTGATTTTGTGTTGGCTAGAGTTCCAGTGCACCAACAATATTGCCGAATATGAAGCCTTAGTCCTCGGACTTAAGAAGGCACTGGACTTAAAGGTAAGATGCTTACAGGTTATTGGAGACTCTAAGATCATCACTCCTCAGGTACGCAATACCATCCATTGATTGTATCCACACTTAAAAGCTTATCAACAAGAGGTATGGTGCCTTATTTCTACTTTTGATGTGTTTGGTATCAAATCTGTGTTTAGAATGCATAATGCAATAGCTGATACTCTGGAAAATGTTGCTGCTAGATTTATCCCTCTGAGGGATGGATTTTCTATTGAAGTAATGTATAAACCCTCTGTGCCAGATAATATTACTAATTTACATGTCTTTGATGATGACCAACATATATTGATATTCATGCTCAGCACCGAAGTGTTCAAAGACGCGGTGATAGATGAGGCGAATCACGATCAATATTTGCAGGAAGAGCATGATAAATGCAAAGAAAAACCCATGCCCAAGGGGATAGTGTCACTTGAAAATCTTTTTCATATGCAAAGCCATTTCTGCAGGCCCCCAAATACCAAAATACAAAGTTCCACCTTGGCACATCGTCAGGTGAACTTAAGATCAAATGAGGATCTGAAGTTCATCAACCTTGGGAAAGATTGTTCCAACCAAGAGAGGCAGGATTTCACCCAGCTATTCTGGAAGTACCAAGAAGTCTTTGCGTGGACGTATGATGATTTACGTATGTATGATACTCGGATTATTCAGCACGTGATACCTATGAAGGAAGGAGTGAAGCCGTTCCAGAAAAAGCTTAGAAAAGTGCATCCAACGCTGGAACCTATGATTCAGAAAGAACTTAAGAAGCTTCTGGATGCATGCATCATCTTCAAAGTTTGGCACTCCACTTGGGTATCAAATCTGGTCCCGGTACGGAAGAAATATGGAGAGATCCGTTTGTGCGCGGACTTTCAAAATCTAAATCGGGCCTCAAACAAAGACAATTACCTGGTGCCCCCTATGGAACAAATATTGCAGGCCGTGTCTGGATCCAAAATTTTCTTCTTATTGGATGGGTTCTCTGGTTACAACCAAGTGCTAGTAGCTGAGCTAGACATATTGAAAACTACTTTCCGGACCAAGTGGGGAACGTTCACTTTCAGGCGCATGCCCTTTGGATTAATAAACGCGGGGGAAAATTTCCAACGGGCCATGGATATAGCTTTCCATGGTCTAATAGGATGGAGCATGGTAGTCTATTTGGATGATGTCACCATGTTTCTGAAACACTAGGGTGATCACTTACGCCACCTCAAGCAAATTTTTGAAAGGTGCAGGAAGTACAGGATCTCACTCAACCCGAAGAAAATTATTTTCGCCATGTCAGAGGGAAATTTGTTGGGCCACATCATAACCAAGTAGGGCATTGTTTTTTATCCCGATTAAGCAAAAGCCATTGCCCAAACTCCACCCCCTAGTAGCAGAAATGCCATGCAATCTTTCCTTAGGAAAATCAATTTTGTACAAAAATTCATATCAGATTTTGCCCAAATAGTCAGGCCTTTGCAGGGGATGATCAAGAAGAATGTGACTTTGAAATGGAATCTGCCTGAGAAGGAGTCATTCAATAAAATCAAGTAGGCCATAGCAGAAGCACCATCTCTCCAAAGTCTAGATTTTAGCAGAAGCTTCATCTTGTATACCTTCGCTTAGGATTCATCACTTGCAGCTGTCCTCACGCAGAAAGACGTCAACAATGATGAACGGCCTATATCATTCATGAGTACTGGGTTGTGTTAGGACCTCACTATGTACCACTTTTTACTATATATTTTGACACCAACTTACCTTTATAACCATGTTTAAAAAGGATTCCATCATCATTTTCATTCACTTTATCCAAAGGTATATAAAATCCTCTTCTTTACTATATGTTTAATCTGTTTAGATATAATTCCATATTACTCTTATATTTCATCATTAATCGAAGTAGATTGTTGCTAACATAAGTCTAAAAGATCGCAGATAAATTATGTGCTGTGCTGGAACAATCGACTGTTGCTGAAACAGTCAAACTTCGTTGCTGAAACAGTCGACTCCGTTGCTGAAACAATCGACTCTGTTGCTGAAACAGCCAGCAGGCACGCAAATTCCGTCACTACCCGTAATTTGCGATTCTGGAAGAGTATTTTTTGGAACAATGGCAACAAAATGAAGACGTGGTTACACGGATTATCTTGAAGATAGTACTCTTTTTGTATCTGTTGTAACAATATCTTTTTATGGAAGAACAGAATAGCCCTGTTTTAAGAAAGAAGAACATAATTGGCATAAACGTAGATTTTCTCTAATGTAATTGTAAGAGATGTCTCCTCTTTAAAAATAGGAGACATCATCATTAGAAAGGAGTTCAAAAACTACAGGAGAACATTGTGTTTGAGAGGACAGGAGCTAGACTCCAGTTGTAATGTATCATTTCTTTTGACAGATGAATAAAAGTTCCTTTTGAGCGCTTCAATTTAATCCTTTCTTTGGGGAATATTGTGAGAAGGAAAGGGCCTGCCTTCCTCACAAGATTCGCCCAACTGTTCCTGTAGTTTGCTAGATTTCTTTATGATATTCTCACTTTACTTTAATTATGTTTGCTAAAACACCAGTTACACAGTTCTGTAGTTTATTGAGCATTCTGTTTCCTTTAACGCTACATGTGTTTAGTACATTCATTCTTAAGAAGTTGAGAGATCTATTTCTGTTATTTGTTTGAATGTATGATTGATGCTGGGAAGCAGGTGCTGAAGATTCCTGTACAAAGGAATAGGGTCATGTTCCCATTAATTGCCTTTCTTTTCCCTGCAGTGTGATTAGAAACAGGAGACAGGTGCTGAAGGTTCATGTTCATGGGAATAGGGTCCTGTTCTCTTGAGTTTATCTTTTCTACAGAGTGATTAGTGTCAGGCAGCAGGTGCTGAAGTTCCTATTTAAAGGAATAGGGTCTTGTTCCCTATTATGGTTGATTGGTTTCCTTTCCTGCAGAATGATTTCCTTTTATTTGGATTCTTAAAAACTGCAATAGAGGAATTACTTCTACTATAACATAAGTAACTTCAGCTTTGATTAAACAGGGTGTGAATAATTAGATTTGTATGATTAATAATTGTGTGGCTTTCTACTACAACATTATTTTTGCTTTTGGAATTGAGCATATCCAGTGTGTGATTGTATTTGGAATAAACAGACTTCCTCGGGTTGACAATTTATGTGGAGCTTGAATTGTTAAAACAATTAAAGCAACCAACATTTTGGCGTCATTGCCCGGGAAGGTAATTATAGATTTCAAAAGCATTAATATTTTCTTTCTAGATGTGCAGATTGTATGAGAGGACGCGGAAACCAGAAGAAAACTAACCCCACAGGTGGCAAAGGCAAAGGAAGGGGAGGAAGAAAGACTTTCATTGACGAGATTGTATCAAAGGCTGAATCATCACAGAGATTAAGTTCTCGAAGACCAAAACTTTAGCACTCCCCTCAATCAGATTACAAAACAGAGGAAGTTGTGGGTCCTGAAAACATAGAGGAGCCAGTGATTAAAGAACTAGCAGTCAGTGCTGGAGAGTCAGAAGAAAGTGCTAGCAAATCAACAGAGCACGTTGAGGAAATAATAGAAAGTATTGGACGACCAGTGGAAAACATTGAGGAGCCAGTAGAAGATCTTGACGATCGAGCAAGTGCAGTAGGAGAACAGACAATGGAAGGAAACAATGAAGACTTCTTTGGTGGAGGACATGTAGATCCTGAAGGAGAAGGAAAGGATGAAAATTCTCTCTCTACCTTGGGATTTCCTATCAATGATCTCCCTATAGGAACAACTCCTATGAAAAACATTCCATTGTCAGCTTTACCTAACTTCCATGGTTTATCCTCTGAAGATACGGATGAATTTCTTTTTGAATTTGATATATTATGCAGAAGTTATGATTATGTTACTAATGCTCAAAAGTTGAAACTGTTTCCAGCAACATTAAAAGGAAATGCTTTAAGATGGTTCATGAGCCTTGGGAGTCAGGTAATCACAACATGGGAACAGATGAAACAGACATTTCTACTTAAATATCAAGACTACTGTCGGACGAGAGAAAATAAGGACGAACTATTCAATATGGCACAAAAGCCGGACGAGAATTTGGAGGACTATGTAGAAAGGCTGCAGTACAATATACAGAGATCTGATCATCCGAATATAAGTAAGGAAATTCGTAAAACAATATTACTTAGAGGATTAAGGGATGATTTTTTAGACATGTTAAACATGCTTGGCAAGGGAGATATATCTAAATAATCATATGATGAGATTGTTGAACTTTGTAAGAGGTGTTCAAGGGGAGCTGCAAGGAACAGAGTAAGTAATAGAGATCCCACCTATTCAAAAGTGCAGAAATCAGCCAGTGGGGGAGCAACAAGAGAGGAAATATGTAATTTACTTGAAGAATTTAAAACTGAGATGTTAAGTTCCTTTGCTTCACAAATTGACACTTTGCAGGTTAAGAAGAAGCAGGCTGAAGCAGAAGCAACTCTGGCTGTCTTTTGCCTGAAGTGCAGAGACAAACATCCACTAAGGGAGTGCCCATTGGACAAAATACCAATCTGCACCCTTTGTGAGAAAGATCATGAAACACAGCAATGTCCATCTCTACCAGGAATAAAGGTAGCATTACAGCCAACGGAAGAAGAAGCTGAAGCAGTTTACTTGCTAACTCAAAGAAGACAATGGCAACCAAAAGGACAAGGTATGAACTCTAGTATGCCATTTAATCGTTGGAATAATTATTCTGCTTTCAGTTAAACAAAATACCCTCCCTTTAATAAAATGAAATACCCACCCTTTAATCAAATGAATTTCCCACCCATGCAAAAAACAAATAACCCTCCCTTTGTTGATCCTACAATGTGGACTCCTTGGCCCCCACAGCAACCATCTTCTTTTAACCCTTGGAATTCAAATTGGAGAAGCCAACAACTCCCGTATCCAAATCAATTTCCTCAATTTCAAAAACCACTTCCTCTGCCATCAAATGCTCCGCCAAATAACCAAATGAGACCCCAGCTACCTGTGCAACCAAATCCTAACCCCAATAATAAAGTTGTGCAAGTCATTGATATTCAGAATCAGTCTATATTTCCTACTATGCAATGTAATGATATTCATTTAAGATCAGGGAAAATAGTAGAGCCTATTATTGATGACATAACTTCTTCTGATTCTGATAAAGAGGAAACTGAGAAACATAAGAAAGCACAACCACCCTCTAACAAGAATATTGAAATAACAGAACCACCATTCCCCGAGCGTTTGGTTTTAACTAGAACGCCTGAAACACCTGCTTTTAATCTTTTGGGGGAATTGCAAAACTTGTATGTTAAAATTCCACTTTTACAAGCATTAAGAGATGTACCAATTTATGCCAGAACAATAAGGGATATTTGTGTTAAGAAACCTGGTAGGAAAACTAAAGATCCCCTTACAGTACATGTGATGGGTGATTTATCTGCATTAATGTCCGGAAAAACCCCTCTTGTGAAATATGGTGACCCCGACGATCCTACCGTGACAATTCAAATTGGTAAAACAATGATTCCTCAAGTTCTGGTAGATTTAGGTGCTGCAATAAACATAATGACTCTTGAAACTTCACAATTGTTACAGCTGAATAACACAATCAGAGATACACCTACCATTTTAGAGTTGGCTAACCATTCTACAATTAAACCTGAAGGATTTGTTGAAGATCTACTTATCTCAGTTGAATCCTGGAAGCACCCAGCTGATTTTGTTGTATTGCAGACTAAAAAAAAGCTAGGGGGACATCCTTTAATTCTGGGGAGGCCATGGCTGGCCACAGCTGATGCCTTTATCAGTTGCAGATCTGGTTCAATGAAAATTTCTAATGGTTATGAAACCAAACAGCTTACTCTTTATCCTCATGCTACACCCATAATTAATAATGAATATTATATGTGGATGGATTATGATGATAATGTTGTTCAGCCCATTCTAACTATTGGACAAGCCTTAACTCTTAAAGACAATACAGAGGATGAAATAATTAATAATTTTATTTGTGAACCTTCCTCTGTAATTGCTGAAACACACAATCAATTGACTGCAATTTTTGAGACAGATACCCAAGAAAAGATTGAATCTGAAGACTTATCTCAGACATTAACCACCATCTCATCTAAAAGTATAACAGTTGAAATTGAACCCGGCAAGACATTAAACATAAATCCTGATCTAACAGTTGCTGAAACATAGCAGTTAATGAAGTTATTGCATGAAAATAAGGAAGCATTTGCATGGGATTACACAGATATGAAAGGGATCTCTTCTGAACTATGTACTCATCGAATTTACATTAAAGAGGGATGCTGACCAGTCTGTCAACCCCAAAGACAAATGAACCCTAATTTACGAGAAATTGTTAAAGAAGAACTTCAGAAATTGCTCAATGCGGGATTGATATACCCCATATCTGACAGTGAATGGGTTTCCCCATTGGTAATTGTCCCTAAGAAAAACGGGAAATGGAGAGTATGTGTTGATTACAGAGCCTTGAACAAAGCCACTCAAAAGGATCACTTTCCTTTGCCTTTCATTGATCAGGTGTTGGATAGTCTGGCAGGGAAGAAATTATTTTCTTTTCTAGATGGATTTAGTGGGTATAATCAGATTAGAATTGCACCCCAAGACCAGGACAAGACCACTTTCACTAGCCCTTGGGGAACTTTTGCTTATAGAGTTCTTCCATTTGGGCTATGTAATGCACCAACAACTTTTCAGAGGGCTGTTATAGGAATCTTTTCTGATATGTTGAATGACTCTATGGAAATATTTATGGATGATTTTACTCCTTATGGTGTGTCTTTTGAAGATGCATTACAAAATCTTGAGAAGGTACTTAAACGATGTATACAAGCTCACCTCTCCCTAAGTACTGAAAAATGTCATATGATGATGAGTGAAGGAGTAGTGCTTGGGAATTTTATTTCATCTCAAGGTATTCAGGTAGATCCATCTAAAATATTGGTCATTCAGAATCTTCCTGTTCCTAAAACACAAACTGATGTGAGAAGTTTTCTAGGACATGCTGGATATTACAGAAGATTTATTAAAGATTTTTCTAAGATAGCTTCTCCATTATTTGTGTTGCTTATGAAAAATGCTGAATTTAAGTGGACTAATTCTCGTCAGAAAGCCTTTATAGAACTCAAGCATCAGTTATCTACTGCTCCTATTTTGAGGGGACCTGATTGGGCCCTCCCTTTTCATATATCTTCTGATGCTTCAGACACTGCAATTGGAGCTATCTTGGGACAAGAGGACAATAATATTCCTTATGCTATCTACTTTATCAGTAAGAATATGACCCCTGCTGAGCTTAATTATACAGTTACCGAAAAGGAGTTTCTTGCAGTAATTTATGCCATTAATAAATTTCGACACTATATCACTGGTTATTCTACTTTTGTGCACACTGACCACTCGGCTATTAAGTATTTAATGAATAAATCTGTCACAAATGCTAGAGTTACCAGATGGCTATTATTACTGCAGGAATTTGATATCACAATTGTAGATCGGCCTAGTAAAGAAAATGTGGTGGCTGATTTCCTTTCACGGTTAAAAACTGATAATGATATTCCAGTAGATGATTCTTTTCCTGATGAGTATTTGTTTGCAGTTTCTGCTCACTCTCCATGGTATGTAGATATTGCCAATTATTTGGTTGCAGGAAAATTACCATCACACCTGTCATACAGAGAAAAAAGAAGAATTGTTCAACAAAGTGCCAGGTATAGCTGGATAAGTGGGTGTCTTTTCTATACAGGGCTTGATCAGGAAATCCGAAGATGCATTAGGGAGGATGAAGTGTATGACATACTAAAAGCTTGTCATGATGGCCCTTGCGGAGGGCATTTTGCTGATAAAAGAACATCACACAAAATTTTGAGGATGGGTTACTATTGGCCCTCATTATTTAAGGATGCAAAGAAATATGTGAGGGCTTGTGACAGCTGCCAGCGAATGGGTCAACCCAATCATAGAGATCAAATTCCATTAAACCCCCAGGTAGTTTCCGAACCATTTGAAAGATGGGACTTGGATTTCATAGGACCCATTTATCCTCCATCCAATCAAAGAACTTATATATTAGTCTCTACAGACTATATGACTAAATGGGTGGAGGCCAAAGCACTTATTAGAGCCAATGAAGAAGCTGTCCTAGCTTTCTTATTTGAAGAAATCTTCACTAGATTTGGAATTCCTAGAGAGCTAGTTACAGATGGAAGACCTCCATTCAATTCTCATGGTTTTAAGTCTACCCTTCAGAAATATCATATTCATCATAGAATGACTACACCATACCACCCCTAGGCCAATGGGCAGGTGGAAAGCACAAATAAAGTATTAGAAGCCATTCTAACTAAAACAGTGAAGGACAACCGGAAGGATTGGTCTCAAAGGCTCCTTGAAGCACTATGGGCTTACAGAACTACTTGGAGAAACACTACAGGTTTTTCTCCCTATGAATTGGTTTATGGTAAAAATGTTGTTTTTCCTGTGGAATTTGAAATTAAAACTCTAAGAACTGCTTTAGCTATTAATCTTGATTTGACTGATGTGTAGACAGCTAGGCTGTAGCAACTTCTTGAATTGGATGAAAAGAGATTAGATGCCATTCACCAAACAACCATGATTCAACAACAGAGAATGAAGTGGCATGATAAAATTATCAAACACAAGTAGTTCCAAAAGGGTAATTGGGCCCTATTATATGACTCTCGGTTTGAAACTTTTCAGGGTAAGCTACGTACACGTTGGCTTGGACCATATGAAGTAGATGCTATTTTTCCTAATGGAACAGTAAGACTTCTAACAATTGATGATTCTAAAACACCTCTACTAGTCAATGGTCATAGGCTCCGTTTGTACCAGCGCCCTATTTCTAAAGAGGATTTCAAGACTGCTTGCATGACTGATACACATTATCTTTTTCTAGGGGAGTCTTCTGCTCCTCACAGCATTTAATTTTCTGCACTGTATTTCTAGTATTAGATTAGATTTAAAACTAATAATCCCTGTCAAGGGTTGGCATGTTACAATTGAATTTTGCAGATTCTGGAAAAGCTCATTAAGGAGGACAGATTCATCACAAGAAGATCTGAAGCTTCAATCACAGAAGCTTGTTCCCTTCATTTTAACCCATTTCCTAGCAATATCCCTTTTATCCCATTTCTACATTATTTCCCTTTTTCCCTTTTTCCCACTTCTACCATTCCTGAAATATCATCCTTCAGCTAGTATTTCCTATCCCTCACTTCTGAAATTATCCCTTATCAAATACTTCCCCCACTTGTCTTAAATCCAAGTCATTATATCCCATTTTCTTGATTTTTCCCTTTGCTGAAACACCAATTTCAGCAACATGTCATTCATTTTTCTATTGCTGAAACACCTGTTTCAGCAACCTGTCATTTATCTTTTCATCATTAAAACACCATTTATTTCCTCTGCTATACAAGCTTTTCAGTTCTCCACTTTTACTCTTCAGATCCTTTGAGTGAATATTATTCAGTACTGAGCAGATCCTGATATGCTCCTGTTCTACATTTTAGAGACATCTACATATTCTTCCATTAATATCAAGCCATTATGAAGCACTCTATACTTCGAATTTTAAATACAAAGGTAAAAATATAAGGTATGTGGTTTTTATGTAATGCAGTTAAATAATATTTTAAAGAGAGGATCTTGCTCATAATGACTACAATCTCCACACGCTTAAACATCATTGCACCATACGTAGGGGGGGGGGGGAATTTCGAAAACTGAATCATCATTTCACATCATCCAATCCTCCATCATTCTTCATATCCATTTCCGCCGTCATTCAGACTCCATATCCTCTGTTGCAACAATAAGCTTGACCAAAGCCTGTGTTTCTGTTCTCTGCGCCTCTGCATGTGACTCAAGCTAGTAGCTATGGGAGGGTCGACTATCAGACACGAGCCTGGCTCGATAACTCTTCTTCAATTGTTCCCGGAGGCCTACCAAATTTTTCAACAAGCAACATGGACAACATACTTTGAAAGGTTAGGAGAATTTGATCAGCAGCAAGTTTTAGAGTTCGCACAGAATCTTCAGGGGAATTATTCAGTGGTTCAAGGGGTCTGAATTTCAGTCACAAAGGAAGATATAGCACAAGTTTCAGGATTTCCGGTTATAGGGGCTCGCTGGTTCAGCAGGAAACAAGTTATTTTAAATGCACAGCAAGATTTTCTTCTTCCAGATGAACCGGTTGAACTTAAAGGCCGCGGTATAAGTCTGCATTCATTACCTCGACCATGGCCGATAGTAGCTGAATTCATCAAGAACTATTTGACATGCGAATGGCGTTACCAGGTAGTCTATCAACACGACTTCGTTTTAATGAATCATTTGAGGAATGGTCGATTAGTCAATATTCCCTATTATCTGCTTGGTTGTATCAAAAACATGTCATATTATTGCAGACGGTTAAATTCCCATTGTTATCCCTTACCCATCATCGCTTATGTCAATTATTAATTCAGAGGGGTTTTGCTCAGCAAAACCCCCCTCTGAATAATCCACTCCTCATTCCCCAGCAAGCCGAAATTCCCCAGCAAGCCGAAATTCCCCAACAAGCCAGAAATTCCCAAGAAACTCCTGGGAGTTCTTATGAAAGGCAACTGGATGATATTCCAGAACCCCCAGTAATTCCATCCTCAGAACCAGTTGACCTACCCCCAAGTTCGTCCCACTTAGTAGAGTCACCCCTTCCCACTACTCCTATCCCTAGCAATGACTCTCCAACACCCCCATCTCCACTTACTCATAAAAGAAAGAGACGAACCCCAACAGTCTCTGTCTCAAAACGACAAACAAGGGCCACATCCCAAATTTTCACTTCTTCCGAAAGCCCTTCCCCTAGAAAAGAATCTTCTCCTACAAAGAAAAGGAAAGACACTGACTTCTCTGCTTTCCTACCAAAAAGGAAAATGAAAATGACTGTTGAAACAGGAGTTACTCCCATTTCCCCTGACCCCGCCACTATCCTGTTAAAACTTCAATCCTCACCACCATTCCAAATTCCCCAACCCGTCTCGTCTGATGCCACTATCACACAAGAACCAGTGACCTGGGATAACATGACATTATTTATGGCTCAAACAATGACTGCCACACAAGAACCTGTCACTTACCCAGAGGCTGAAACACAAGAACCAGCCACTGTGGTACAATAATCATACACCAAGCATGATAATACAGGGAAACTAGCTGTAGCTACTCCACAAGAACCAGCTACAGCTTTGGATCAGCAGACAACTCCAGCAGAATCAACCAGCACAAAGGGTTCACACACTATGGCATCTTTATTGGAGGAAAATGAGTTTTTGAAGTCAGAACTAGAGGCCTATAAGAATGAATTAATCATGGCACGAGAAGCCTTTGATAGAGAATTGAATCTCTACATTCTAGCACACATAGCATCAGCACAAAATAAGGATCCATGCAGAGAATACATGTGCCATGAGTGTTGTAATATTTACCAACAGGCAGGATACAGTGTAGTCAAAATTTAGGTATCTGAGGCATCTACATCAGCTGCAATTAAAGAAGAATGCCCTACTGCTCCACAAGAACCAGTAGGGCCCTCAAAAAGTCTGGAAAAAGAAACTAAACCACAGATATCTCGCCCTGTGCTAGTCAGCTCAGCCACTCAGACAATGCCCCAACCACAGATATCTCGCCCTGTGCTAGTCAGCTCAGCCACTCAGACAATGCCCCAACCACAGATATCCAGCCCTGAGTTAGTCAGCTCAGCCACTCAGACAATGCCCCAACCCAGTACTTCTAATGCTGGGACACAGACCCTTCCATGGAAACAATTAGAACTTATGAACAACTGAAAGAAACAATATGATGTAGATCAAGATAAAATATTGCAGCAGCATAAGCTGGCATGGCAGAATCACATGTATGCCAACTGGGATATTTGGGAACAGACATTGCAACAACTCAAGGATTCCAAGAAAGAAGTCAAAGAATCAAAGGAAAAGTTGGTTTTGATGTTTTCATTAGTGCAAAAGTTGATGGCTACCCGAAAACCCTCTGTGAATTATTCTCTCTTCCTCTCTGAACGTTTGGTTTATTTTCAATTGAAGGCAATAAAGGATGGCAGACCTCATGAATTTCTTACTGCGGAACAATTTTTTAAGACTTTTGTTGAGGCCCCTGAAAGTGACCAACATTTGTTGTGTGAACTTTATCTCCATAACGAGGCCATGCCTGAGAATAGAAAAGTCAATCTCACTCCAATTGTAGGTGATGTACAAATAAGGGCATTCGTTTCATTCCTGGCCAATCAGCTCACCTGGAAAACTGCGTTTATTGTAAGTAGGCATAATGAGGAGAATAGGCTCCTTTGGATTAGACTAGAACCTCTAAATCCTACCATGTTTGTAGCACAATATCACCGATTCTTGCAGAAGCCAGGAATGCACAGGTACATACAACAACTGCAAGCTTCAACACTTTTAAAGTGTCTACAACTAATCAGAGTAAAGGAGGCTGCTGCATTGAATGCCAACACTATGTTTTGGCAGCAGTCATGTAAGGAAAGACAAGAATATCACCCTTTCAGCCCTGATAATCTTCAAGTTTCACTCTCCAGGGTACCTAATTACATCAGATGCATTCGGCATTGCGGAGCAAACTGGATTGGTTACCATTTTCATTTTCCACTTCTATGGATGCCTACAGAAAAATACCAGTGTCACTATCAATTGGCTGATAGAGATGAAGCTGTAGCATGGCAGCAATTGCAGAACAATCGAGGATTCCGAGCTCTGACAGAAGCTACCTTCTCCAGCTACTGCTTGAGCAACTTGCATGCACAAAGTCAGTACTCAGACTCTGACTCAGACTAGGAGTTGCCTGAGGACATGCAACCCTTTCAGCTGGGGGGGATGTTAGGACCTCACTATGTACCACTTTTTACTATATATTTTGACACCACCTTACCTTTATAACCATGTTTAAAAAGAGTTCCATCATCATTTTCATTCACTTTATCCAAAGGTATATAAAATCCTCTTCTTTACTATATGTTTAATCTGTTTACATATAATTCGATATTACTCTTATATTTCATCATTAATCGAAGTAGATTGTTGCTAACATAAGTCTAAGATATCGCAGATAAATTATGTGCTGTGCTGGAACAATCGGCCGTTGCTGAAACAGTCAAACTTCGTTGCTGAAATAGTCGACTCCGTTGCTGAAACAGTCGACTCCGTTGCTGAAACAGCCAGCAGGCACGCAAATTCCGTCACTACCCGTAATTTGCAATTCTGGAAGAGTATTTTTTGGAACAATGGAAACAACATGAAGACGTGGTTACACAGATTATCCTAAATATAGTACTCTTTTTGTATATGTTGTAACAATATCTTTTTATGGAAGAACAGAATAGCCCTGTTTTAAGAAAGAAGCACAGAATTGGGATAAACCTAGATTTGCTCTAATGTAATTGTAAGAGATGTCTCCTCTTTAAAAAGAGGAGACATCATCATTAGAAAGGAGTTCAAAAACTACAGGAGAACATTGTGTTTGAGAGGACAGGAGCTAGGCTCCAGTTGTAATGTATCATTTCTTTTGACAGATGAATAAAATTTCCTTTTGAGCGCTTCAATTTAATCCTTTCTCTGGGGAATCTTGTGAGAAGGAAAGGGCCCGCCTTCCTCACAAGATTCGCCCGACTATTCCTGTAGTTTGTTAGATTTCTTTATGATATTCACACTTTACTTTAATTCTGTTTGCTGAAACACCAGTTACACAGTTCTGTAGTTTATTGAGAATTCTGTTTCCTTTAATGTTGCATGTGTTTAGTACATTCATTCTTAAGAAGTTGAGAGATCTATTTCTGTTATTTTTTTGAATGTATGATTGATGCTAGGAAGCAGGTGCTGAAGATTCTTGTACAAAGGAATAGGGTCTTGTTCCCATTAATTGCCTTTCTTTTCCCTGCAGTGTGATTAGAAACAGGAGACAGGTGCTGAAGGTTCCTGTTCATGGGAATAGGGTCCTGTTCTCTTGAGTTTATCTTTTCTACAGAGTGATTAGTTTCAAAAAACAGGTGCTGAAGTTCCTATTTAAAGGAATAGGGTCTTGTTCCCTGTTATGGTTGATTGGTTTCCTTTCCTGCAGAATGATTTCCTTTTATTTGGATTCTTAAAAACTGCAATAGAGGAATTACTTCTACTATAACATAAGTAACTTCAGCTTTGATTAAACAGGGTGTGAATAATTAGATTTATATGATTAATAATTGTGTGGATTTCTACTAAAAAATTATTTTTGCTTTTGGAATTGAGCATATCCAGTGTGTGATTGTCTTTGGAATAAACAGACTTCCTCGGGTTGACAATTTATGTGAAGCTTGAATTGTTAAAACAATTAAAGCGACCAACAGGTTGCAGGGAGCTAAACTGAATTACCCTGAGATCGAAAAGCAGGGTTATGCAGTCTAAAAATCATTCAATAATTTTAGGCTATACATCTTGAAAAACTATGTCACATTTTTCGTCTCCCACCCAGTTATCTGCTCACTGTTCGTGCAGCAAGAGCTAGGTGAGAGACGAGGGAAATGGATGGCATGTCTTCAAGAGTATGACCTAGAGTTCAAACTAGCACACATTATCAAAGGACAAGGACTCTGCCAAATGGCTGTGGAGGCCGCAAGCTCACACGAGGTTGAAGAAGAGTGTTGGGAACAAGAAATTGACATGTATCAGAGTGACCACGCACCTCAACAGAGAAACCCTTCTTGGTACTTTGACATTTTGGGATATTTGGGCCATGGTTTCTTGGACCCTGTTTTGACTGCCCAGTAAAAACGCGCAATAAGGCTTAAGGCTGCATCCTACCAGTTAATCCAAGGTAAGATTTTCAAGAAACATCATGATGGAGTTCTGCTACGCTGCCTGGAGCATGATGAAGCACAGAGCATCCTGACCGAACTGCACGACGGACCAGCCGGAGGGCATTTTGTAGGCGATACCACTGCCCACAAAATAATGCGCGCAGGGTACTAATTTCCAACCCTTTTCAGAGATTCTCATGCGTATGTCCGGAAATGTACCCAATGTCAAAATTTTTCCAACTAAGAGGCACAGCCAGTCACTCCCCTACAGTCAGTGGCAGTAGAGGAACTCTTTCAACAGTGGGGTTTAGACGTGATCGGTGAAATCCTACCTCACTCCTCCAAACAACACCAGTATATTCTCACTGCTACCTATTATTTCACCAAGTGGGTCGAAGCAATACCATTATGCCAAATCAACGATCAAGAGGTAATACAAATTTTCACTCATTCTATAATCACAAGGTTTGGCATTCCAACTTCCATAGTTTTTGACAATGCAACTTATTTTTCATCTTTTAAATCGTATGATTTTTCTTTGGAAAATGGTATTGTGCTTAAACACTCTACAAATTATTAGCCCCAAGGAAATGAGTTAGCCGAGTCAACTAATAAAAATCTTATCCGCATCATCAAGAAGACTCTATTGTCCCACCAACAAAACTGGAATAATGCCCTCCACAATGCTCTTTGGGCTGACTGTGTCACACCCAAATCTTCACTCGGCACCTCCCCATATTTTCTTGTGTATGAAAAATAAGTCGTGCTTCCTTCTCACTTATCTCTCCCTGCCCTTCAGTTGTCCCAAGAAATCCATGGTACCCCATGCCCCACCTTGCAGACCTGGATCGACACACTACTGAAACTGGAGGAAGAAAGGAAAAAAACCCGGGAAAAATTCGCCATCCACCAAAATCGGATTAAGAGATGGTTTGATAAAAAGTCTGCAGGGAGTAAAATTTTTGAAGTAGGAGACCTAGTCCTTAAATGGGATAAAGCTCATGAAGAGAAGGGAAAAAATTCCAAATTCCAAGCGCTGTGGACAGGTCCATTCCAGGTCAAGGAGAATTTAGGGTCCCACACATTTAGACTGCAAACTCTAGAGAGAAGAGTCGAGGTCCTCCCGGTCAATGGGCATGACCTCAAAAATTACTTCACATAGTAGCCCTCGGAGGGCTATCCCACCCCTGTACCATAGTTCATTTTTTTCTATCGACGTCATTTTTATCATTAAAAAAAAAACTAAAACTCAAGAAGGTGGAAGGTCTTGTCAGAGCCACACAATTGGCACACTACACCAGGTTCTATGTTGATGGGAAGCCTCTCCCGAAAGACACAAAGGTGGTGAGAGCTTGCCTATAATTGACACCCAAAGGTAGTACATGACCTAGCTCGAACCACCAAGAACGGGCAGCTCACCTAGCAAGCTTGAAAGGGTGTCTATGAGAAGAAAGTTGGATAAAGTAGCGACTAGATAGAAAGGAAACAAAGTTAACTTTGGGTGACATCAGGATATCCGAGAAAAACCAAAGTCCTCATACAAACTAGGAGCAACCTCTCTTTCAAGTAAAATAAGTCGGGATCCCTCATCTGCCTAGGAAAAATTGCCTCTCTCAAATAAGTGCCATGAGCACACCTAAATAAGTGCCTTAGGCACATTCAAAATAAGTGTATTAGCAAACCAATAAAGGGTAAAGGATTGAGAAAGGATTCCTGCATAGAGAGGTGATGTGACAACTCCACCGAGGTACTAACCAGGCTCGCTGGCAGCGAAGCAACATTTACGACTCCTAAGCAGTGACTATGTTGGGACCACGAGGTTCGCAGGCAACAGAGCAACACAATGAGGACAAAATAATCGTACCGGATCTTGTGGGTACCTGAAGTTCTCCAAACCTTTCAGTCCAGAAACTTGAAGCAATGAAACTTGGTTAACTAGCACCTAAACAGGCTAGCAGGCCAAGAAACTTCGAAAAGTGCCAAAGGCAAGGTAGTAGGGACCTTAAGGTGAAAAGAACAGCTAGCGAAGGCCCCTCCCTCCCCCCACCAAGACAAACCATTGGTAGAGGTTCTGGGTCCGACCACTGAATCGCCATTTGTTGTAGCCTCTACAACACCCTCCAGAAAATCCACACTTTAAAATTTTTGGAGCCCCTTGAGCATAAAAATAAAGCTAAGTTAAAGTCTGGGAAGGTTAAGTCGCTAAGTCGCAGATTTCTTGAAATTTGGAAAATCGCGACCCCGCAACCCCCAGAGGTCGCAAGGTCGCAAGGTCACCAGGTCGCAAGGTCGCACCTCTCTCAAACCGCCAACTAGTGTGACCCATCGACCTCATTAATGGCTCGCATGTGCGACCCTTTTATAAATATAAGGGTCGCTAGGTCGCATTATGTCCATACGGAAAATAGAAAGAAATGCTTCTGACAGGTCGTCTAGAGCACGATTTTCTCGGGTAAGTTGTCGTTTCCTCCTGTTGTTTCCTTTTATGTTTTTTTTTCGTTAATTGCCCCTATTCCAGCCTTTAAATTGTCCATTTTCTTTGCTCCTTTTTATCATCTAAGACTTAAGGTGCCCTCTTTGCCCTAACACTTCCCCTCCTTGCATAATGTTGCCACTACTTCACATCTAGACTCTTATGATTTGTATTTTTCCCCTGAAACTCCTCCCTTTGTTTGTTTTGGCCATCCTAGCCTTGCATTTTGAATATAAAGGAAAATCTACTTAACGTGGTGCACGCTAAAACCCCCCGGCAAGCCCTAGTGTGACATGTGACCCTTACGACCCTGCGACCCCAGTTGCTGAGTTGCCAGGTCGCATTCGCCCTCCTTTCTACTTTTACGTGACTTCGCAACCTAGCAACTTTGCGACCCGGTCGCAGGTCGCAGAGTCGAACTTTCATCGGTTTTCCTAGAATTTGTGACCTAGTGACCCTTCGACCTAGTTGCAGGTCGCAGAGTCGCATTTCCATCGGTCTTCCTAGAATTTGCGACCCAGTGACCTCGCGACCTGGTCGCAAGGTCACAAGGTCGCACTTCCGTCGGTCTTCCTAGAATTTGTGACCCAAAGACCTCGCGATTTGGTTTCAAGGTCGCAATGTCGCAAAGTCGCAAAATATTTGAGAGTTTCAACATCGCGACCTTTGCAACCCTGCGACCCAGTCGTAGGTCGCTAATTCAACCCTTCCCGTGTCTCCAGTTGGAAAAAATAATAATTGTACCTAGGCTTGTACTATCATGGCATCTTTCTTATCCTAGGAATCTTTCATGAACATGACAGGTGAATTCAAAGTAGACTTAGAGTGTGTTCCCATCTCCTTAGATTCAAGTGAAATGGGACCTCCAGTGGCCCGAAAAAAGAACAAAAGCCCAGAAGTAGAGGACATAGAGATGGATATACTTATGTCCCCACCACCGATCTACAAGGACACCTTGTGCACATTTTCCAAAGGGGACAGCATGCGCTTGTACCAAGTGTACCAGGAATTTGCTCAACAGGAATTCCCAGAGGACCTCCCTGACCGACAAGCATACATACAAGTTAAAAGGTTAAGGCTCCATCATGCAGGTGCCCACCCTGCTATATTCCCATGCGCGGAGGTCATTGAATGGATTATACAAAACACCGACCCCAAAAAGTGGGTAATCAGGGACTATGAGGGCAAAGCTTTCGTGACTCTCAAAGGCTCGGATTCTCAAATTTACTACGCATTTCCTGAACGAGAGAAGGACTTCACAGAAGATTGGGCCATCGCCCACGCAGTCCCCATAACAGACACTCTAAAAGGGTGGTGGGAGGAGCCTAAAAAATTCAAGGCCAAGAAGGATCAAGAATATCCAGTGGCAGGTCTTAGGAAGGTGTATAAACTGGTAGCCGCTATGCTTTGCAGATTATACAGGTGTCCCGATGCCACCACTTTTGGTGGTACGTGGGCAACCCTAATGGAGTATGTTGTTGGGCAGTGAAAACGGTATGAAATTACTATGTATCTTCTCGTTCTTTTTCCATATACATACTCCTTTTTGCCTTGGAAAGGTAATTTATTGTAAGAATTATAATAGAATTTGAAAGGTTTATGTTTATTGTAAAAAGATGACTAAAGGATACTTTTTGTTGAAAAAACAAGAATTCGACGAGGTGAATAGCTATACCAAACGCAGGGCTGAAAGAAATGTAGCTTCTACTCCATCAACATTGAACCATATCCAGCTAAAGGCAAGGAGATCTGAACGAATTTCCAAGAAAAGGTAGGGGACAGCTTGGCCTCGGTTAGAGTAAACAGGATGATAACTAAACAAAGAGGAGCGAATCCCTCAGGATCCTTCGATCCTGAGGGATCGATGTTCAAATTCATCTTATTCCTTGAATTGTCCGTCGAGATTTGATATAAAAAGCAATGTCCTTTAGTGACAGTCAGTCAGTGGGTTGGTCAAAAGGCTTTACATTTAAAAATTTCCTCTGTAATTTAATGTTTTATTAACTCTCGGCTTTGAGAGAGCCTCCTCTGTAATGCTTTATGTTGGTTTAATATAAGACACACGTTTCATTTCATCTTCTAAGCTTTGAATTAGCCCAGCAGTATTTCACTGGTGCTAAGGGCTCGACTCTGGTGGAATCACTTCGCTGTTTGTATTTTTAATCCTTGCTTATTGTTGTGTGAAGTGTGTTTAATGAATTGATTTATCGTTGTTAGATCAAATACAGAGTCATTGCTATTTCATCCTTTACAAGAAGCACATTTGTTGTTCGGTTATCTTGTTATCATTAGAAAGCTTTGTTGTTCTGTATCTGATTTGAGTTGTCGTTCCATTAATTTATTCGTTATAATTGATTGTTGCATGGTGAGTGGCTGTTGATAGGATTGAATCGTGGAAATATAGTTTCTTTATTGCGTTAGAGTTGTAATTTCTGTTCATTTCATATTTATGTTCCACCTCTGTTCATTGTTTATTCATAGCCTTCGATTAGCAAATAGATGAGTTATAGTTACATGCTGTTGTTCCTTTCTGGATTTTGTTCCTTTTAGTTATTTTCATTAGCGCGCAGATTGAGTTTGCTTTTATTTCAAATTCTTTAAAGATTTCCAACTGTAGAGGACACTGTTTATTGCTTCCAAGTCCCCAGATTGGTTATCTTGCATCGATTTCTAAGGGAAGGAGTTATTGCTACTATATCCCTGATCGATGTTTTGCAAGATTGATGTAGTTTAATTTTCAGAGCATTTCCATTCATGTCACTGTAATTAGATTTCTTTACAAGAATTTGTTATTTTTTCATTTCACATTCTATACTACATCTTCACAACATTTCTCTTGGATAATTGCAGCCCCAGACAGACTACACTCTTGAAATAAAAAGTCGCTCCTGGATTGATGATTAATGTAGGCTATTTAGGTGTTCAAAAGATACCTTTTTAAGACCCAACATTTTGACGCGGTTGCCGGGGAGAGTGTATGCCATTTCAAAAGAGTGATGCACGGCTGATTTTCTTCTGCTTGCAAAGAATTGGGTATTAAAGACGGAAGGTAAGAACCTGCGCACTAAGCAAGAAACACACTTGCTCGCAGCCTGCCTCACAGCAGAAGCAGGTAAGCTTCTTTCTTTAGGAAGGAATGAAGATTTGTTTTCTTGAATGAATAGACCAACTAAGCAAAACAAAATTCCTCCTAAAACTGAAAAACCTAAGGGACCGGTGACCCTTGGGAGAACAACTTTTATTGATGAAATCCTTAAGAGAACTGAATCTCAGCCATCAGTAGGATTTAGAAGAAATACTTCTAGATAGCCTACTAGTTCCCTTCAGGTTACAGAATCACCATCTGAAGCCTTTGCTAAGATACATAGTCAAACAGAGGGAATTGAGCAAGATTCCCAAGAAATTGAGAATCCTTGCATAAGTTTCCTTCAAGAAGGGAACTCTAATAATCTCCGAGAAGGAGAAGGGGAAACGGGAGAAACCAGAGACTCAAAATCTCCTATTAAAGTCACCCAAACAATAAGAAGCCCAGATAAGGGAAGTGCTATTCAACTTATTCAAAACCAAGGTCCTGAATCACCTCAAACAGTAGGTCAACAGGGAATACTTATAATTCTAGACAAAGGGAGTGCTGTCAAAGCCATTCTTGCCCCTGCTTGTTAACCTAGAAATTCCTTGGAAATCCCAGAGGGATATTGGCATATCTTCGATCAAATGGCCCAGAACCAACAGACACCCCAGCAGATCTCTATGCTGCAATATCCTATAATAGATACTGCAGTTAACACACCTATGAAAGCTATTCCCCTTCAACATATTCCCACATTTCATGGCTTAACATCAGACAATCCAGATGCGTTTTTGTTTGAATTTGATATGTTGTGTAGGGGATATGATTACACCACCGACACCCAAAAACTAAAACTATTCCCTTCTACATTAAAAGGGGCAGCCTTACGATGGTTTATGGGATTAGGTGGGGGTGTCATAACTAATTGGGATCATATGAAGGCTGCATTTTTAAAGAAGTATCAAGATTATTGCAGGTCTCGGGGACTAAAAGATGAAATATTCCAAATGACAGCAAAACCAAATGAAACCTTGGAAGAATATTTGGAACGGTTTCAATACAATCTTCAGAGATCCCCTTATGCATCTTTACCTTTACTGGATAATGTCTTGAAAACCTCATTGATTAGGGGAATGAAAGATCAATGTGTTGAAACCTTGAATATTATGGGAAAAGGTTATATATATTAGGAAAGTTATCCTAACATCATTGATTTGTGTATCAGGAGTTCAAGGGGCAATACAAGGTTCAAATCAGCAGAACGTGATCTAAGTACAAGGGAAAATAAGACCTCTAACGAAGGTGTGATTCATGCAGAGATTGGAAATTTTCTAGAAGACTTTAAGATAGACATACTGGGGACTCTAACAACGCAGTTCGATATTATGCAAGCCAAACAGAAACAAGCAGAAGCAGAGCAAAATTTGGCAATATTTTGTCCCAGGTGTAGGAAGAAACACAACCACAAAGAATGCCCGTTGGATGTGATTAAAGTCTGCGCCATTTGCACGAAAGATCACCCTACAGAGGGATGTCCTTCCCTTCCTGGCCTAAAAGAAGTTTATAAGGAGGAAGAAGAAGAATCAGAAGTGGTATGTCTGCTTAATCAGCGCCGACAATGGTAGCCGCGACAATCAGGTATGCCAAATGATCCATTTTATTTTCAGCCTCCTCAATATAATACTCAACCATATAGTGGGATGTGGGAAAATCAACCACCTTTCCCCAATTGGTCACAACAGCCATTTCCTCCCACATCTTGGCCAAATCAAACAAACCAAAATAATTGGTCTAGCTTTCCTTTCTACCCACCATTTTGGCAGAATAACTATCCTACACAATGGTCCCCCTCTACTTCCCAGAGTCAGGCCTGGCAATCAAACTAGAAAAAACCTACAAATCAGCTAGCCAGATCAATTCCTCTCTCTCAACCTACACTGCTAGCTCCCTATACAAACCCACAGACCAACTTAAGACCGCAACTCCCAGCCCAGCCCAAACCAAACCCAAACAATAGGCCATTTCAGTCTGTCCAAATAATAGAACCCTCAGAATTAGAAACTAAACTGAAAGAGTGCAATGATATTCAATTAAGGTCTGGGCGCATAGTAGAAACAGAGAGAAGCAATGATGCTCATATTGAAGATCCGTTACCTGTAGAATGAACATTACAAAATGAGAAGGAAGTTCAAAAAAAAAATCAACAACAAAGTCAACAACATGTAACAACTTCCTCTCCACCATGCTAGAATTATTAATCACACCACGTCCATTAGAACAACCTAATTTTGATCTTCTAGGAGAATTAAAAAATTTGTGTATAAAAATCCCTCTCCTCCAAGCTATTCAAGACATTCCTATATATGCAAAAACCATTAAGGAATTATGCATAAATAAGCCAAAGAGGAGAAAAACCACCAATCCTACTGTCCAAATAGTCGGTACCTTATCTGACTTATTATCAGGAATGGAAAAACCTGTAAAATATGAAGACCCAGGAAATCCTATACTGACAGTGCAAATCAATGGGCAATCATTTCCGAATGCCTTAGTTGATTTAGGAGCAGCAATCAATATTCTAACAACTAATACCTATAAAAAACTTGGCATTACATCACTAGAACCAACATCAACCTTGTTGGAATTGGCTGACCGATCGGTAGTCAAACCAGAGGGTACACTACAAGATGTAATGGTATTCGTAGATTCCTGGGAATACCCTGCTGACTTCCTGGTTATAAATCCAAAGAACCGGCTAGAAGGACACCCGTTAATCTTAGGTAGACCTTGGTTGGCAACTGTCGATGCTTATATTAGATGCCAACAAGGCAATATGACAATAACAAGGGGAAACTATGTCAAGAATTTAGCCTTATATCCCCCAGCCCAGCCAAGTCTATCAATAATCAAAACAAGAAAACCACCTGCATCATATCTTATGGAAAATATGAGATCACCTCTAACTATAGAAAATGCTCTTGATTTTAAAGATCAAATAGAGGATGACATCATTAATAGTTTTATTAATAAACTATAAACCAGATCTCATCTACAATGTCACATGATCAAGGCAACATTCGATAATAAAGAAGAAGAAGATCCTTTCAAAGATATTCCTGATCAAGAAATACCTACTACTTATGTGTACAATAGCAAGATTGTAGAAATTGAGCCGGGAAAAACTCTAAACATTAACAAAAATCTCACTGCTGAAAAAGAAGAGAAATTGGTCCAATTATTACGAAAATACAAAGCAGCCTTTGCATGGGATTGCCCTGATATGAAAGGAATTGATCCTCAATTGTGTACACACCACATCTATATCGAAAAAGATGCAAGACCCATTTTCCAACCCCAAAGAAGACTAAAACCTCACCTCGAAGATATTGTGAAAGATGAATTACAAAAAATATTGGATGTTAACTTCATCTACCTAATATCTAACAGCAAGTGGGTCTCTCCATTAGTAGTGGTGTTGAGCCCCAAAGATGTCCTTCTCTTTCACCAAATTTCACTTCATTTCCTTTGTCCTTTATCAGTTGCAGGCTTAAAATATCAATAGGATTAATTAAATTCACTTTAGGAATGCATATAATGACTGACTTGCTATATTTTCGTGGTTTTGTTGTTGTAGTAATTTTTCACTAGACTCAGCTACAGAATGCAGCCATTCTGTAGCCAGTCACCTATTCCACAGCTATCTTCATGTTCACACAGGTTACAGGTGTCACTTTAAGAAAAAACGAATATGGTTGAATTCTAGACCTCATCTACATCCTTCCTTGTCCTCTACGAAGTCTAAGAAAAAGTCTCCAAGTGGTTATGCACGTGGAAGAAATCAAAACTAAGAGGTAGACTTCTACCGGGACAAGAACTCTACAGATATCTTCAGCAAAAGTATGAGGCTTCCACAAGAGTTCTAATTTGATTTTAATTGGGAAAGACACTTATCCCTATTTCTTCTCAAGGGTAGTTATGTATTTCTCTTATAAGAATGACTCGGGAGACTGAGAGACAGTTAGCTAGATTGATATTTTATTTTTAAGATTGTCCAAGACCGTAATACTCTGTTTTTGAAGCATTTCCTTTAATGAAAGAAGAGAAGCTTTAATACATGATATGAGGAAATCTTGAGTAGATTCGTGTGCTAATTCAGTGGTAGAGGGCCCCTACTGCCCGAGAAGCTCTGTGCATATTGTTTATATAAGTAACTTTAGCTCTGTTTCATTCCTAATTTAAGCAGTTTTCTGAACTTTATGTTTTATGCTCACCTACATTAGATGTTACAGCCAATCTTCTTCTTATGAATTGTTCAAAAATATCATTAACACTGAATGAGATATAGCTGTAGTATTTTAGAGATTAGTTTCATTTTAGTTCAGTTGTAATACTTTGGAGGTTAATTGCACTCTAGTTTAGCTCTGTTCACTGTATTTCAAGTTTGATTGATTGCATTCTAGTTCAGTTCTGTTTAATGTATTTTAATTTTTATTAGTTAGTTGTATTCTAGTTCTGTTCCATTATAATTCAAGGCCTTCATTATTTACAAAATTCTCTTGTTCTTAATTTCTGTTAATACATCATTATCATAGGAACAAGAATTGGTAATGTCATTTTGAATTCTTGACTGTTCCGCAATTTCTCATAATTTTACAAATTGCCTCTTTCCAAAACTATTCCAAAATATTTCTAACCTTTTAATGAGGTTTAAAAGTGACATTTTGAGTTGCATAATAGATTAATTTTAGTGTCATAAGTTAATTTAGAGTAGGGTTCCTTAATATGTTATAGATAATCTTTTCCAAATGTGTTCCAACAAATTTCTAACCATGGATGAGATTTTTTCTATGATATTGTAGGTTGTTGTTTACTTAGAAGAACTTCATTGCATTAAACTCATCCTTTTCTCAAGTTGTTCCAATATACTTCTAAGGAATGAATTGGACTGAGTTCATGTTATGAGTTATTTTTCTTGTCAAGTTTTTCATTTTCTGTTCTTAGGTGCCATACATAGTTTAGAAAAGCTTTTGCTCTGTTTTAGTGTGACCAATAACTTTTCTTTGTTAAACACTTAGTTCTTTTCCTCTTAGCATGAAAACACAAAACCAAAAACACTAGAAAATCACTAAACACAACGAAGTAGGAAGTAGATACATAGGCACATACAGTGCACTTCACTTCAACAGTTTACTAGCCCTGGTTGACAATTTATGACATCAATTTAGGAACACTAAGTTGAGCAGAAATTTTGGCACCGTTGACGGAGAAGTGTAACTAGGTAGTCTTGTTTCTTACCTCCAAAAAACAATGATATGCATAGAGAAAGAGGCTCAAGGGGTAGATTCATAAGAAGCAGAAGCTTGATTCCTAGAACACCACTTGTTTCACCAAGACCAAGAAGCAGCACACCTCCAACTCAAATGTACATTCCATCCTATACTGATCACAGACTTATAGAAGGGTTAAGATCAGATATTCCATCAGAAAGACCTTCCACTTCATCCACTGAACCTGTCTTAGAAGAATATTCAAGGACCCCTACTAGAGACACAAACTTTTCCACTTCCACAGAAGAATCAATTATGGAAGAAGAAGGGGGAGGAGGAGTCTTAATGGAGGTAGATGTGCAGAAGGAGAAGGAGGTAGAGGTGCAGAAGGAGGCAGAGGAAGAGGTAGAAGGGAAATGGGAAGCTTTTTTGGGTTTCCTATAGTAGATGAAGAAACCAATGCAACTATGAAAAAAATTTCACCCTCTGTCCTTCCAAACTTTTATGGACTCAAAACTGAAGATCCTGAAACCTTCTTATTTGAATTTGAGGTCCTATGTAGAACCTATGAATACTTACAAGATTCTCAAAAACTTAAACTATTCCCTTCAACATTGAAAGGAGCAACATTAAAATGGTTTATGAGTTTGATCAACAGTTCTATTAGGACATGGGAAGACATGAAACATGCATTTTTAGAGAGGTATTTGGATGAATGTATGCCAGTCAACCATAAGAAGGAAGTGTTTAAAATGTTACAAAAATAGGATGAAAATTTGGAAGATTTGTTGGAGAGGTTTAACTATAACGTCAAGAGGAAAAAAATGGAAAACTTAGACCAAGATACTTTGAAAGCTCTCTTTTTGAAGACAATTAGGGATGAGTGGTTAGATATCCTTAACATGACAGGAAAAGGAGATATATCTCAGCTCACATTACCTAAAATAGATGAATTATGTATCAACCTTTCAAGAGGGAAATCTAAAACTGTAAAAGGACCAAGAGACCCTGCTCTTGCAAGGGAAAGTAAGTATGCTTCTAGGACAGTGAGTAGGGCAGAAATAGGACATATGCTTGATGAATTCAAATCTGAAATTTTAGGGAGTCTTAGTGAACAAATAGACACCCTTAAATTACAAAACAAGAAAAAAACTGAATCTGATGCCTTAGCAATATTTTTTCACAAATGTAGAAAGAAGCATGCCTTGAGAGAGTGCCCTTTCGATGTAAAAATAGTAGAGACTTGTGTAATTTGTTTAGAAAAACATGAGACCAAGAGTTGTCCTTTACTTCCTAGTCTTAAAGTTGTCTTTCAAGAAGAAACTCCTACAAATTCCACAGAATCTCTCAATTTTTTTTCTAGAAGGCCTTGGCAAGGACGTCAAACACAAGGATTCCATGATCAACTGTATAATCAACCCCCACCAAATTGGAATTCTTGGCAGCAACCTTGGCCCCAATTTCAAAATCAATCTCAAACTTGAGCACAAGGATCACAAAATCCCCATGGAAGATACTCTCAGTACTATCAATACCCACCATCCTATCCACCATATCCACATTTCCCTCCTCAACAAAATCTTCAACAAAATCCTCAACAAAATCCTCAAAATCCACAACATCAAAACCAACCACTTCCATTACCATTTCCTTAGAAAAAAAATCAGTTACCTGCCTAACCCATACCAAACTCCAACAATAAAATGTTGGGAAAAATACTGAGAGGGGGGGGGGTGAATCAGTATTTACTGCATATTCAAAACTTTCACTTTTTCTTGCTTCTAAAACGCATACGCTACTTTCCTGAACCAGACTTGCGTATATACGCGGATACCCTTTACTAAACTTGCGTATACCCAGATATCTATTTAGGTCATTAATTCTTCACTTAAATCATTCCTTCATTTATTCATCAGATATTCAATAAGCAGTAAACATGTGCAGTAAGAACAGAATAAATCATCACACATAGCATCACACATGAACACCGGGATTTTTAGGTGGAAACCCAAGTCGGGAGAAAACCACCGCTGCAGTTGCTCAGCCTTCAATATTTTATTATAGAGAAAACATATTACAACATATGTGCTGGCGCAGACTTGACCAGCACGCAGGCACCCACCTGCGCTCGTTTACCAGCCTCTCCTGGAAGGGAGCTCCAACCCCCTGACTCGTTTACCGGCCTCTCCTGGAAGGGAGCTACGACCCCCCGATCTCGTTTACCAGCCTCACCTGGAAGGGAGCTACGACCCCCTGACTGAAGGCTACAACCCTCAGCACCTCTATGAACCACGTTTCATCAATTTTCACACTGGATCCAACAACTTCAATAGAACAACACTTGCAGGCCACATTTCATCATATTTTCAGACTCGACCCTTTTCATACTTTTAGCACGAACATACATCATCAACAGATACAGATCAGATAGCAGAAACACAGCAGAACAGATCAGATATTTCATACCCCTTGCTTCAGCAAGCCCTAGTTTGCATACGCGCTTTCCCTTCACTGATGTTGCGTATATACGCGCTTCCGTCCACACAAACCAGCGTATACCTCAGTGTATATTTTATTGCGAATACGCGCTTTCTCTTCGCTGAAGCTGCGTATATACGCGCTTCCTCCGCGTCAAAGTAGCGTATAGATCTTCAATTATTACAGAGCAGCAGACTTCTTCAGATCAGACATTCAGTTCAGATTTACCCTTTCACTTCAGACAGATGTTCGCCTAGATGTTCGCCTCATCACAGATCTAAGCCTTCCATAAGCAGATCTAGTAGATACATTTCAGATCTAGATCCCTTTCTTCATCATAGGTGCATCATCCATTCAGATTTATCTTTAAGTGTAACCCTTTCATTCAGATCTACTTCAGAGAGAAGTATTCATTCAAGCTCAGACATCTTGCCCCCACACCTCATTTGCGCAATGAATTTCTTCTCCTTATATATGATTACCCTTTGTCAATACCATGAGCCCCTTTTTCAATACCATGGACCAAAACAATACCATAAACCCAAAACTATCTGGACGGGGTCAATTAGGCGGATCATTACCCAATACAATGGGTCAATACCATGGTGGTTACCCCTGGTTTTGCACTTTTTGAGCGCTTTTGCCCATACGCGACTTGGCACGTTCTTTTCCGCGTGCATACGCGACTTCCCCTAGGCCAATCCGCGTATACCAAGAGACATTCTTTTTCATCATACTTTGAGTACATTCTGAAATCCTTTCTTCATTGCCTTCTGTACACACTGTAGAAACATCATATTTTATCAGGAACATATTCTTTTCAAGCACAACTTCATCAAGTTGTCATCATCTTCATCAGGTGGGTTGCCTTTCAAGGACAACACTTAGCATTATATTGTCAACAAACATTATATCATATCAGATTTACATCATTTACTAAGTCCATCAAGTCAAGCATAACTTCATCAGGTGGTTTGCCATCAAGGACAACAAATGTCAACAGTCGCATGTCTTCATCTTCATTCGTGGGTTGCCATCAAGGACAACACTCTGCATCATATTTCCAACAATCTCCCCCTTTGGACTTGATGGCAACCATGATGGTGTTTGGTTACCACAGCAGATAGATACCATGTCACTCTCCCAAATATGTCACATCATTACCTTCTCTTTATTCAAACACCATGTCACTCTCCCCCTTTGACATCAAGGGCAAAGGGCGGATCAAAAACCAACATTCTTCCCCTTTTCTCCTCATGTGGAAGAAACAGTCTGCAGATCTGATATGTGCTGAAGTGGCCAAGCTCCCCCTGAGTCCATGCTGAATCTCCAAACATATTTGTCAATGAAGTACATGACTCTATGTACTTCCTATCACCAAAGACTCATACTTACATCAAATATCCAACCAAGTGGATTTACATATAAGACTCAAGTACCCAACCAAGTGGGTTTACAAAATTTGACTCAGCTACCCAACCAAGTGAGTTTACAAAAATGACAAGTCCTTACATGACTGAATATTACAATTTTTACATCATGGGTCTCAACAAGACCTTTTCACCAAAATATAAATATGATCATTTATGACCAACACCAGAAAGTCCTCAAGAAAGAGGACATATTTCAGAACCATAATAATGCCAACACTGCATTATAGTCAGCAAAGCTAATGCTCCCCATGAATCTGTGCAACCATGCATCCTTTTCATATGACTAAGGCTCCCCCTTAGTTTGTGCAACCTGAACATTTTCACCAACAAATCATCAAGGCATCTTCATCAAAACATTAGAAACAGATTTATGAGAACTGGAACACCACCAGAGATACCAAACAGCACTGCACCTGTGCTGAAGAGAGCTGAACCAACCAAGAATTGTCAGAAACCAACCATACGCGGTTTTATGTGCAGTAACTAGCGTACATACGCGACTGTGTTTCAGGAAACCCGCGTATCCTAAGACACCTTCTAAATTTCAACCATATCTGATTCTTTGTAAGGCAAAGACAGTGTTCAGCTTCTTTCTGAGATATTTGACTGCTTCCCTGGACTACAGATATAACAGAATAGTGTAGTTGTGTCTTCAAGCGTCATCCATTGGTTGTAGCATAAGCCCATTAGTAACTAAGCCTTCGAATCCTTTGCAGCATCAATACATTCTTTCCAAAAGAGATTATCATATCAGAACAACATCTTCAGATATGTGTCAAGCAATCATCCATGTGGTCCAAAATCACCATGATCTTCAAGAGGTAACATGAAGTAACATATGTAGGCAAAAGATCTCAACCATAGCAACCAAACTCTATATGATCTGAAACAAATGATATCCAACTCATCCACACAAAGATACTTATCAGCAACTAGGGCTCAAAATATTATCATAATAATCCATGTACCAAATCATCATCATTTGAGCATGAGTATCACCAAGACCAAAGAATAAGCAGTCATATTTCCAACAATGCAACCATTAGAATTCAACCTGCTACTCCCCCTAAACCAGTGCTTCTTCCTTAACTTCTGCAATCTGAGATACCTTCAACAGCAAGTCATCAATAACAATCTCTGCATGATCTGTCCTCATCTCTGAACTATAAGACTTTCATCTCACAATGAATGCTCTTCATCATAAAGCAACCAGGCTTCATCCATAATATTCAACACAAGAACCCATGCATCATTTCATTATCATGAGTATAACTAGAATGATGCTAACAGTGCAATCATCAGCAGTCAGACTGATGCTCCCCTTGGACCTCTGCTTCAGATCTTCAGCTATCAGATAAATTTTTTTATCATCAATGCATACGCGACTGCGTCTTCTGGAACTCGCGTGTATACGCGACTTTAGTTAATGGAACCTGCGTATGAAAGTGAAGCATAGAAAATTTCCATCTTCCTTCATTTCTTCCAGAGCTTGTACCTCCTGTACCTGTCCTTTCCACATCAGATGCGCTGTCAGAAGTAAACATAACCAGTATAATCAAATCAACAATGAGAGTCATCATGCATTGCTCCTCTTGTGACGATACATTACTAGATCTCATAATGTATCTCACATCATTCCTGCAGTCAACAAGAAAAGTCAGCTTCAGAAGCGGATGACTGCAGTAGGGTCATAATTCCCTACGTTTCTGATTGGTCCTTCATCTTGAATTGAGTGTTTTCTTCAAGAAAATCATTGTTTTCTAGAGCATCAACAAAAACATCCTTTTCTTCTCTAGATTGTTTCTTATTCCATCCCTCCATCTTCTTCCCGATTTGTTTTCTATTTGTGTGCTGAAATTTCTCATATCTGTTCGACCTGCATTCCTTTCTTATATGTCCATACTTGTTACAATAATAACATCTCATGTGTCCAGAAAAATAAGCATAAGAATCATAATGAGTATTTCTATTCTTCCTCCTTTTACAATTAGCTGCTTTGTGTCCATACTTGTTACATGAAAAACAATATCCCTTGAAGAAACCAGAGTACCTTTCTGTGTAGGAACTGTTTGTTTGAGGCTGAAATGATCTGCTCCTGCAATTTGCTACAACATGTCCATAATTATGACATTTAAAACATTCAACATTCTTGAATGAATTCCTTTGAGAATTCATGATTGTTGGTTGAGCTTTTGTCTCTTTCAACACTTCAGGGTTTGCATTGACATCCTCTGAATTTTTGGCACTTCCTTGTGAGCTAGATTCTCCTTTAACAGTTTCATGGAAACCAAGACCATGTTTGATAGCAGGAGACCTTTGATTACTTAGAATATTGTCCAAAATGTTAGTACTATCATGAAACCTCAAAAGTTTAACCTTTTCTTCTAATTTACCTTTGAGAATATTTACCTCAACCTCCAAGGCTTGACATTGCTTTGTCATGCTTTCTTCTTTTCTTCTTCCATCTTCAACTTGATTCTTCTGATTTAGAATCTCTTCTTTCAACCAATCTTCATTTCCTTCACAAGTTTGTTGCAGCTCTTCATTCTTCTTGTTTGATTTTTCCAGATCTTCTTTGAGAGAGATAATTTCTGCTTCAAAGCCTTCCTTTTCAAAGGATTGTAGAGGTTCCTTATTCTCCTTACTTGATGCTTCTAGCTCTGCTTGCAGAAAGATGATAGCAACTTCAAGTCCTTCATTCTTCTTGCTTGATTTTTCCAGATCTGCTTCTAGATTTTTAATTCGATTGGATGCATAAGTATGAAACCTTTGATACTTGTCCACCTGTTCATTTAGCATTTCTATTTGATCTTTCATTTGTGAGATCATCTCTTTATAGATAGTTTCTTGCTTATTGTATGAACTTTGTAGTTCTTCTTCTTTAATCTTGAGAGCTTCTTCTAGATCCACACCTTTACTTTCACTATCTTTACTATTGTTTGCACAAAGAAGGGTATTACAAGTGGCCTTCTCCTTTTTCTTCTTTGCCATGAGTGCTTGTAGATCTTCGTCAGAATCTGTTTCATCTTCTTCAATTTTTGCTATACATGATTTCTGAGATATCTCCTTTCCTCGAGTAACCTTCTTCTTTTGCATCTTAGCCATGAGCACTTTCAGATCTTGGTCAGAATCTTCTTCATCTTCACTGGACACTTCATCATCATCTTCTTTTGCATAATAACTCTTTCTTTTTTCAAATTGTTTCCCTTTACCATGCTTTTCTTTATAAGGACATTTAGCAGCATAATGACCAACTTTTCCACACTCAAAACATTTGAAGGGAAGCTTACCTTTGAATCTTCCAGTACCTAGTTGGAGCTTTCTCACGAAATTTGCTTCTTCTTCATCAGATATATAGCTGGAATATTTGACAACTTCCTTTTCCTTCCCTTTAGTAGATGCCTTAAAAGCAGCTTCTCTTACTTGAGAAGGGCCTCCTTGTCTCATTTCAAAAGCAGTCAGAGTACCATGTAATTGAACAATAGTAAGAGTTTGCAAATCTTGTCTTTCTTCAATAGCAGAAACTTTAGAGTCAAATTTTGAAGTCAATGATCTTAAGACCTTTTCCACCAGAGTAGTATCAGTTATGGTTTCCCCCAAATGTCTCATTCGATTTACAATATCATCCAGACGAAGAAAGAAACTGGCAACACTCTCATCACTATGCATCTTCAAATTTTCATATTCAATTCTAAAAGTTTGGAGTTTTGCACTTTTTACCTTTGTGTCTCCTTCATAGCTTAGAATGATTTTGTCCCATATGTCCTTTGCCGAATGTAGCTGCATCACTTTAGTAAATTCTGATTCAGACATGCTTCCCAATAAGACATTCACTGCTTTGGCATTGATTTCATACTTCTTTCTTTCAGCTGCATCAGTAGGAATACTTGCCGGGTATTGATAACCTTCTTCCACGATTGCCCATACATCTTCACCAAGACTTTGCAGATATGCTTTTGTACGTACCTTCCAGAATATCAGATTGCTTCCATTGAATAGAGGTGGCTTTATAAACATTACTCCTTCTTGACTTCCCATTGCGACGGATCTCCTTCAAGCGATCAAGATTCTGCAGAAGGACCACCCTCTGATACCAATTGTTGGGAAAAATACTGAGAGGGGGGGGTGAATCAGTATTTACTGCATATTCAAAACTTTCACTTTTTCTTGCTTCTAAAATGCATACGCTACTTTCCTGAACCAGACTTGCGTATATACGCGGATACCCTTTACTAAACTCGCGTATACACAGATATCTATTTATGTCATTAATTCTTCACTCAAATCATTCCTTCATTTATTCATCAGATATTCAATAAGCAGTAAACATGTGCAGTAAGAACAGAATAAATCATGACACAAAGCATCACACATGAACACCGGGATTTTTAGGTGGAAACCCAAGTCGGGAGAAAACCACCGCTGCAGTTGCTCAGCCTTCAATATTTTATTATAGAGAAAACATCTTACAACATATGTGCTGGCGCAGACTTGACCAGCACGCAGGCACCCACCTGCGCTCGTTTACCAGCCTCTCCTGGAAGGGAGCTACGACCCCCTGACTGGTTTACCAGCCTCACCTGGAAGGGAGCTACAACCCCCCGATCTCGTTTACCAGCCTCACCTGGAAGGGAGCTACAACCCCCTGACTGAAGGCTACAACCCTAAGCACCACCTTGGACCACGTTTCATCAATTTTCACACTGGATCCAACAACTTCAATAGAACACCACTTAGAACACATTTCATCATATTTTCATCTTGGTCCCTTTTCCTTGCTTTAGCACAACCACTTCATCATCAACTGAGATACATATCAACATGGATCGGATAGCATAAAAACGTGAGCATTTCGGATATTGACTGGCCCTTGCTTGACAAACCCTGGTTGCATACGCTCTTTGTTGCGATGTTGTGTCCGCGCGGGTTTCACACAAACCCCGCGTATACTTCAGTTGTATATTTTATTAGCATACGCTTTCTCTTCATTTGAAAATCTGCGTATATACGCGCTTCCTCCGCGTCGAAGTAGCGTATAGATCTTTAAATATTACAGAGCAGCATACTTCATCAGATCAGACATTCACCTCAGATTCAACCCTTTACTTCAGACAGATGTTCGCCTAGATGTTCGCCTCATCACGGATCTAAGCCTTCCATAATCAGATCTAGCAAATACGAACACGGATCTCGGATCTTTTAACTGTAGGTACATCATCCGCAGATTTATCATTTAAGTGTAACCCTTTCCATTCAGATCTACTTCAGAGAGAAGTATTCATTCAAGCTCAGACATCTTGCTCTCACACTCATGATTTGCACAATGAATTTCTTCTCATTATATATGATTACCCTTTGTCAATACCATGAGCCCCTTTTTCAATACCATGGACCAAAACAATACCATAAGCCCAAAAATATCTGGACGGGGTCAATTAGGCGGATCATTACCCAATACAATGGGTCAATACCATGGTGGTTACCCCTGGTTTTGCACTTTTTGAGCGCTTTTGCCCATACGCGACTTGGCACGTTCTTTTCCGCGTGCATACGCGACTTCCCCTAGGCCAATCCGCGTATAGCAAGAGACATACTCTTTTTCATCATACTTTGAGTACATTCTGAAATCCTTTCTTCATAGTCTTCTGTAAACATCATATTTTCTTCATCAGGAACATATTCTCTCAAGCACAACTTCATCAAGTAAGTTGTCATCATCTTCATCAGGTGGGTTGCCTTTCAAGGAAAACACTTAGCATTATATTGTCAACAAACATTATATCATATCAGATTTACATCATTTACTAAGTCCATCAAGTCAAGCATAACTTCATCAGGTGGTTTTCCATCAAGGACAACACATGTCAACAGTCGCATGTCTTCATCTTCATTCGTGGGTTGCCATCAAGGACAACACTCTGCATCATATTTCCAACATAAAAATCCTCAGAACACATATATGATAGAAGGCAAACAGTTTCCAACTTATTTTATTACTCCTTTAGACCTTAATGATGTTCAACTTAGGCCTGGAAGAATACTTGAAAAGAAGAAACCTTCTGTAATCATACAGGAATAAAACAATTATGAGGAAGATTCTCTACGGGTAAATAAAAGTCTTGAATAGAACACACTTTTCCAAGACCTAAATATTGAAAAATCAAAACAAAAGGAGCCAATAATTTCAACTCCTATATTAGAACAGCCGTCAACATCCACCTCTAAAACTCCCTTTCCAGAAATATTACAAATTGATAGGGGTGTAGAAAAACAAATTATGGTGCGTAATTATGATTTCCTAGATGAGCTGAGAAATGTTTGTATTAATATACCATTATTACAAGCTATCAAGGAAATTCCAATCTTAGCAAAGACAATAAAGGAGTTGAGCATGAAGAAAACAGGAAAAAGAATAAGAGAGACAAAGAAAATTCAACTGGCAGGAAAAATAGCAGATATCATGATGGGTAAGATTGCCATTCCAAAGTATCTAGACCCAGGAAATCCAGTGGTTAAAATACACATTAATGGAAATGAGATCCAAAACACACTTATTGATTTAGGAGCAGCAATCAATATCATGAGTAGAAAAATCATGGATAAACTGAAACTTCCTAATCTTCTTTTTACACCCACATTATTACAATTAGCAGACATATATGTGATCAAACCTGATGTGGTAATAGAAGAAATTCCAGTGTCCCTAGATTCTTGGGAGTATCCTGTGGATTTTATGATCCTAACCCCTAAGAATAACCTAGGAGGGCATCCTATTATATTAGGAAGACCTTGGTTAGCTACAGCTGATGCTTTCATTAGTTGTAGATCCGGTGATATGTACATCTCTGATGGTAGTTCAACCAAGAAATTTACCTTGTATCCTCCAGCAAAGACAATTACATAATTAGATGATACTCAATGGATAGAGGATGAAGAAGACTTACAACCTCTCTTCACAATTTCAGAAATTAGTGAAGATATTTAGATTCTAAATACCTTAGAAAATTTTGAATCCTCTTTGGAATACAAACATGAACAATTTCAAGAAGAATCCAACATTGAGTTTTTATCACCAAGATAGATGTCTCTTTAATCCATGGATAAATTTGGCAGTTCTACAATTGAGATATTTCCAGGCAAAACTTTAAACATAAACAAGAACCTAGAGAAATCTCAACAAGAAGAGCTATTCAAGATATTACAGAGACATTCTTCTGCATATGCATGGGAGTACACTGATATGAAAGGGATAAGCCCTAAGACTTGCACTCATCACATCTACATAGAGGAAAATTGTAAACCAATCAGACAACCTCGGAGACGGATGAATCCAAATCTTAGGGAGATTGTTAAAGAAGAATTGCAGAAATTGTTAAATGTCAACTTTATCTATCCCATTTCAGATAGTCAGTGGGTTTCTCCTTTGGTAATTGTGCCAAAGAAAAATGGTAAATGGAGGGTATGTATTGACTACCAGGAATTTAACAAAGCTACTCTTAAAGATCATTTTCCCCTACCTTTCATAGATCAGGTATTAGATACATTAGCTGGCAAAAAGTACTTCTCATTTTTAGATGGGTTTAGTGGTTATAACCAAATTAAAGTAGCACTTGAAGATCAAGACAAAACCACATTTACTTGTCCTTGGGGTACCTATACTTACCGAGTACTGCCATTTGGACTATGCAATGCACCTGCAACATTTCAAAGGGCAGTACTTGGAATTTTTTAGATCTAATACATGATTGTGTAGAGGTATATATGGATGATTTCACAGTTTATGGAAACACATTTGAAGAAGCCTTAGAAAAATTGGAATTTTTTTTAAAGATATCTAAAGAAGCAAATCTTTCACTAAGTCATGAGAAGTGTTTTATGATGTTTACTGCAGGAATTGTTTTGGGGAATCACATTTCAGGGGATGGGACTAGAGTTGATGAGTCAAAATTTGAAGTCATCTCTAACTTATCTATTCCAAGTTGTCAAAAATATGTTAGGATTTTTCTAGGATTTACAGGATATTATCGAAGGTTTATAGAAAACTTCACCAATATAGCATCTCCGCTTTTCAAATTACTTACCAAGGACTGTGAATTCAAGTGGAATCCTGATTTCTAGTTAGCCTTTGAGACCCTGAAAACAAAAATCTCTGAAGCACCTATTTTAAGGGGACCTAACTGGAAGTTACCTTTTCATACTTCAACAGATGCCTCAGATACAGCTTTAGGAGCAGTATTGGGACAAAAAGACCTGATTCCTTATGCCATCTACTATACAAGTAAAAATTTGACTCCTTCAGAGTTAAATTATACTGTAACTGAAAAATATTTTTCATTTGTTGTTCATGTCATAAAAAAATTTAGACACTATATAACAGGCTATGAAACTTTTGTTCACACAGATCACTCTGCAATTAGATATCTAATGAAAAAATCAATTACTAATGGCCGAGTCATAAGGTGGTTATTTATTTTACAAGAATTCAACATCACCATTCTAGATAGGCCTAGGAAACAAAATACAGTAGCTGATTTCCTATCTAGACTCCAAAACATTAAAGACAACACCCCAGTTGAAGATCAATTCCCTGATGAATATATTTTTGCAATTTCTACTCAGACTCCTTCGTTTGCTGACATTGCTAATTATTTAGTTTCAGGGAAATTTCCTTCAATAATGAATGCAAGAGACAAAAGAAATATCATTTATGACAGTGCAAAATATTCATGGGTTGCTAATGAGTTATACAAAACAGGTCCAGACTTTATCATTAGGAGATGTGTTCGGGAAGATGAGATGCCTGAGATCCTCAAGGCATGTCATGATGAACCTTGTGGTGGACACTTTGCTGATAAAAGAATAGCTTATAAGATCCTTCATTTAGGATATTATTGGCCATCCCTTTTTAAAGATGCTAAAGAGTATGTCAAAAGGTGTGACAGTTGCCAAAGGGTAGGGAAACCTTCTCCTTCGGGTGAGATGCCATTGCAGCCTCAGGTACATATTGAACCTTTTGAAAAATGGGCTTTGGATTTTGTAGGACCTATTAGTCCTCCATCAAGACAAAAGAGATATATATTAGTTTGCACTGATTATGTTACAAAATGGGTAGAGGCCAAGCCATTACTTTTTGCTAATGAAGCATCTGTAGTTAATTTTCTTTTTGAGGATATTTTTACTCGTTTTGGTGTCCCAAGGGAAATTGTTACAGATCAAGGAGCTCAATTCACATCAAGGCTAGTGGAACAAATGATGGAGAGGTACAAAATCAGACACAGAAAATCTACTCCATATCATCCACAAGCAAATGGTCAAGTGGAATCTACTAATAAGGTTATTGAAGGGATCCTAACAAATACTGTCCATTTACATAGAAGAGATTGGGTAGACAGGCTTCCTGAAGCCTTGTGGGCCTATAGAACTACATGGAGAAGCACAACAGGTCATACTCCTTATGAACTTGTTTATGGAAAACAAGTTTTGTTTCCCATAGAGTTTCATATTCAAACTTTTAAAATGGCAGTTCAGCTAAGACTTGATCTAACAGAGGCAAAAAATCACATATTGGAGCAAATTAATGAATTGGATGAGATTAGACAGGATGCAGTGCAGAGAACAAATATAGTCTAGTAGCAAAGGACTAGATGGCATGATAAGTACATAAAGGAAAATAAATTCAAAGAAGGTGACTGGGCCCTCTTGTTTGATTCAAAGTTCAAATATTTTCAAGGTAAATTCCAAACACATTGGCTTGGGCCATATGAAATTGTGAAATTTTTTGATAATGGAGCAATAAAAATCAGGACAATAGATGAAGAAGAGGTTACTTTTCTTGTAAATGGTCATAGATTGAAGCTGTATCACAAGCCACTTTCAAGAGAAGAATTTGTCAAGAAATTCCAAGAGAATAGTGATGTGAAGTTAATGAAGAAGAATCCTTCTTCTTCATCAAATTAATTGTATTTTCTGAAATCAGATGATAAAAAAAATAAAAAAATAAAGTATAAACATGAAAACTAATCTTTGATTAGCATGTTTATACAAAAAATATAAAGTGAAAATCAGAATCCTTCTGACACTTTACCTTTTCAAAATTGTTCTTTTTCCTACAAGCAGCTATCATAAAATCATAAGTGATCACATTCCACTTATGATCCATTTCACTCCATTCATTCATAACTCATTCACTCCATTCATTCATATCTCATTCACTCCATTTCATGGTCCATCTCATTTCCATATCATATTTCTAAATTTGATCTCTTTTTGCAAATTATGTATTACAAATCATAAGTTGCAGATCACTTTTTATGCCACTTCACATTTGTGATTCATTCCATTCCATTATATTCCACTTCATTCATACTCAATTTCACCATATTTCATGATCCAAAATTAATTCATTTCATACTACACTCCATCCATGTTTCAAATCATTTCATTTCATGTTTCAAAGCTCCTACAGGTATATTCTGCAGTCAGACATTCTGCAGCCATCCATACATTCTGCAGCTAGCCAGACATTCTGCAGCCAGATACCCTGCATGAAACTATCCAGCAACCACTTGTTCAGCAGAAAATTGACCCTACACCCCTATATCAACAATAAAAATCAAAGGGATTATGAAGACTGAAGAATTAATTATTTTCAAAGGAGGGCAAAGCATATTAAAACCACAAAAATCAAAGGAAAGGCTAAGGTAAAGTTGTGAAATTATTATGATGACAGATTATGAAAGTTATAGTATAGTTAAGTCATGTATGATTCATAAAGTTATTTTAATTATTCGTGTTGATCAAGCCTATTAGACCTATTATAAAAACCTTGGACAAAATCCCTTCCATTTCACCATACCAAACCATCATTTATTAAAAATTAACGGTTAGTACTGAAGTGACCTATTCGGTCACGTCAATAACCCAAAGTATTCAGTGATGATTTTGAATTTCTCACGAGATTTTTCCGCGGTATTTTATTTCATGATAGCTCTAACACTCATTAATTCATGTGAATCACCTTCACCATATTTCACTTATTCCATAACCACTTCATATCATCTTTCCATAGCTAATTCCTACTGCATAAAAAGAGAAAGCATGTTTGGGGTAAAAACAACTCTCTACAACCATTTTTACCATGAATAGAAAAGCATCAAATTGAAGGTTGAGAAAAGAAGCCATGGGTCTCATTGTAAGGTCCAAACCAGTCGAAACCAAATACTTAGAGGGTTACCCACAAATTAGAGAAATGCTACAGCAGGTTGGGTGGTTATAGTTTTTGGAAAATTTCAATGGTTTTCATAAGGAGGTAACTAAGACATTTGCACGGTCCTTCAATGGAGCAGAGGTTGAAATAGGAGATTTCAAGTTCACTATTACAGAATCCTTCATTGTAGAAGCAACAGAATTACCAAGGCAAGGTGAACGATGGTTCAAAAACAAGGAATTTCACAATGAGGCATGGAGGAAGATGCTCAAAACACTAGGTATGGATATTTCAGTTTTTAAGAAGGGCATTCCTAGCTTAGCACTGAACAATAAATGGTGAAACATGTTGCTCATTTTGCAAAAGTTTATAACTTGTGAGGGAAGGTTTGGTACCCTATATGTTTATCATATTCGGCTTATGATGCATTTCTTAGATGAAGAAATCAATTTACCATTTTTCTGACATCATAGCTTAAAGAGAATGGCCTCTAATGTCCAAAAGAGGGTTCAATTCTTGGAAACCGCTTTGTATCACCATAGCCTAGTTAAAATCCTAATTGAACATCATTTGAGAAAGGTGGGAGACAATTGGGATGAGTTCCTAGTGAGGAATCACTTTGAATAACCCAAGGAATCTCCATCTGAAGGCAAAATTGTAAGAAGAAGCAGGAGAGGGAAAATTTCCAAATTTGTTGAAATTAAAACTGGTAAGTCTATACAAGAGGATAGTGAGGAGATTATTTCTGAGAAATTGGCTGAAATTAAGAAACATCTTAAAAAGGAGAAGATAATAAGAAATTATGCCAAGGAGAGAGGTGAGGGGCCATCTAAACTAAGACGAAGCCATAGAATTAGAGGCATATTGAAGAAGACAAGAGTTAAGAAAACAAGCATCATAAACATTGAAGATGAAGAGACACCAGCTGATAAATATCCTAAATACCAGTATGAAGAGGATCTTGATGAAGAAACTCCAGAGGTAGACCCAGCACAACAACAAATCTATAATTATGTTGAGTCATTAGAGAAAAGAGCCTTAGAAAGCAGAGAAAGAACTCCTAGCCCACCAGGATTTGCAATTGAAGTACTAAGAAGAGATAAATATGAACTGGAAGTACTTAATAGGCACATAAAAAATGAAAATGAAATTCTCAGGGAACAAGTCAAGCTGAAGAGTAACATGAACACAACTCTCTCTCTGCAAATAGAAAAACTGTACAAGGCCAATGAGAAGCTGAAGAAGAAAAACAAAAAGTTGAGTAGGGCACTTATAAACCTGAAACTCAAATTGTTCATAAGGAAGCCTAGGAGGCCATTGAACATCAGGCAAAGCAGAAAAAGGAAGTTGGATGTCCTAGCAAAAGTTTCATAATACATGGATTAATTGCATGAGGACATGAAAAAGCTTTGCAGTGGGGGTATGTTGAGCCCAAGAGATGTCCTTCTCTTTCACCAAATTTCACTTCATTTCCTTTGTCATTTATCAGTTGCAGGCTTAAAAGATCAATAGGATTAATTAAATTCACTTTAGGAATGCATATAGTGACTGAATTGCTATATTTTCGTGGTTTTGTTTTTGTAGTAATTTTTGACTAGACTCAGCTACATAATGCAGCCATTCTGTAGCCAGTCACCTATTCCGCATCTATCTTCATGTTCACATAGGTTACAGGTGTCACTTTAAGAAAAAACACATATGGTTGAATTCCAGACCTCATCTACATCCTTCCTTGTCCTCTACGAAGTATAAGCAAAAGTATCCAAGTGGTTATGCACGTGGAAGAAATCAAAACTAAGAGGTAGACTTCTACCAGGACAAGAACTCTACAGATGTCTTTAGCAAAAGTATGAGGCTTCCACAAGAGTTCTAATTTGATTTTAATTGGGAAAGACACTTATCCCTATTTCTTCTCAAGGGTAGTTATGTATTTCTCTTATAAGAATGACTGGGGAGACCAAGAGACATTTAGCTAGATTGATGTTTTATTGTTAAGATTGTCCAAGACCGTAATACTCTGTTTTTTAAGCATTTCCTTTAATGAAATAAGAACAACTTTAATACATGATCTGAGGAAATATTGAGTAGATTCGTGTGCTAATCCGGTGGTAGAGGGCCCCTACTGCCTGAGAAGCTCTGTGCATATTGTTTATATAAGTAACTTTAGCTCTGTTTCATTCCTGATTTAAGCAGTTTTCTGAACTTTATGTTTTATGCTCACCTACATTAGATGTTACAGCCAGTCTTGTTCTTATGAATTGTTCCAAAATATTACTAACACTGAATGAGATATATCTATAGTATTTTAGAGATTAGTTGCATTTTAGTTCAGCTGTAATAATCAAGAGGTTAATTGCACTCTAGTTCAGCTCTGTTCACTGTATTTCAAGTTGGATTGATTGCATTCTAGTTCAGTTCTGTTTAATGTATTTTAAGTTTTATTATTTAGTTGTATTCTAGTTATGTTCCATTAGAATTCAAGGCCTTAATTATTTACAAACTTTTCTTGTTCTTAATTTTTGTTAATACATCATTATCAAAGGAACAAGAATTGGTAATGTCATTTTTAAGTCTTGACTGTTCCGCAATTTCTCATAATTTTACAAGCTGCCTCTTTCCAAAACTATTCCAAAATATTTCTAACCTTTGAATGAGGTTTAAAAGTGACATTTTGAGTTGCATAATAGATTAATTTTAGTGTCATAAGTTAATTTAGATTAGGGTTCCTTAATATGTTATAGATAATCTTTTCCAAATGTGTTCCAACAAATTTCTAACCATGGATGAGATTTTTTCTGTGATATTGTAGGTTGTTGTTTACTTAGAAGAACTTCATTGCATTAAACTCATCCTTTTCTCAAGTTGTTCCAATATACTTGTAATGAATGAATTGGACTGAGTTCATGTTATGAGTTATTTTTCTTGTCAAGTTTTGCATTTTTTGTTCTTAAGTGCCATACATAGTTTAGAATAGCTTTTGCTCTATTTTAGTGTGACCAATAACTTCTCTTTGTTAAACACTTAGTTATTTTCCTCTTAGCATGAAAACACAAAACCAAAAACACTAGAAAAACACTAAACACAACGAATTAGGAAGCAGATACCTAGACACATATAGTGCACTTCACTTCAACAGTTTACTAGCCCTGGTTGACAATTTATGACATCAATTTAGGAACACTAAGTTGAGCAGACAAGTGGTACCAAAAAAGAATGGAAAATGGAGGATATGTGTAGATTATCGTGAACTTAATAAAGCAACAGAGAAAGACCACTTTCCCCTTCCTTTCATTGACCAGGTAGTAGACACATTGGCAGGAAAGAAATTCTTTTCTTTCCTCGATGGCTTTAGTGGATACAATCAAATCCATATTTCCCCTGAAGACCAGGACAAAACTACTTTTACCTGTCCATGGGGGACATTTTCCTACCGAGTCTTACCTTTTGGCCTATGCAATTCCCCTGCTACATTTCAAAGGGAAATTCTCAGCATCTTTGAAGACTTAATAAATGAAGGCCTCGAAGTATATATGGATGATTTCACACCTTATGGGGATGATTTTGAGCCTGCATTAGAAAACCTAGAAAAGGTATTGCAAAGATGTATTGACACTAGGCTTTGTTTAAGCCACAAAAAGTGTCTTATGATGATGACCGAAGGAGTTATCTTAGGGAATTATATTTCAGCAGCTGGAATTCAAGTGGACCCAGCTAAAATTCAAATAATCTTGCTAATTCCCACACCCACCACACAAATAGAGGTAGATTTCTTGGATTTTCTGGTTACTATAGAATATTTATAGAACATTATTCTTGAATAGCTTCACCTTTATACGCACTGACTGGAAATGTTGATTTTATTTGGACAGATAAATGTAACAATGCCTTTAATGATCTGAAAAAGCTTGTTTCAATAGCCCCAGTGCCGAGGGGCCTGAATTGGAATTTTCCATTCCAAATTTCATCTGATGCCTCAGACATAGCAATTGGAGCAGTACTTGGGCAGGAGGAAGATAAGAAGGCATATGCAATTTATTATATTAGCAAAATTCTATCCCCTGCTAAATTAAATTTTACTGTGACTGAGAAGGGTATCCTGTAGTACTATATACTGATCACTTTGCCATTAAATTTTTAGCAAATAAACCTATTACAGATGGAAGAGTGACAAGATGGTTGATTTTGCTACAGGAATTCGATATCACAATCAAAGATCGACTTGGGAAAGAGAACCCTGTAGCTGACTTTCTGTCAAGAATGCCAAAGCCAACAGATATAGAAGCAGTTGAAGAGCACTTTCCAGATGAACATCTCTTCGCTGTTACTATCAAAACACCGTGGTATGCTGATATAGAAAACTATTTGGCAATAGGTAAATTACCTAAACATCTATCCCTTAATGAGCGAAAGCAGATAATACACCGTAGTACCTGATTATCCTGGATTGGGGGCTACCTATTTCATACAGGTGCAGATATGCAAATAAGGAGATGCGTTAGGGAGGATGAGGTATTTGACATCTTGAAAGCATGCCATGATGGACAGTGTGGTAGACATTTTGCAGATCGTAGAACTACCCATAAAGTTTTACGAACATGCTATTATTGGCCTACTATCTTTAAAGATGCCAAAAAATTCGTGCAGACCTATGATAGCTGCAAAAGGGCAGGCCGCCCTGGGTAGTCTGATGAAATGCCTTTGAACCCTCAACTAGTGATTGAACTGTTTGAACTCTGGGCCCTTGACTTTGTTGGTCCTATTAGCCCTCCATCAAACCAAAAAACATACATCCTAGTTGCAACTGAGTATGTCACCAAATGGGTTGAAGCAGAGGCTTTTTCAAAAGCTACAGAGGACTCTGTAATACAGTTTCTTTTCCAAATCTTTGTGCGCTATGGCCTCCCAAGGGACATAATCACAGATGGAAGAACATAATTTGTAGGTAATAAATTAGTTGAAACATTGCAAAATTACCACATTCAGCATAATATTACAACTCCATACTACCCACAGGCCAATGGCTAAGTAGAGAGCATGAAAAAAGTAATCGAATCTATATTAACAAAAATAGTTGCCTCACACAGACGAGATTGGGCCTACAGATTGCCGAAAGCATTGTGGGCATATCGAACAACGTGGAGACCTACTACAGGATATTCACCATATCAATTGGTATTTGGAAAAGAAACCATCTTTCCTATAGAATTTGAAATTCAAACACTAAGAACATCTCAAAAGGTGGGTCTAAATCTGAATGAAGCCTAGGCTAAAAGACTGCAACAAATTAATGAGTTAGATGAAATTAGGCTCTTTGCTCTTTAGCACACAACATTAATTCAGCAACAGAGAGCCAAATGGCATGACACCCATATCAAAGAAAATATCTTCCACGAAGGATTCTGGGCACTCCTATATGATTCTAGGTTTCAGGATTTCCTAGGGAAACTCCAGATACGCTGGCTTGGACCCTATGAAATACAGAAAGTGCATGATAATGGCACTATTACATTAGTTACCATTGACGTATCTGGACATTCCTTTAAGGTAAATGGTCATCGAGTATGATTGTATCATAAACCGCTTACCCAGGAATCCTTTTACCAACAGTTACGAGAAGATTCTACCATGGAAATTCTCGCTGAAGGGGAGAACTCCTCCTCGGCACCAGTTTGTTAAATCATTTTTTTTTTTTTTTTTTGGTACATAAAGCATTTTTCATTTTCTTGATTGTTTTTTTACCAAATTCGTTTTTTAAAATTTCCGTTTACATCATTTCTTTATTTCTTCATTGTTTGTTTCATGAAATTCGGTTTCTTTAAAAAAAAATGGAAAAAAAGGAAAATAATTCTGTTTATTTCGTTTGTTTTGCTGTTCCTTTCCAAAGGAACTGCACTTCTGCTGTTCCTTTTGAAAGGAACAATAGTTCCGCAGAGTGATTTTGTTGTTCATTTCTAAAGGAACAACAATTCCGCAGAGTAGTTTTGTTGTTCCTTTCGAAAGGAACAACAGTTTCGTAGATTGTTTTTTCTGTTCTTTTTAAAGGAACAACACCTTTTTGAGTGGATTGTTTTTTTGTTTTAAGCCAGGATTTTGAATTTTTGATATCTCTTCTAAAGGAAAATATATCATTTACATACAATCATACAAATTAAAGCTTACTGTAATCAGCAAATCAAAAGAAATAGTCATTTTTAAGGAAATTGTCTAGTAATGATACAAAAAAGGAAAAAGGGGCATGATTAATAACATAATTTTGCTACTTTATTACCATTGAATTAATTTGATTGATTATCTTTATCATGACTGGTTATTTCCCATATGCTATAAATTTCTTTGATTTTTATTTATGGAATAGGAATAAGGGCATATTTTTTTTTCTATTGAGATGTTCAGACTTCTTCCACCATCCCTACTCTTAAGGAGTGTTGAGCCATCCTTTATGAATAACTAAGGAAAAGTGTTGTATGAAAAAGAAAAATATTTACATATTTTATTAATAATCTTATGATTTTGTAGATGGAGGATAGGGGGTCTCATCAAGAGCTAGCCTACCGTGATCATAAGGAAGGTAGTGAAGTGGCATTCCCATCATGGCCACCAAACCAGGGATATGGTCCAATAGACAATTGAAAAATCAAGAAGTCTTTGGAACAGGAGGTCTCATCAAGAGCCGGCCTGCCCACCTTTCACTTCTTCCCGGTGAATGGCATTGTGGTTTAGCTGGTCACCAAGCCAACACAATGGTCTTCATCATGATATTCAACAAAAAGCACTTCCTCAGCATAAATAAAGGACAATGGTTTTGTGGGTAAGAAAGAAACTCTGTCAAGGTTATGGACACCTGTGGCCAACAGAGCCACAGGTATTGGAGTCACATTTATACACATCAATAGTTATATTTAACCCTTTTCCTATATCTCTATTTAAATATCAAATGAAAATATGAATCCTTTACCTTTACTTCCGAACCTATTATACATGAAAATCATTACAAATCGATCATATTAGTCTCAAATGGTAAATAATGCAATTGTACTTATGTTTATCTTATGTTTATTTGAATCATTAAAAAACGATTTTCTATCCATTACCGATTCATCACACGCATTGATTTCAGTAATTGCTATAATTTGATTGAATGTATCATAATTACACCTACTTCTTACTGTTGTACTACTGCTGTGCCACACTTGCCTCTCTCAATTGACGGTCGAGGATGACCTATAATCCATTTGGGGGGCGCGGATGTCTGCATGCAGATCAAACCCCGAGATTTCTTTACCTGTATTTGAACCAAATCCCTGCATTTTAGGAAATAACAAACTTTCAACGAAATTATTCCAATTCACTGTGCTGTGTTGTTCCATTGCGATTACTCTGTGTTGAGAAAAACTAACAGAGCGCAGAGACGATGGGAGGATGGGAAATTCGCAGTGAACCACAGGTGCTGATCATTTCTGATGCTGCACAAGCAATTTTAGAAAGCCTGGGGTGGATTATATATTTCATGAGGATGCAACAACCCCATGAAGAAGTGGCCACCGAATGTTTACTGAACTTGCAGGAAGGATCCTCTGTGGTCAGAGGAAGACAAATATCTATATCTGACGAAATAATTGCAGAGGTGTCTGGAATCCCAGCGCAAGGGACTATTTGGACTCAGAAAAAGATTAGGATTCAAGAAGCCATGAAGATTTTTCAAGATGACGGACATATGTTAGTTATCAAAGGCAAAGGAGTTCAGCCAACATCATTAGGAGAACCATGGACAGAGTTGGCCAAGATTGTGCAAGCTTATATAACGTGCGACGGAAATAAAGATGTGGTAAGACCTCACCACCTTAAGCTACTGACTGTATTAAAACATAAATGCACCATTAATTTGCCTGCATTTTTAAATTCTTTGTTGCATGATATTTCTTGTGGTATGAGAAAAGCTCAACATGCAGATATGGTGGTCAGCCACCATTGTATAATTCGATTAATAGTGAGTCGTAGCTTCACCCAGTAATAGACCAGCTGGGAAGAGTTGATATTCTCCATTGACGGAGGGTTAGCTTTACCTGCTCCAAAATGGAAGAGGATGGCCGACTCAATAGCTGAGCCATCTACTCACAGACAGTCCTTCTGATCAAAACGAAGTAGGAGGATGGTGGAAGGATTTCTGGGCAGCAACAGCCAGCCCCTGGAACTGTACAGCTCAGAGGATGAACAACCTCTACAATTGGAGGGAGCAAGCCCCCACACTGATGAAGAAAAAGAATTGGAAGGAGAAATTTTCTACTCGGACGAAGAAGAAATAAGCCACCACATCGGTAGTGAAAAACAATCTAGTGCAGAGGAGGGAAATAATGAGGAAGAAGAAATTGAAGGAAATGTTGAGGAAGAAGAAATTGAAGGAGAAATTTAGTATTCGGATGAGGAGGAAGGAAGTTATCATACTTGTGAGGAGGATGAAGACAATCATAGCAGCGATAAGGAAGGAACAGAGCCTCCCAAAAATGCTATCGTAAGCCCTTTACAGGAAGACCAATTGGCCCAGATTTTGGCCAATATGAGTGATTATACACAACCTCATAGCCCTTTGGACCTTAATATTGATATTAATCAACTACCAGAGTGCTCTGCTAACGATGAAGAAATAACTGGAGAAATTCTGAATGAAACAACAAAGCCTAGCGAAGCTAGGGTTGCTTCTCCTGAGAGGCATGAACAGGAGAAAGAGAACACCGAAGCAATACCTCAACTTAGGAGCCCCCAGGAGATTGCAGAGTCAACTGAGAATATGATCCCTGAAGAATTTAGCCAAGGGCATATGAATGTGGAAGAAGAACCCCAAGAAGAAGATCAAGAAGAGAATTTAACTGAAGGCACGGCTGATATAGACCAAAACCTTGTTGAGAAAATGGGTTTAGATAAAGAAGCGGCTGTTCCATTAAGAAAGAGGAGGAAAACAACTGAGATTGAGAAGCTTCGCAGGGAACGAATAAAGCTTCATAAACTAGTAGAACAACTCAAGCAAACCATTAGGATTTTGAGAATGAAATAGATTCCTAAGCGAGCCCCTAAGAGAAGAAGCATTGCTATCAAAATAATTTCGAACAAGAGAAAGGTGACCGCTAATAGGAACTCCCAAGTTACAGAAGAAACCATACATGAGCCTAATTATGAGGATGTGGAGCAGCAAACGGCTGTTCCAATACAATTTGTTCCAGAGGAACCTGTTTCAAGTGAAAATATTCAATCTAGCAGTCAGCACACTTTTAGTGATCCGACACTGGGCAGACTCCAAGAAGAATTGGCACAGGCCCGAATAGAAAGGTAGAAATTGGAGGAAGACACTATCGCAAGAAAGAGATATCAGGAATTGTAGCAACAAATAAGAATGATTCATGAGGCAGAAGCTGAAGCTCATGAAAAATGTCAGAAATAAGAGAAAAATGGTGATAAGGTAATGAACCAACTAAAATTAGCCTACAATCAAATGGACACTCTTTGCTCCTTGTATACTGATGTCTTAGCCTGTAAATGCCCCGCCAAAAACTATGATTTGTTTTTACTAGAAAGATATTTACAACTAAAGATCAAGGTAGTTAGGGTAGGGAAATCCATAGAGCTAAAAACTATAGACGACTTTGTATCATGCTGCAAACTTTATGGGATCAAAGTACAATGCCTTTTGTGTGAATTTTACTTGCATAATCTAATACTTGAAAATGACTGTGAATCAAACCCTAGCCCTTTTGTTGGAGATGTTCAATTTCAGGCATTCATTTCCTTTGTTGTAAATCAATTGAAATGGCTTAAATCCTATAACGCCTTTCGAAGGCAAGAAAATGAATTAGATCTGTGGGTCAGGAGTGAACCTCAGAACCCACTTCAATTTTGGGTTAGGTAGAAAAGATTGATGACTAAGGAAAGCGTTACCCAAGCCCTGGGGCCTATCCACAAATCAATTATTTTGAATGGAACATAATATTTCTTATCCATTAGAAACCAAGCTTATATAGCAGCTAAGGTCCGGTGGAGAACCTCCAATCAGAATGTGCAAAATAGGGAACCATTTAATTATAGAAACTTTGGGCTAGTCGTAGACCGCTTGATCTCCTATAGTCATCTCATTTTAAAATAAGGACCATTCTGGTTAGGATGTAGGTTCCACAGCCCTGTTTCATGGTACCCTGATTCGGACTACAAAGTTATTTATGAACTCCTTGAAGGATAGACAGAACATGTTTTTGAGGAATTAGCTGCACTACATGGTTTTAGGCTTGTCGATGACAAACCTTATCCGGCTTATTCTTTAACTGCTCTCCATGTGAACTATAGTTTTCATGAAGACATGAAAAAGATTAAGCAGGGGAGTATGTTGGGCAGTGAAAAAGGTATGAAATTAATATGTATCTTCTTATTCTTTTACCATAGACATACTCCTTTTTTCCTTGGAAAGGTAATTTATTGTAAGAATTATAATAGAATTGGAAAGGTTTATGTTTATTGTAAAGAGATGACTAAAGGATACTTTTTTTTGACAAAACAGGAATTCGACAAGGTGAACAGTTGTATCAAAGGCGGGTCTAAAAGAAATGTAACTGCTGCTCCATCAGCATTGAACCATATCTAGCCAAAGGCAAGGAGATCCGAATGAATTGCCAAGAAAAGGCAGGGGACAACTCGGCCTCGGTTAGAGTAAACAGGATGATAACTAAACAAAGAGAAGAGAATCCCTCAGGATCCTTCGATCCTAAGGGATTGCTATTCAAACTCATCTTATTCCTTGAATTGTCCATCGAGATTTGATATAAAAATAAATTTCCTTTAGTGACATTCGGTCAGTGAGTTTCTCAAAAGGCTTTACATTTAAGCATTTCCTCTCTAATTTAATGTTTATTAACTCTCGGCTTTGAGAGAACCTCCTCTGTAATGATTTATGTTGGTTTAATATAAGACACACGTTTCATTTCATCTTCTAAGCTCTGAATTAACCCAGCAGTATTTCACTGGCGCTAAGGGCCCGGCTCTGGTGGAATCACTTCGTTGTTTGTATTTTTAATCCTTGCTTATTGTTGTGTGAAGTGTGTTTAATTAATTAATTTATTGTTGTTAGATCAAATACAGAGTCATTTCTATTTCATCCTTTACAAGAAGCACATTTGTTGTTCGGTTATCTTGTTATCATTACAAAGCTTTGCTATTCTGTATCTGATTTGAGTTGTTGTTCCATTAATTTATTCGTTATAATTGATTGTTGCATGGTGAGTGGCTGTCGACAAGATTGAAGCATGGAAATCTAGTTGCTTAATTGCGTTAGAGTTGTAATTGCTGTTCATTTCATATTTCTGTTCCACCTCTGTTCATTTTTTATTCATAGCCTTCGATTAGCAAATAGATGAGTTATAGTTACATGTTGTTGTTCCTTTCCAGATTTTGTTCCTTTTAGTTATTTTCATTAGCGCACGGATTGAGTTTGATTTTATTTCAATTGCTTTAAAGATCACCAAATGTAGAGGACACTGGTTATTTCTTCCAAGTCCCCAGATTGGTTGTCTTGCATCGATTTCTAAGGGAAGGAGTTATTGCTACTATATCCCTGATCGATGTTTTGCACGATTGATGTAGTTTAATTTTCAGAGCATTTCCATTCATGTCACTATAATTATATTTATTTACATGCATTTGTTACTTTTGCATTTCACATTCTGTACTACATCTTCACAACATTTCTCTTAGATAATTGCAGCCTCAGACAGAGTAAACTCTTGAAATAAAAAGTCGCTCCTGGATTGATGATTAATGTAGGCTAATTAGGTGTTCAAAAGATACCTTTTTACGACCCAACATATGTCACTGTGCACGGCACCCGGTTCAACTAGGTCAACATACTAGTGGCCTCTCTGCATACAAACATATCCTCGGCACTGGTACCGGATGATGGATATCCTTCTAAATTCTACATGTCCTCCTACTTGTTGGATGTTGTTTGTTCGAGGTGCCATTTGAGGGATGGGCGCACAACTGGGATCCAAAGTAGGTATGCCCAATCCACTTAGAGACAAAGGTATTTTGGGATTCCAGTTACAAGCAATACATAGAGCCGATCTCTCAAGTCTTCATCCCCACTCTCTATGGAAAATTGTTCGGCCATGACACTCCTTGCATGTCTTGGCGAGCCATGGGGACATTAGGCAAGGTGGCACGTTGGTTCCCACTTGCCGAATACACATTCATTTGAGTCTTTGTTTCATACAAGGCTCCCCATGCTATGCCCCGATATGTTATAGATAAACTGCTCATTCAAGAGGTATGTTTCCAGATGACTTCCGGTATCTCTAAGGTCCTGACTAAGGGCAAAAATAAGGCGTGGCCTGCACTACCCCTCACTATTGGTACCTACACGATCAAATATTTCAGGGAGGTAGAGGCAGAAGTAGAAGAGATGAGAAGTTATCGCCTTGGGCCATTTGACCACCAGACATATGACCCAAAGAGGATAGTCCCTGATCACTATAAGCGGGCTAAGTTCAAATGGAACTACCAGCACATTGAGTGCTTGGGCGAGGATGAAAAAAGAAACTGGTATAATGCAGATAGGAAACTTGCCCCTAGGGTGTGGTCTGATCAAGAAGACCCAGATGACCATGCATTGGAGGAAAGAAGCCATGAATTAGGAGGCGCTTCTTATTCTCAAGCCAAGAAGCCTCGAACCAGTACAAAGCACAACATTGCTGCCCAGCAGAAAGAGCAGGAATCCAAGGCTCAACACGAAACAAAAAAGAAGATGAAAGAGGATGAAGAAAAGCGCAAAAGGAGCCTGAGGTCAGAGCAAAAGAAGAAGCGGGCAGAAGAGGCTAGGAGAAAAAAGGAGGAATAGGAGGCAGAGGCTGAAGCAAAGCGGCAACTCAAAAGAGAGTTACATCAAGTGGAGGCCAAACGGAAGAGGAGAGTAGAACAGGAAGTGATAGCGGAAGTTGAACGAAAGAGGAAAGCAGAACACGAAGTTGTAGCAGAAGCTGAACGCAAGAGAAAAGTAGAATAGGTAGCAGCAGTAGAAACTGAATGCAAGAGGAAAATATAACATGAAAAGGCAGAAGCGGAGCGGCTACAGAAAGAAGAGGAAGAAAATAAAAGAAAAGAGGAGGAGGATAGAATACTAGAGAACATCGAGACATCTCCCAAAGGCACAGAATCAAAAATAGAGCTATAGCCCATCGAAGTACCTATAGTCAATACACGCTTTGCACTCTCTGATGTGAGTTCCTACGAAGGACAAGAAGAGGAAGTATTCAACCTTACTAGGCTCACATATGATCAATTCTCCTTCAAGATACGACAGGAGAAAAGAAGATGCCTGGCATGAAACCCTTCTGCCTCATCCAAAGTCGCGACAGAGAAAGATATATTCCTAGACACTAGGACTAACCTAGTAATGATAGCATCGGCCGGCACAGATTTTTCCATGGCCACGGAGGAAAATGTAAGCAGAATGAGTAGAGATGTCCTCTCTCTACAAAATAAGCTACAAAAAGCAGCGCAGAGGGAAGCAAGGGCAGAGCAGGAAAAGGTAGTGTTAAGGGAAGAGATTCAACAGCTCCAAGACAAAACTACCCCTATCAATGAAGTAGCACTCACCATCCGAAGAGAGCTGGATGTATTAGAGGTCACCATGAGGCAGGTCTATGGGGAAATGTTTACTATAAAACAAATAGTTTCCCCCTTGGTAAGAGCCCAAGCAGAGACCAAGAAGAGGAGCGAGCAGCTGAAAGAGGCCTCAGTCACTTTGGATAGAATGATAGAATGGATAGGTCGGTACCCCTAGGCTCCCAAAAACCTACCAAATAAAGATTGGATCCACACACAAGATGCCAAGGTCCAGATCCGGATTAAAATGCAATCTAAAGATAAGTTGTCCAAGGACCTAGATAAGGTAATGGCCGCATACGAGCATCTAATCAGCAGCATCGATTCAATGCACGCCTTACATCACATTCCATCACTGGGTGCACTAGGCGAGGAGAAGACATGGGAACAGGTTGATCAGGAGATTCAGAAATTTTTGCAACCCATTAGACAAGCTGCTACCACTTCCGATCTTGCGGCATCACAGGAGAACTTGGGTAAGTTCATTGTCACACCAATTTGGATCTACACCAAACTGGCCTCCCTATCCAACCTAGTCATGCAGAAAAGAGAAACTTTAATTCCTAATGCTTTGGAGTGCCTACATTGGTTGAGAGGAGAAGTTCCCTTGATTTCCCCTATAGCGGGGGATTATCGGGCGTGGCAGAACTTCCTCAGAGAACAAAAAGTTGATGCCCTTGACCACACGATCGCACACATGTTCTCATGAGTGGGTGGTAGTAGGTCACAGGTCGCACTTTGCAGCTGGGTCACAGGTCACAACTCTCATTCAGGTCGCAAGGCAGTTCAACAGTTGGGGAGGTGAAAAGTTAGGAAGCCCAAAGGGAAAATTTTGGTCTATAAAACTCCCTTCGAGAAGATTGTAAAGGATATTTTTTTGGGGGGACTCGAGCTGAGAACATTGTATTGCTAGGACTATACAATTTTGAGTATGAATACAAGCATTTTGCAAAATCCTTTTGTGGATCTGATGTTGATATATGTATGAGCACTATGAGTATTATATTTTTTAGTTTCTAAACATCTTTAGATTAATGGAACTGTATCTTCAATTCATATCACATTTGCATGATAGTTCACTAAATGTATGTTAATGGTGGTTAAGTTCATTTCACTTTCTTAATGAATTTTAATGACTTTGTTTATTAGCATTTGTATTATCATTTAAATCTTTCAGGAAGTGAAGGGCATTTTTTCCATAAAGAATTGTTTCTTACGTGGTCAGAACAACTTACAAGAATGACCCTAATGATGTGTTGTTGACAACACTTCCTTCGGCACTCATGCTTTATTATTTCTTCTCACTATGCATAGTGTTATATGTACATTTAATGCGTCAACCATATGTCTTGTATCATCCGATTAAGTGTGTATCCACAGGTTTATAGAGTTTAAGTGAGACCCAAAGAAAGGAGAAATCAGCAGTAGTCAGACCCACACCCTAGACAAGATCCCTATTTCAAATGGTTCAAGGTCTAATTGGGAATTTTTACCAGGGAGATCCCCTACTGTTTGCCGGACAGATTTCCCCATCAACAGGTTCCTTGCTTTTTTATGACAGGAATGATGTTGGAAACCCACTTAGTTAGCGGAACAGGGTATATGAAACCAGCACGCAAAAGTTTTTCAGCTTCTGCTTTGATGGTAGCGGCTTTCTTCGGATGAACAAGATGAAGCTGTTGACGCACCGGTTTGACATCAGGATACATATTAATAGCGTGTTCAACTATACTAGTATATATGCTTGGAATTTCCTGATAAGACCAAGCAAATACATCACATAATTCATGAAATAGAGAGCAATATGATTCGAGTTTTGATGGAGAAAAAGATACACCGACATGAATATTTTCTATAACGTCAGGTTTGGTCGAAATATAGATAGAAATGGTTTCTTTAATATTTGACATATTTCGCTCGGAATCGATTGCATTAATGGGTAAATAATTTGAAAAGAAATTTTTGATGGATGGATGATATAGCTCACTAAGATTATTTCTTCATAATCAGGAAGATGGGAATGATGATGATAAACTTCCCATGGTTCTCCTTATCACAACATGGCTTCCAAAATATTCTCATATGTCAAGAACATTGAGGAAAATGGATTATATGGAGTACCAAAATCTAAGGAACGATCAACCCAAGCACTCAACGACGCAAATTTTGGATTTGCCACCGAAGCCAGATAGATTTATTTCTATGCCAGCTCAATAGGGCTGGGTGGCAGAAACTCATCCAACATGGAAATATCATAATCATACGTACTCTCTCTTAAGCCATATAGAGTGGAAGAGATCATGTAGCAGGTCTCTATACTTGCAATTTCTGCCAACGTCGCAGGCAGTGGTAATGCAAAGGTTCCAATTAGAGTGGAATCCTTTAAGAGACCTACACCAATGTTCTAAAGTTCTGGTTGGGGTATGTAAACGAATGGAATGCTTCTAGTTACCTGCGAAGCAGAGGAAAATAAGGATAGTTGATTAATGACTATGATAGTACATTTATGTGGAAAGGCAATCATTCTAAAATATGTAGAAACAATTGCAGTCATTGCATATACCCATGGTCTTCCAAGTAAAATATTATTGTAAGGGGGTCCATCAACAACCTCAACATCAATAGTCCCTCTTTTACCCCCTAAATCAACATGCAGGTTATTAATAATACCACAAGGTTTATATGTACGTCCATCAAATGCCTTCAACGACGTTGATGATTGAGATAAGCGCGGCGAGCCAAGTGACTTCCAACAATTTAGAGACATAATGCATGTAGATGCTCCCCCATCAATAATAGTGCGATTGATCTGGATTTTATGCAGGAACGTAACATAATACAGAAATAGCCATGAACATAGAGATGCAGTGAAAAAAATGCTTCATTTCATTAAAATCAAATAACATAAATATGCTTACATGCATAATGGAAATAAAATAGCTAGGGTGCTGGTAGCGAATCTCTGAGAAGAGATGTGATGGTTATAGACCTCTGAAATGTGTTACAATGAGGCTCGAGGGCCTATTTATTACTAAGAATCAATGGAGAACTCTAAACTTCCAAAAACCTAACCCTCGAAGATGAAACACCAAAACTATGGGCCCCGTTTGGGTAAATTGGTGGTTCAACTTCCCGGGGACGTAACTTTGGCATCCAATCTCTGTTTGACATGCTCAATAGCTCGTTAGAAATATCTATCCAAGGAGTACAACTTTTGAATGAGAAAAATCGGTCCATTGACCCATATTACTCTCCGTTTTCCCAAAAAATGTCGTTTAGGGCCTCAAAACGGCTCCGGAAGTTCAGGACCCGAAAAACTGCTAAAAATATTAAGTTCTGTTGCAACTTGAAAACTGAAAGAACTGATGGTGGGCGTTCAAATGGAATAGGTGGGTGGCCACCAGTATCCACCTAGATCATTAAGGCGCTAAAACGGCTCCGGGAGCGGAGGACCCGAAAACCTGCTAAAAATAGTAAGTTGTGCTGAATGTGAAAAGCTGCAAGAATTGATGGTGCTGGTCCAAATGGAATAGGTGGGTGGCCACCGATATCCACCTGGATCATTCCTCCCTCATTAGGAAGAAATGGTCCCCATTGCATTGATATCCTCCATGAGATGAGGCAAATTCTATTGAACTGAGTATTAGATGTGTTGATGATGTCATGGACTTGCGGGTGAACATGCTGGATGCGTTTAGTAAATTTGGTTTCTTTATCAGCCTCAGAAAATACATGTTTTGATTTTGTATGTGTATTTGCAGGATGCATGGCAACATCAGGCGGTGGTGTGTTGGGAGTTAGATCAATGGAGTGCTTGTCCTGACAGTGTAGAGGAACCTCTTCGAGTGAGGAGAAAATGTCCTCGTATTCCTCCCTAACTTTGTCCGTCTGCTGCAACCGTGCAAGGGAGCCTTGTTTCGAGGTTGTGGCCACAATATTCTTCTTTCCCTATGAGTTATTTGTAAGGAAAATTAATTTCCTAGTTTGGGAAACAATCTTACTGCGTTGTTTTGCAGTAGTCAAAGAGATGACAGGAGGCGGTACTACCTCCGGTATCATGTACAAGTTATTTCCCAAAGTAATAATAACAGCACGAGGCCTAGACGCATACACAGCATGTCACCTCCACAAGTATGTTTTTCCTAATAATACATCAGCTACATCAAGAGGAGAAACATCACACAATACCTCATCCGTGAATGGATTGATACTGTACGAAAGGTGGCACTACTGGCGGATGCAGAGATCTCTCCCTGGGTGAAGCCACCTGATGGTATACGACCAAGGGTGTGCTATGGTCAGTAGGCCAAGCCGCTTCATGACCTCTACTGAAATGAGGTTCTTTTGGATTCCGTTCTCAACGAGAAATTGCAGTGGAGAACCCTTCACCCACATCTGCGACTGGAAGAGGCGCTCCCCATCCTCTGGATCCTCTGGACCCTCCCTCTGGATCTTGGTGGTGGCAACAATGGCATTGGGATCTGCATCAATGATCTGCATCCCTTTTTCATTTCCTTTGTCTGGTTCTAACTCAGGATCAGAAAATGCATCTGATTCAGATGCCTTTAATTCGGCCACCAAAGACTGTTTGGCCCGACACTCATTTGTGTTGTGAGTGGGGATGTTATGAAATTCACACCACTTCCCTGTGTCCTTCTTTGGGTTTGTGGTGTTGTTCTGAGTCACATTACTTTGGCCTTGCCCCTTGTTCTTCGGTTCAGGGGCACCTTTCGGATTCGCATATCCAAAGTCTCGCTTCTTCTGCTTAAATTTCTGCTCGATCTTGGCGGCATAGCGATATGTTGTGCCAAGCGATGTAATTTCGAGGAACTCTATTTCATATTGAATGTGTTTGTGTAGATAGCCATGGTAATTGAACACCAAGTGTCTCTCTGAATCTTTAATACCCAACTTTGTGTGCAGGGTATGGAACAGATTCGTCAATTTGTGCACATCTTGATCCTTTTGTTGCCGCAGCGCGGTCCATTGGATGTATTTGTCCTCATAGCTCTCCACGGGGTAATATTGTTCCTTGATTCCGTCTCGGAATGAATTACAAGTGGTTGTGGCCGAGAATAGAGAGGGTTCCCCTTCACCCTCTTGCTCACGGTAGGTTTTCCACCAGTCTTTGACATGGGGGGTGGCTTTGAGGAGTGCAAAAATAATATTTTCTCGGTCAGAGAAGTCATGGACCGAGAAATACCCTTCCAAAAAATTTAACCCTTTGTCTACATCGTCTGCATCTATTTTTCCTTCAAATATAGGAATTTAAAAGTTTACCTGTACCTTGAAGGGAGTGGCGCCTCCAAAGTGCCTGTTGGATGCAGATGCGCCATATGTGGGCAGTTGTTGAAGGATTTGGGCAAAGATATCCATCATCGCGTTCCTTTGTTTCTCGAGGGCCTCCTTGAGCAATATTTTGATAGGATATTTTGCTCCCTCGTCTTTCTTTTCTTCCGCCATGGGAGGTTGTTGGGGTTTGCAAGGCTGATCTTGCAAGGGTTTAACGAGATCGAGCCGTAACTCCTTATACCCTGACCGCGTTCAGGACATGAAAAGAAAAACAAAGAAAGAGCAGAACCGCTCTGATACCACTGATCTGAATTTTATGCAGGAACACAACATAATATAGAAATAACCATGAACATAGAGATGCAGCGAAAAAAATGCTTCATTTCATTAAAATCAAATAACAGAAATATGCTTACAGGCATAATGGAAATAAAATAGCTAGGGTGCTGGTAGCGAATCTCTGAGAAGAGATGTGAAGGCTATAGACCTCCAAAATGTGTTACAATGAGGTTCGAGGGCCTATTTATTACGAAGAAACAATGGATAACTCTAAACTTCCAAAAACCTAACCCTAGGATATGAAGCACCAAAACTATGGGCCTCGTTTGGATAAATTGGTGGTTCAACTTCCCGGGGACGTAACTTTGGCATCCGATCTCCGTTTGACGCACTCAATAGCTCGTTAGAAAGATCTTTCTGAGGATTACAACTTTTGAACAAGAAAAATTGGTCCATGGACCCATGTTGCTCTCCATTTTCCCAAAAAACATCGTTCAGGGCCTCAAAACGGCTTCGGAAGTTCAGGACCCGAAAAACTGCTAAAAATAGTAAGTTCTGTTGCAACTTGAAAACCAAAAGAACTGATGGTGGGGGTTCAAATGGAATAGGTGGGTGGCCACCAATATTCACCTAGATCATTAAGGCCCCAAAACGGCTCCGGGAGTGGAGGACCCGAAAACCTGTTAAAAATAGTAATTTGTGCGGAATGTGAAAAGCTGCAAGAATTGATGGTGCTGGTCCAAATGGAATAGGTGGGTGGCCACCGATATCCACCTGGATCATTCCTCCCTCCTTAGGAAGAAATGGTCCCGATTGCATTGAGATCCTCCATGAGATGAGGAAAATTATGTTGAACTGAGTATTAGATGTGTTGAAGATGTCATGGACTTGCGGGTGGACATGCTGGATGCGTTTATTAAATTTGGTTTCTTTATCAGCCTCAGACAATACATGTTTGGATTCTGTATGTGTAGTTGCAGGATGTATGGCAACATCGAGCGATGGTGTGCCTGGAAGTCAAATCAGTAAATTGTATTACGACGGTGTAGAGGAACCTCTATGAGTGAGGAGAAAATGTCCTCGTATTCCTCCACGACTTTGTCCATCTGTGCCAACCGTGCAAGGGAGCCATTTTGGGGATTGTGTACAACATTCTTCTTTCCCTATGAGTAGGGTTATGAGAAAATGAATTTCTGGTTTTGAGAAACTATGTATAATCTTCTTGCGTTATTTTACGATGATCGAAGATGACGAGACGGTACTACCTCCGGTATCTTGTACAAGTTATTTCCCAAAGTAATAATAAAAGCACGAGGCCTAGACGCATACACAGCATGTCACCTCCACAAGTATGGTTGGCCCAATAATACATCAGCTACATCAAGAGGAGCAACATCACACAATACCTCATCCGTGAATGGCTTGATATTGTATGGAAGGCGGCACTGCTGGTGGATGCAGAGATCTCTCCTTGGGTGGAGCCACCCGATGGTATGCGGCTGTAGGTGTGCTATGGTAAATGGGATGTGCCGCTTCATGACCTATGCTTAAATGAGGTTCTTTTGGCTTCCGCTATCGACGAGAAATTGTAGCGGAGAACCCTTCACCCACATCTACGACTGGAAGAGGCACTCCCCCTCCTCTGGATCCTCTAGACCCTCCCTCTGGATCTTGGTGGTGGCAAAAATGGCATTAGGATCCACATCAATGACCTGCTTCCCTTTGTCATTGCTTTTGTCTAGTTCTAACTCAGGATTAGAAAATGCATCTGATTCAGGTGCCTTTAATTCGGCCACCAAAGACTGTTTGGCCTAACACTCATTTGTGCTATGAGTGGGGCTGTTATGAAATTCAAACCACTTCCCTCTGTCCTTCTTTGGGTTTCTGGTGTTGTTCTGAGTCGCATTGCTTTGGCCTTGCCCCTTGTTCTTCGGTTCGGGGGCACCTTTCGGTTTCGTAGATCCAAAGTCTCGCTTATTTTACTTAAATTTCTGCTCGATCTTAGCGGCATAGCGATATGTCATGCCAAGCGATGTAATTTCGAGGAACTCCATTTCCTCTTGAATTTGTTTGTGTAGATAGCTATAGTACTTGAGCACCAAATGATTCTCTGAATCTTTAATACCAAACTTTGTGCGCAGGGTATGGAACAGATTCATCAGTTCCTGCACATCTTGATCCTTTTGTTGCCGCAGCGTAGTCCATTGGATGTATTTGTCCTCATAGCTCCCCACAGGGTAATATTGTTCCTTGATGCCATCTCAGAATGAATTCCAAGTGGGTGTGGCTAAGAACAGAGAGGGTTCCCCTTCGCCCTCTTGCTCACGGTAGGTTTCCCACCAGAATTTGACATGGGGGGTGGCTTTGAGGAGTGCAAAAATAATATTTTCTCGGTCAGAGAAGTCATGGACCGAGAAATACCCTTCCAGCAAATTTATCCATTTGTCTACGATGTCTGCATCTATTTTTCCTTCAAATATAGGAATGTCAAATTTTACCTGTACCTTCAAGGGAGTGGCACCTCCAGAGTGGCTGTTTGATGCAGATGTGCCATATGTGGGCAGTCGTTGAAGGATTTGGGAAAAGTTATCCATCATCGCGTTCCTTTGTTTCTCGAGGGCCTCCTCGAGCAGTATTTTGATAGGATATCCTACTCCCTTGTCTTTCTTTTCTTCTTCCATGGGAGGTCGTCGGGGTTTGCGAGGCTGATCTTGCAAGGGTTTAACTAGATCGAGCCCTAACTCCTTATACCCTGACCGTGTTGGGCACATGCAAAGAAAAAAAAAGAAAGAGTAGACCCGCTCTGATACCACTGATCTGGATTTTATGCAGGAATGAAAAAAAAGACAGAAATAACCATGAACATAGAGATGCAGCGAAAAAAATTCTTCATTTCATTAAAATCAAATAACAGAAATATGCTTACAGGCATAATGGAAATAAAATAACTAGGGTGCTGGTAGCGAATCTCTGAGAAGAGATGTGATGGCTACAGACCTCTGAATTGTGTTACAATGAGGATCGAGGGCCTATTTTTTACTAAGAAACAATGGAGAACTCTAAACTTCCAAAAACCTAACCCTAGGAGATGAAGCACCAAAACTATGGGCCCCGTTTGGGTAAATTGGTGGTTCAACTTCCCAGGGATGTAACTTTGGCATCCGATCTCCATTTGACACGCTCAATATCTCGTTAGAAAGATCTGTCCGAGGAGTAAAAATTTTGAATGAGGAGCATCGGTCCATGAACCCATTTTGCTCTCCGTTTTCCCAAAAAACATCGTTTAGCACCTCAAAATGGCTCTGAAAGTTCAGGACCCGAAAAACTGCTAAAAATAGTAAGTTTTGTTGCAACTTGAAAATTGAAAGAGCTGATGTTGGGGGTTCAAATGGAATATTTGGGTGGCCACCAATATCCACCTGGATCATTAAGGCCCAAAACGGCTCCGGGAGTGGAGGACCCGAAAACCTGCTAAAAATAGTAAGTTGTGCTGAATGTGAAAAGTTGCAAGAATTGATGGTGCTGGTCCAAATGGAATAGGTGGGTGGCCACCGATATCCACCTGGATCAGCGATGAACAAGGTGATTGAGAACATTTAATTGTATGGAGAATGTCAATTATGATGGTATTTGTGGCACATAGCTCGTATGATTAAAGACCACAAGATTAGAATCAATCTGATCAATTCCACCAATAGCTGACAATAAAACATGTTTTTTGGAGGGAAAATTTTGTAATACCTCAAGAGAAAACATAGATTAAGGGGATTGAGCCAAATATTCAACTATATTATAATTTTTTGCAGCTCTTTCTTGAGGATTATATGTTGATTTATGAATTTTTCCCTTTGGTGGCTTAATTGTCAATTCAGGAATAGTAGTAGGTGGTACTGATTCCGTAGATGGATTCATTTTCGAGGTAGTAGGTTGATCAGTGGTCTGACTACCATAGTATTTATTAAATGTTGACACCAAAATATTTGTTGAAATTTTTGTGATAGATAACATTAACACTCGGGAACTAGGAGTTGGATCTGTAGCAACCATGTTTGTGTCGGGATTTGGAGATGGGTCTGTCAACACAGATGACGCATGGGAAGTCTTGATGATTTTTTAGACTTCAGCGTGATGAGGATAATCCCTAAAAAAATGTTCCTCATTACAGATTATGCATGGATAACGAGGTTTCCTAGGTCTAGAAGATTGACCAGATGATCTTTCCTGTGGGTTAGAAGTTTTCTTTTTCTTACATTTCCCCTTTTTCTTACTTCTGGGTTGCTTGTCACTTTTGCCTTTGTCAAATGACATAGAATTAATTTTGGAAGAAAGAGAAGGATCAGATGTAGTAGTGTGGTGTGTGCTTTCTGTGCCTATCAAGCCATCCTCGGCATGAGATTCCTTTAATTAAGGAGGAACAGTAAAATTAGATCTCGGCGCATTAGGAATTTTTTCATAGAGCATGCTAGAATGAGTGTAAATCAACTCTAAATATTGTGCATGAGCAATGAATTGCTCTCCTATGATGACACCGACCTTAGCTACATTGTCAATTATAGATGGTAATATGGAATTAATGAACCATTCAGTAAGGAGCTGATCTGGAACAAAGGTCTTAACCATTCGACGACGACGATGCCACTCATGAATATGCTCAGAGATGTGAGTAGCATTAGTTTTTTTGAAATTGGTCAAGATTTTCATTCCAATTTCATATCTGATGGGTAACTAGAAATGATTCAAAAAGGCAGTAGCTAGGGCTGTGAAATTTTCAAAAGAAGATCCAAGTAATTCAATGTACCATTTTGCGGCCGAATCTGTGAGCATACACTAGAAAAGACGTAGTCGAACAAAATCATCATTCAGAGAGTTTGATGAACACCATAAATGATAATTCATGACATGAGTCGATGAATCTTCTCCAGGGTTTCCATTGAACTTAGGAACATCTGAGGGTAATTTGTGGGGTATCACCAGCCACCAAGGAGCATAGTTAATTGGATCATTAGTTAGCTGATTTAAATATGGTAACTCTAAAGTTGCAACAAAGGGAAACTGTCGATTAAGGTAAAGCTAAGCATAGCTAGGGTAAGATGGAGTTGCTTGAGCAACAGGCCTTTGAGCAAAAGCATAAGGAATCTGCTGCTGGTAACCTAGATAGGATTTTCTTTGAAAAGGAAACGCTTGAGGATTCTGTTGACCAAAACCTAGATATGATACTTGTTGAAAAGAAGTTTGAGGAATTTGCACCTGTGGCTGCCAAGGGGTCTGTCCACCAATTTTATAACCCAAATTAGGATAAATTAGATTCTTTTTATAGGTATAACCACGTTGTGGTTGTGACATCCCATAAAATGGTAAACTAGCTTGTGAATAGATGATTTTGGATACAAGTTGTTGTAAATTAAACAAAGGATTTGGAGTCTGTGGACCAAAAATTTGACGATATTGAGTTGAAGGACCCGCTTGATAATGTTGTACAACATTTTGATTCTATAACAGGGGTAAATATGTATTAACAAGTGGTAATGATGTGGGTGTAACAGGTTGAACTAGTTGATATGATTGTATAATCGTTTGTTGTTGGATAGGGAGAGTGGGCTGCCATTGACAAACATGCATTTCGACATTAGGTTGACCAAAAAGTGATGGAGTACTGTCATATTGGGTGACCAAAGGTTTCCCCCTAGCATGAGGAGGATAATAAGATGGAAAATATTTCTCTCCAAATGCTGGGAGCCCAGTTGATATGGTACTTGAAGGAATATACCTAGAAGGACCGAATTGATGTTTCCCTGAAGACGTGTATAATGAATCAAGTCATTTAGTACTTACTATATTATTACCAGTTAAAATACTGGATGATGACATTGGAAAAGTCCATGGGTTTGAAGATGCACCAGAGACAATTCCAGATAATGATTTGTAACTTGATGGGACCAAAGGGCCACCATTAAAATATGACTCTGCTGAAGTTGTAAACATGAATGGGGTAGTTATGGTGGGAGATGACATAATTGGAATATATGAACCAACCAAAGATGTTGGTTCAGTCATGGTTACTTGACCAAATGTATACCCTTTTGAATCGACAAGAGTTTGAAAAGGAACAGGATCAACAAAAGCAAAGTGTGTCGATTGAGAAAAAGAATCGTACTGGTAAAAGTCCTTGCCAAAATGGGTTGGAGTTAAAGGTTTCTCGTCTTGTGGTATTTCTGCAATCACAACTAAAACAGGGGGAAGTATTTCACCGTTAGGCCCAAAGTATATTTTAGGTGGTTGACTGTGTGATATGGGAGATTCAATAGCTATAGAAATTTGTGGGATGACCAAGGTAGGAACAGCTTTCGATTGTACGACTTTAGGATTCAGATGTTCAGGCAAAGAAGAGACATGATCTGGATCAATTTCTGGTTGAACAACGTCAAGTCCAAGAGGTATGGTCTCACTGATTGGATGGATCGTGACCATGGGTAGATGTGAAGACTCTGTTTTGACAACAGTAGATGAACCAGAATGTGTAGAAATAACTTGAGCTAACTCTGGTTTATGGAAAGATGGTGTTTCACCAGAGGTATGAATTGTACTTGATTCGGTAGATCGTGATCGCCTTCGCCTACCAGAAGTAACTTCTGGTGGTAGAGGTGGTTTTAATGCTAGTCCACGCGAACGACGGGGGAAAGGATTTTTTTCTTCCACGATTACTGATTTATTTTAACCAAAAAAAAATAAAAAAAATAAAAGGGTAATGCTAGGCAAAAGGGTTTACCAAGAAACTGTGAACTGGAGAATACCTCCTGGCGAACCAAGAAGTACGGGCAGGCAATCTCCCCAAATGCTTTGTTCGATGTATCACAATTTACAAGGTGGATGACTCGGTTCACTATGGATGGATATCACCTAAAAATTGTCCTCCAAAATATACCCGAAGGTACATGGAGGCCCAAGTCCATATCAGCACTGTCTGATATGAACCTTCATAGTGAGAGCACCCCTTTATACTTATCGTACTGTAACACCGCCCAATATACCCGAAAGTACGTGGATGAGATACGATATACTTATGTATGTGGAGTGAGGTATCACACTCGGAATGTATCGCAGACAAGTTAATGATAGCTACTATGTTTTACGATGCCAGAACACGTCTCTAGCCTAGACCTTGTAAATGTTATCGTTATGGTTCCAATGCTTTGTTAGGTAAATTGAGATTAATTTTATGTTGATCTTGTTTAAAAAATTTCCTTTCAAAGGTTCACTGCGATGATGTATTGTAAAATTCCTAAAATGAAACTAAGAATGATAAGAAATCTTTCACTTTTAGTTTTTCAATGAAAGTCCTAACTGCTAGAGGGAAAGAACAATCAATTTTCGGGAAAACAAATCAAAGAACACAAACTAAATGTAGATTTCCTAATTGTTCCTTTTTGCAAAACGCACAAACCACTACATGCAAATGAGGATTTTTCTTTTCAGTTCCTTTAATGTTATGAATGAAAAAAAGAAACTAAGTGCACTAAATCAATAAAAAAAAATGCCTTTTACTTTTGAGAAATGAGGAATACAAACAACAATTTCTCTTTTGAAGGAAAAATGAGGAATGAAACAACAATTTCTCCTATCAAGAAACGAAGATTTTATGACAATTTCCTTTTTCAAAAGCAAATGGATCTAATGTGAAAACAAAAATACTTTGAAATTAGCTTGCCAATGATAAAGAAAAATTCTTTAAACAAATATTGAACATATTTTATTTCAAAGGAGGAAGAGTTAGATGAATTCACTAGTCAATATGAGGCTCAGGCTTTTCAAAACACATCAGCAAACAAACTGAAACAAAATACAAAGAAAAATTCTAGGGAATTTGGATGGCTTCAGGAGGCAACGCAGTCTCTAAAGAGAGATAGTGCTTTGCAACATAGGCCTGAAAGGGAGACAGTGCTATGCAAAGCATTGTGTCCTGTCGAAGAGTGTGTTAGGCGGAGTGTATAAAGAAAAACACAACTATTTAACGCACTTCTTTTGAAAAATTGGATCTTAAAAAGCCTAATATTTGTGAGTAACAACTACTCGGTGAATAAACAAAGAAAATCAAAGGCTAAAACACCTAGGATAAAAAGAAAATTTCCCCAGTGGAGTCGCCAATTTGTTGGACAAAATTGTGAATTAAAAATAAAACATGCTTCACTAGACAGGTGCTAATCTAGAACAACAGGTTAAAGACTATACGACTACTTTTACTAACTAAGAACAGATACAGATAATGGATTGGATGCTTACTTGGAATCCAAGTGCTTCTAAATGATTCTTTTTATCGCTTTCATTGTAGCTTCGAATTCCAGCCGGCTGTGCAAAATATTTCCTACAAGAATGAACACTAAACAATACAATATAGCAATAATACAGATGTCTATTCAAGTTAGTTTGCTAAATCAGTAAAGCATAAACCATATACATCAACTAAGATCTTGCAATATGTAAAATCAAAGATAATGCAGATGCATATAGGGAAAAGTAAGCTGTATTCTTTATTAATGATAGAAGGGGAGGTTACAACCACATGACTGATTTAGTGTCACCATCTCCAGTAACATCCCAACCTCATTAAAATGCAGATGTCTCCAGAAAATTGTCACTCAAATCAATCTCCTCAATGAAAAATCCACCAACATTTCTCTACACAAATTCTTCCCTATCAAACACTAAGATCTGTTCTCAATTTATAGAGAGGCTGAGGTAGTTTTACAATAAATGACTTTCCAATAATAGGCAAGGCATGTTCCCAATCTTATAGATGTCAAATGGACACATGGATTCGAATTTTGACACATGTGAACTCTTCTAGAAGGCACTGGCCAAGGGGAGATTCTGGAACAATGAGAATTTCACTCCCAATGTGACCAACGCACCCATAGATGTTGGGAAGTTCTTTGCCGAGCAACCTTGCATAGGGCTACTTACATATGCAATGCACTTAGTCACTTTAGAGGAAGTGTTGGTGAGCTCTCATATGATATATTATAAACTTAAAACTTTGGAAACCTTTGCGGATCAAAGTCTTTGATTGATTTGTCTTGTTCTTTGTCTTAGGGCATTTTTGGCAAGAAAATAGGTCTCGCAGAGAAGACCCGGGTTTAGGGCTGAGGGCCAACAAGGTTTTCCGCCATAGTCTAGTTTCACACTGGCATTTTCACTGTGCTCCGAAGGGCAGAGAGTCTCACTCGAGGCATGCCGTGACCCTACTGTGATTGAGAGTAGATTGGTATCATTTCCCCAACATCTAAACAGGTGAACCAAAGCTAAACTAAAGAGTTAAACAACAATGACAGAATGTTCTGTAACATATATGCTTCAGGGAAACAGTTAAACCAGTGATAAACAAAATTTTAAACACAGCTATGAACAAAACTCATTCGCATTCAACATCATATAGCACAACAACCATCCTTAATAGATTAGTTAGTAGCCAACAAAGGCAAGTCATTACAAATCTCTCCTACAGAAGAGCATAGTACAGAAAAAAATACAATGCGTCCCAAGGGACAGAGAGAAAATACAATAATCTGGAAGAGAGGAGAACAATGCAACCCGATAGAGCTCTCCTGTGGCTCTCTGCTGCCTATCGTGTCTATACCAACCTCTTCACCATTGGCTAGTTGCTTATTTATTCTCTCGCTAGCGTGACTGACAGTTCTTCTCTGTTTCTTGCTCAGCTGTGTTTCGTTTCTTTTCATTCACCGGAAGTTCACTGCCTATTTCCTTTCGCGCCCTTCCGCTGTCTATGCTTGATCCTGCAACCACCACGACACATGTCCTTTTCCTTTCTGCAACCTTGACACCTCCCTGTCTATCGAGGTTGCCTTCCGCCATGTGCTTGCCCTCATTCAAAATCTATTGATCTTCAAAACAAGGGCCCCAACAGGCCCTGACCACATCCTTTTGACTCGTCCTGAGTCAATTTTCCTGAACCGTCTCCACCTCCATGGGGCCACCTGACCCTCTGCCTTGTTCCTGCTGCACACCTTCTCCTTGTTGTCCAAACAAGGGCTCCAACTTCGGGACCTTGGTCAATGCTGAAGCCTTAAGCTCTTGGAAAGTTACCATAGCCTGCTGCCACCCTTGCAATAATGCGTCCGTCTCCGCCATGATCTTGGTGACAACTTCCTCCCTGACATTCGCTAATACCGCACCGAATACTGTGTTGACTTGGTTCCCGGCCTCAGAGGCCAACTGCTGTATCGTCCGGGTGCTGATCTGTATGGGCTGGCGAAGCTCCCGAATTTCCTGCTTCGCGATCGTCGACATCTCCTCTACTTGTTGAATTTGGACCTCTAACACATCCGCCTAGGCATACAGTTGGTCCCGCTTAGAGGGGTCCATGGCGTCTTGTATTTCCTTGGAGATTTGTTGCAGCTGGGCCGAAATCAACTATATCTTCACTGTGAGGTCCGTTGAGCATTCCTGTAGACCTTTCAGGAGGTCATAGTCATCTCTGGCTGCAGTACTGAGGACTTCCTGCATCTTTGTCACCTAGCCCTGTTTCTTTGAGATTTGTGCTATGTACACCGCTGCTGGGTCGGGCAGTGCCAATCGTGCTGCCAATGCCGCCTTGAGCTCTGTATTCTCTTGGTGGAGGTTGGAGTATGCCACCCGGAGGTGGATTTCTTGCTCAACTACTGCCGTCTCTTGTACATCTGCTGGTATCTCACTGTAGTGGGTCGTCAGTGTAGGCCACACTTCTCTGAAAACCCTGATCATTGTGTCCAGCTGGTTCTGTAGCTGCCCGTTTTCCATTGTAAGCTACTCGTGTTGTTCATTAAGCGCGATTATCTACTGGTGTTGTTGCTCACATTTCTGTTGTAGCTCGAAGTGGAGCCTTTCTTCCTGTTGTGCTGCCCTTTGGATGAAGTAGTATAGCTGAGTTGTCCCCCACGTCTCCATGCTCTCGACCCCTGAAGTACCTTGATCTGGCCGCCGCTCATGAAGTGGTTGCCCACTGGCAACTGATCTTGTTGATTGAACTTGAGGTGACTACGGCGGGGTTTTATGGGGTGCAGATTCTGCCATGTTCAGGTTTGGTTTCTCCCCTTGATCTGCTTGGATGGTTTGTTGGAGCGGAGTGGCCCAACTGTGTCTTTAACTATTTTTTCCATCTGAGTGACTAGGTTGGTAAAAGTGGTCTGGGGGTCCACGGCAGGGTTGGCTAGAGGTACCACTTCTGTACCCGAGTCAAACTCTATCCCGTGGTCCCCATTGAGTAAGTTCTGGATTACTCGATCTGATATGGTGGCAGATGAGGTGGATGGTGCGGATGAAGTGGTCGGTGGTAGTGGGTCGGTACGAGGTGGTGAGATACAAATGTTTAGGAAATTAAACGGGTTAATGGGATGGTGGGGTGGAAACTCGCTTGCTTCCCCTATCTCATCGATTGGTCCTTCCTGGATTAGTACCCCTGTTTTCAGTTGCTAGGGTGGATCCTCCCCTGTGAGGTCGACTACCGGACTTGATTCTAGAATTTTGGCCCTCTTGGCCTTGGGTGCCACTGTGGGTTTCGTGAACCTACTCTTTCTCGCTAGTGGTGTGGCTGCTGGGCTTGGTGAACTAAAAAATAAATTTGGAATGGGTCTTGGGATGTAGGCAGACGCGATGGCTGGGGTAATGTCTAATTATGGAAAATTTATTACAGGATGGATAATTCTAATTATGGCCATTGTTTCTAAATCTTGGCAATCCTATGGATTGACACTAGTACTATGCTAAATGATGGTGGATTGATGTTTGGCACGCCACGCTGGACACTAGCCCCCTCGACCACTAATGGTTGCATTGCGGTCCCCGCAACTGAGCTACGAAGTATTGCAGTAAAGTAAACCTATTTATGTCATCTCGGGTGAGAGAGACTTATTGACCCTAATCTACCCTATAGACTCCTCTTGGGTGCAAGAGTTATTGAAATATAAATCAACAACTTACTCGTGGTAGGGTTTTAGGTGTGCGTCATTAACCCATCCTTGTAGAATCTGTCTGTCTAACTGTACCAAGAGGACTGCTCCTGACGGTTTGATCTCCATAACGTAAAATGGTCCCAGCCAATGCATCTGTAATTTCCCTGGGAACTTCTGGAACTTGCTATCGTAGAGTAGGACCTTGCCTCCAACTTGGAATGTCTTGTGTTTGATGTGCTGATCATGCCAGGATTTCTGCCTCACCTTTTCTACTGTCTGATGAAATTCTGCAACAAACTGTCCTTCCTCAAGCTCTTGTAGCTCATGTAACCACTCCTTCAAAGACTTCTCTTCAGACAGCTGTAGTGAGGTGGCAATCATAAGGCTTTGTACCATGAATTCTGCTGGGATGACTGCTTCTCGGATGTAGACTAGCTGGAACGGTGTTTGGTTATGCAGGCATTTTACCATTGTGCGGTATGCCCACAGGGTTGCTGGTATCTGTTCGTCCCAGTCATCCCATTCCATGTTGCATATTTTTGTCAGACATTTTTCCAATATTTTGTTAAATGCCTCTACCGTGCCATTTTCCTATGGATGATACGGGCTACTCTTATGGTGTTGGATTAGGAATTGCTGCAGGAGAGACTTAATTGTCTCATTGATGAAATGTGTACCCTGGTCATTGGTTAGGCTTCTTAGGCACCCGAATCGGCTGATTATGTTTTCAAAAATAAATCGAGCAGTAGTGTCTACAGTACAGTTCCTTACTGGCACAGCTTCTGCCCATCGAGTTAGGTAGTCGGTCGCAGTTATGATGTACCTTGCCTTTGAATTTCTTGCAGGTGGCGCAATAGGTCCCACAAAATCTACTGCCCATTTCTCAAACAGCTAGAGTGTCCTTACAGGTTGGAGTGGTAGCTCATACCTGTGGGAGGGTTGTCCAGTTTTCTGACATACATCACATTTCTGAACATACTCTTTACTGTCCTTCTGCACTGTTGCCCACCAGAGACCTGCTTACAGTACTTTGCATGCTATTGGTATTTCTCCCACATGCCCTCCGGTAACACCACTGTGGCTTTCCCATAATATGGCGTCCCGCTAGTGATCTCGAACACATCTTCGAAGAACTTGGTTGAGCCCCATCTTGTATAGCTGCCCTGAGATCAACTGATATTCCACTTCTCGAACTACCAGATCTTTCTTTTGCGTTGTAGTATACTCCTGCGGACATTGTCCCGTGGTAAGGTAAGTTGCTATTTCATTCAGGTAGTCTGGGATGGCTTCTACCTTGAAAATATTAGCGTTTGGTAATTGATCATCTAGAGAACCTCCACTTTCTCCATTCTCTAGACGGGATAAGTGATCAGGCCCTACATTGAGCCTTCTAGGCTTTACAATTACTTCGAATGTGAATTCTTGGAAAAGTAGGAGCCACCGGCAAATCCTCCCTTCTAAGACTAGTTTTTTTACCAGATATTTTAATGCGGAATGATCCGTGAAGAATTTGAACTTACCCCACAATAGGTAGTGGCAGAACTTCTGGAGTGAGTACACCATTGCCAGTGCTTCTCGCTCTATTGTCGTGTAGTTGCACTCTGCTGTTGACAACTTGCGGATGGAAAAATACAATGGATGATCGACTGAGGTGTCCCTCGGTTGAGCTAGAACTGCACCAAGTGCAATGCCAAACGTGTCAATGTGTACATGGAACTATTTGTCCCAATTCGGGTGGACTAGTATCAGTGCACTTGCCAAATTTTCTTTTAACATGTCTAGTGCCTCCTTGCAGTTGTCTCTCCAAGGGCGCTATTATTTTGGCGTAGTTGCGGATGAAACGCCGGTAGTAGCTCGTGTGTCCCAGAAGTGATCGCAACTATTTGACGGTCACCGGAGCCTCCATATTGACAATCACTGCGACTTTAGCTAGATCTACACAGACACCTTGATTACATAACACATGCCCCAGCAAGGTCCCGAATGGTACAAAAAATATGCATTTATTTAGATTCAATGAGATCTGTAGTTGTCTAAACCTATCAAACATTACTCTTAACAGGCTCACATGGTCTTTGAAGAAGCTATACACAGTCCAATCATCCATATAGACTTTCAAGAACTTGTGAATGTATTCTCGGAATGCCACTATCACAATGCGAGAGAAAAGTGCGGGTGCATTCTTCAGTCCGAATGGCATCACGTTGTATGCGAACGAGCCCCATTCAGTAGTGAAGGTTGTCTTTTCCTTGTCTTCTTCTGCTATTCTCACCTTATGGTAACCTGAAAAGCCTTCTGTGAATGAGTATGCTTTGTTCCCTACAACATTGTCGAGCACTTTATCACTGAATGGGGTAGGGAATGGGTCATGGACACAGACATTGTTGAGGCTTCGATAATTCACGCAGACTCGTATATCTGATTTCTCCTTTTTTCTTTGTATGAAAATGGGGCTTACCCATTCTGCCTCTTCTACAGGGAATATGAGCCTGGCTTTTAGCATTTTTTCCATCTCTTCTTCCACTTTTTCCTTCACCCTTGGGTTTAACTGATATGGTCTCTGTTTGACAGGCCGAGCATCAGGCTTCATTATTATTCTCATTTCCCCCATATCTCCTTTTATGCCCTTGAGATCTACTACTGATGATGGAAAAAAGTCCTCATACTCCTCAAGTAGACTGAATATTTCCTTTGTTGTCTACTCGTCCCAGTAGTCTCCAATGGTTGTCAGCTTGGGTTTATCCTCCATCCCAATGTTGAACTTTTTAGTTCTGAGTGGCAGGAGGTGGATACCTTCTATAGTGGGTTCCTCTTTAATGTCCCTCTCCCCCTCTGTTTCTTCGAAATACAGATGTCTAAGGTCCTCCAGGTTGTCGTCATCCATCTCACTATTAATATTTTGACACGCCACTTTCCGCTAGATACCCTGGTACCATGGGGATTGCTCGTCCATTTGTAGGTTGTCAGGAAAGAACAAAACCCACTTGATAGCTTGCAAGGCTTGTGTAATTTTCTCTGTTTTTCCCTAAACGGTGAAACACTTTATGAATTTCTCCGCAAAATCTTGCCAATCTTGGCTCCCTCTTCTCTTTTCCTCCATTAAGTACCAGGTTTTTGGTATCACATGCAAGGAGTGGATGAACTTGTGGACCCACAATTCCTCGGGGTATTAATCAACTCACCATTGTGCTTCACATTATTTCAGATGGTTTATGAGACTTGCGTCCCCTTGGTACTGGTCCCTCCACCTGGGATCCTTTTCCTCTTTAAATCTGGCTTTCATCGCTGCTACCACCTCATCACATCACATCAGTGAGTCGCGATGGTTACTCTACCATCTTGCACCTATGGACTAAAATGCCACCTCCATCAAAGGTATTCTATGGTCTTCTGGCACCATGGTTTCTACCTTGTCTATAAAAACACTTACAACATTCATATCGGACAATATTGGGTATCCTTGAAGTTTAGCTCCAATCTAATTGACTCTTGTAACATTGGCACATCTTCTTGTGTTTGTCTCGTAACCCCCTTGCTGCCAATTGTCCCATGCCAGCTCTGATCCCAATTCTGAGCTCTGAATACTTCTCCAGCTTACCGAGCCTTCTGCTGTCGAGTTGATGTAGTCTTCCCTTCTTCCAGCTATCATCTGGTAGAGATGGTCCAGGAGCCGAGCATATTCCCAGTTATCTATAGTCTCGGTATACCTCGGTCCTTGGTAGTGGTCAAGCGGTTGAGTGACTCTGATTTCCCCGTCCTTGAAGATCATGAGTTCCATCTTTAGATCAATTACCGCATAATTTTCAAAAGCCCAATTGATCCCCAACAGTGTTATGTACGGTTCCTTGTCCCCCATGATGTCAATGACTTTGAAATCCATAATTGTTTTCACCCCCGCAGTTTTGACCTCGAAATTCTTTAGGCGGCCGATGGGGGCAATGCAATACTGATTTTCCATCCGAAGTTGGATCAGAGAGTATGTCAATCTTGGCCTCCCAAGCGCTTCCGAAGTTTTCCTTGCTAAACATTTGACGTCGGATCCCAAATCAAGAATGTTGTCCTTAATCTAGAATCTTTCCACTTGCGTATTTACTCTGAATTCCTTCCCCATCCTTCATTTGTTTCTTTTTAGTCTCTGAACATATTTCTGATCTGTTTCTGCTGCTTCTTTTTCTCCTGTGTTCTGTTTTAGCACCCCTTCCAGGTTTTGCTTCAACCATTCCAACATTGGTGCATTATTAACAATCTTCAGGAACAAATGAAACCATTCCTGGATTAAGGCGTCATTAGTACTCTGCGTCTCCTTATCTTCCTGAATTTTCTGTAACTTGATTCCTTTATCCCCCCCAAAATGGGAAAATGTTTTTGTTGCTTCCTATAAAAATTGTTTCTATCTTTCGAGTTTGAATATGAGCTTTGGGGATGCTGGCTAGACTACTTTTATGGGATCCATAGTGTGTGCATCCTCCCCTATTCTTTTGCACCTTAGGTCACTATGGCGACTTTTTGCATCGGTTTGGCTCCTAGTAGCCTGGGTTCCGCGTTTACTAGATTCACCCCCCTTTGTCTGGCTCTCTCCTCCCATCTTTTGATGAGCTCCAGGCAGTCCTCTATTGCGTGCAAATTGACACGGCATTGCGAGCACCAGGGTCTCCTAGGGAGTGGACACTCTCTAGCCACATGTCCCTCGTACTCACAGTTATAACATCATACCGAACCTCTACCTCCTATTTGGCCCCCTCGCATGCCTCCTCCTCTTCCTTGGGGAGCTTCATTTACTCTGTATGATGGATGGTCCAACCGCTCCGCCAAGGCATCTAGTTCTTGACATTGTTTTGTGCTGTGGGTGGTCGAGGAACAAAAATCATAGTACAAATTATTTGGAACATTAGAATACTTCTGTAGGATCAGACACATGCGAGGTTGATGACCCATAATTTTACATACCTCACAATATTTATTGGTGGCTGGGCCTGGCTCTGCGGGGAACCCCGTATATGGCTGTGCAGGGAACCCCATATTTTTTTGTGGTGGGTATATCCCTTGGGTGTTTATTTGCATGACTGCTTCTAGAGGTGGGGTCCCTTGTGCTCCTGCCACTAATGTCCCCACCGTTGGGCCTTGCAACCTGGGGCATTCCGTGGCTACATGTCCCTCCACGAGATAGTGCGTGCACCACACGTTGGGTCTCAGTGGTCGCACGGGTTGAATTTCCTTAAGTTTCTCTATCATACTGGTTATCTGATGCTGCAAACCCAATATGGAGGGGTCCTATACTGCTGCACCCCCTTTGAACTCTTGCGGATAAGCCGCCATGGCTTCTATCTTCTTCGCCTGCTCTAGAGCATCCTGCAGTGTATCGATCCTTTGTTAAGTTAGTGGAGTTCGGGATAAAAGGTAATACGGCCTTCATGAGCCAATCCCTCTGATGGTTAGGGTTGATTGGGTAGTTGAGTTTCCTAATGGTGTCCTTGAACCTTCACATTAAATTCCAAGAAGTTTCTCCTTCTCTCTGCTTGATCTCCCACATTTCTGACAGACCTTGTTGGTCCATCTGAGGTAATTTGAATTCCTTGATGAAATCTCTCTTTACATCATCCATTGCTAGGTTTGGGTGGGCCTCCGATCATTTCATAAACCATCGCCCTCTCCCTAAGAGTGGTATGAAATTCTATCAACTTTCCAACATCTGGTGTCTGTCACGCCCTCCAGGTGGCCTCATAGAGATACCAGTGTTGTTCAAAATTGTCATTCCCTTTGCCAAATAATTCTGGGTACTGTGTAAGTGATCCTGCCATGCTTAATTGATTGGACGGTATTAAAACAAAGATGTTGGATCCTGGTTGTGAGACAGGGCCACTAACAATCCTGCTACTAACTTGTGCTGCAGTTGGAGACTGGCCGTGTTGCAATCTACTTAATTCATGTAACTTAACAAAAATTTCTCCTATAGGTTTGTAGAGTACTAGCGGAAGGTCAGAATCAGAGCTACTAGAGTTGTGGGGACTAGGAATACCTAGATATATGGACGTCATCCTTTATTGAAAGAGTTTCTCCATTGCAACGTGCATCTCCACATTGGACACCTCCTCTGGGTGCGCGTCTGCACCTTCTTCATCAGACTTCCTTCCTTGCTCCACCTGTGTTGGACTCCTATACACTGGCCATACTTATTTCGTGACCCCTCCTATATCCTAGGGACCCACCTGACCTTCCATTCCCTTCATCTTCTGAGGCGCCTCTTCTTTTCCCTTCTGACTACTTCCTTGTCTCTTCAACTCCCTCGTCACCCTCTCTCGCCACCTTTCTGCGATCTGCGCCCTCCGATGTGCTCGCCGCTCCCTGAGCCTATTGGCAGTCTCGAAATCCATACTCCTACTCCCCTTCTCATAGCTCTAATAACATCTCTCCCTCAGTCCCTTCCCCCAGCATTGGGGTTTTACGCTTCCATCCCTACTTTCTAGAATCCCATCAGTCCTTCGTCTACCATTAATGCCTTGATCCACAAGGGAATCTCCTTCAGTATTTTTCCTCTTAACCCAGATCTAAAGGTAATTTCTGCTTTTGAAAAATACTAGTAGCACTCGGCGGCAAACTCTACTATGTATCCTTCCAAAGTAGATTCCACCCAAAAATCTATGACTCGGGTTAGTTAAGTGTCTAACCAATGAAGCATCACCAGATCTTTGTGGGCCCACTTGTGATTGATCTTGCGTGATTTCCCCTTGATGGTCTTGGTCTGAAGTCTCCACAACCAGTTGTAGAGCTCTTCAGGGAATTTTCCCCAGAAGATTTCGTAGGTATCATAGTAGAGTCAGAAAATAGGACCAGAGTCAGAAAATAGGACCAAGTCTTTAATCATATTTTCTTTATGTATTCTCAGCTCAGTTTTCTGGGCTATGAACTGATCTAGGTGGTTATCCCACCAGCTTCATATTTATCTTTTGAAGATCCAAGATACCATGATTTATCTCCCCAATGTATTTTTCAGGTCCCGGAAATGGAACCATTTGTTGGAGAGAAAATAGGTCTTGCAGAGAAGACATGGGTTTAGGGCTGAGGGCCAACAAGGTTTTTCGCCGTAGTCTAGTTTCACGCCAACATTTTCACTCTGCTCTGAAGGGCAGAGAGTCTCACTCGAGGCATGCTATGACCCTACTGTGATTGAGAGTAGATTGGTATCATTTCCCCAACATCTAAACAGGTGAACCAAAGCTAAACTAAAGAGTTAAACAACAATGACAGAACATTCCGCAACATATATGTTTCAGGGAAACATTTAAACCAGCGATAAACAAAATTTTAAACACAGCTACGAACATCACTCATTCACATTCAACAACCTTCCTTAATATATTAGTCAGCAGCCGATAGAGGCAATTCATTACAAAGATTTGCTATAGAAGAGCATAGACTAGAACAAAATACAATGTGTCTCGAGGGACAGAGAGAAACTACAATAATCTGGAAGAGAGGAGAACAATGCAACCTGATAGAGCTCCTGTGGCTCTCTGCTACCTATCCCATCTGTACCAACCTCTTCTCCATTGGCTGGTTGCTTATTTATTCTCCCTCTCGCGGACTGACAGTTCTTCCATGTTTCTTGCTCAACTGTGTTTCATTTCCTTTCATTCACCGTGATTTCACTGCCTCTTTCCTTCGGCGCCCTTCCACTGTCTATGCTTGATCTTTCATCCACTGCGACACCTGTCCTCTGCCTTTTCACAACCTTGACACCTCCCTGTCTACCAAGGTTTCCTTACACCACGTGCTTGCCATCATTCAAAATATGCTGATCTTCAAAACAAGGGCCCCAATGGGCATATAGAAATTGAAATGTTAGGGGATGATAGACCCTATTCATTGCTCCTAGAGATGATGCCCAGTTAACCAAGTCATTGGGAATGATGCCCAAATTGAACTATAACAAGCACCTTCCGTAACCCTCAATGAGAAATTTTGACCAAAGGAGGAGGATTTTTTTTCTTTTACCTAACCATGCGCATTCTATTTAGACAGATGCACGTTTCATGCCTGTGGGTGGTTAAGCCGTGCAGTAGGCAATAAGCCCATTTTTGCTTAGTTTTTCTCATTTTTTTTAGTTATAAACTATTTGGAAACCCATAAGAAATTTTCCATCACTGTGTTCTGGTATTTCATGACTGGTTAAGACTCTTATTTGCTAGAATTTAGGTTAACAACTAAGTAGTTTTAATTTTAGTTTTTTATTTTTTCAAATCACACATAATTTAAGTAGGAAAAATTAAGTGACCTTTAATCCACATATGCTATCCGAACAAATGATTTGCTGATAAAAGATACAGAACACATAGTGTAACTAGCATACAAGTAAGTGGCCCATATATCCATATATCTTTATCTAATTCAATTTTTTTCAATTTTTGCATTAGATTAGTTCAATTTTGCATTAAGAATCAGGAACAGGACCAAAATTTTGAAATGAAAGAAATCAATCTCTGCCACCCTTACACCTCTCGGTGAGCTTGGGTATGCACATGAACACTTTATTAAGACAATTTTCCATCTCCCTATAGTGGAAGCTTAGTCTAACTAGGCAAGGTGCAAGCGACCCATAATTTTCATATCATTTATTTTTGCAAGGAACAATCACACATAGGGTAATTATAAAAATATTGTAAAGGATCAGAACATATCCACATATCATAAAACTTGTGATTGTACACTCCAAAGCACACATGAAGCATCGATAAGCATTGGAACAAAAGGAACCCAGTGTGTTGGGACCTTTATCCTCTTCTTACGGGTACTTCACCAAGGCACACGATAAGAAAATTGAGACTCTAAAAATAATTACTAATATAACTCACTAAATTATCCCCAAAAGGGCCACAAAAGAAACTATAGTTCAGGTTAGGACCATCGCGGGTAGGAATCCAATAAGACACCATGGTCATTATAAAATTTTGAAACATAGATGTTGACGTTTTAGGGAGCTTCAAATTTGTTTATCTGCCAATGAAACAAATACCTGAGCGTTACAAGAGACCCATTTCATAGGGGATTAACCTTAGGCCCGGTGCGTGTAGTACTTTTTGGGGCTACCTGACCCATCTAGTGGTTGGTACTGGTAGCTGAATACCAAGAATCTCAAGGCTTGAACACTCACGTGGGACAATGGCTCTTTAGTGACCAAAACTAGGGAATCCTCCCTTATATGTAACAATGCAGGCAACACTTGATCCTCTTACCATTACCTTGGTTTATTCTTCAGTTGTTGGAAGGCACCACTAGTTATTTCGGGATGCCCCAGTACCCATCATATATCGGACCATCTCCACAAATGGCGGTGAAGTTGCAGTTTGTGTGAAGCCAAAATCGACGATAGAGTGTTGTTCAACTTATTTTTTAAAACTCTCATAGTATAGATCTCAAAATACGTGGCAAAAAAAAAACCTACCTCTAAGGAGGATGCCATTAGCAAAGCCCAATAGGTTGAACTCATCTACACCCAGTCAGGATATATTTACAATGTCCTTCCAAATGCCATGCGCCTGCAAAATTATAGAGAGTTATGAGGTGCATCGAATCACTAGAGGAAAATGGCTAATTAATTACTAAAAAAATGACTAAAATTTGCATATAAATGAATATTTTTCTGTCCATGACCAATAGTAGCTAATTTACAATATCTTATAATGCGAACAAATTTCAGTTTCTTTTAGCTTAGCCATTAATTTGTTGTCTCAATTTTGTTTTCTAGTAGTATATTTGGTCATTTATTTTGTCACTAATTGTCACAATTAGTGACCAAATATACATCAAAAAATATTATTAAATGATCACCCAAGAAAACCAATTAGTGACCAAAGGAATATGACCAAAATGTTGGTCATGTTATAAGATACTTTAAATTAGCTACTAATAGTCATATATATGAGAATTTTAGTCATCGTTTGAAACCAATTAATGACCAAAGAAATATGACTAAATTTTGGTCGTGTTATAAGATACTGTAAATTAGATACTAATAGTTGTATATATGCAAAATTTAGTCATCATTTGTAATCACCAATTAATCATTTTCAATATTCATTTATATTTTTTTGGTAGTTTCATATTCATTATTTAAATGACTACTTTAGTAGTTTATATTCATTTCATTTACTTTCATTAACAATAATTATAAGCAACTAATTTAGTAGTATATTCATTTTATTTGTGTTCATAATTAATAAACATAAATATTAATTTAATAGTTTTAGATTGATTTTATGTGTTCATTATTAATCAACATAAATTAATTAGTATGATTTTGCGGCTAAATTAAAAAAAAAAAAAATGTCATACAATTTACATGTTCATCTACTATGAAAATGGAAAGTTACATATGTTAATTACACTACCAAGTAATATCAAGTGCAACTATAAATAATTCCAACCACAAATTATATTATATAAAATGCCAAGTATTAAAATACATTTTTCCAACTTAATATTGGTTGGAGTAAAATTTATAGATGAAATATTGTTTCATCGCTTCAAAAAATTATCATTGTCTTGCCAAGGCATTGCAAGTGAATTCACCAAATCTGAAATCTTGACCATCATTATTTATGTGTGTGTCTTATGTGGGATATTAGCTCTATGGGTACCACTATACCAATACTCTTCTTTGTTTGTCACTATAGTGTTATTTTCTCCTCTTTCTTCAATCCTTGCTTCTTACAATCAATAAAGAGTCCATTTTTTGCCAAAAAAAACAAACAAAAAAAGTTATAATGCAAAGTATAAGACATGAAAGTGAATGAACACTGGAATATAAAATAAATTATATTATAAAGGATTTATATTATATATATTTCAACATCAACAATATTTTTAATGCCATTTTTCCCCATAAAAGCAAGAAACACGAACAAGTTTTCTACAGTTGGGAAATAGTGGCTAGTATGTGGCTCGATGACCTGCATAAACAAAGAAAATAAAATGTCACAAATAAACACAACATAGCTAGAAAATTCTACTAAGAATGTCTCATGCTCCAATTTTGTAATTGTATCTGTTCCTCTAATTATCTCTAATAAATAGTGACACTTCAACAATAAAATTGGTCAGTAGAAATATGATGGGTGGAGAAAAGTATTGTTGACACAAGATTACAACAAGAAACTAAAAAATAACAATATAAGAGTTTGTAACTAACCGGGAATATAGCTTCAATATAGTAATCTTCAATTATCAACGTACTATTCCAAGGGAAAAGGAATCAAATTCCCATAATCCAACAAATTATGTATGCCCCTTGTTTTCAATGTAATTAATTGAGCAAGATTAGCACACACAATTTCCATTTAGAATCTCTAAAATGATTCTATAAATATTCAAAGAAAACTTAATCTTACTCATTCATTTTTATCTGATGCAGACAAAACTAAATATCCTAACTTTTTTTTGAGCTGGAGAGCTTTGTAATTCATTGTGTCCAAAATCATTTTTTATTGTCATGGCTGCTTTTTTAATGATGAGGCAACATGCCTATATTTGATCATAAAACATATTTTTCAGAATATATTCCATTTTTCTAATTCAAAGCTAAATTTCCTTCCAATTTATGATGTTTATACAAACTGGAATCATTTTCCTTTAACAAGTAACTGTTGTAATATACTACTAAACTGAAAACTATGTAATGAAGTTATTAGTGGTGGAATACTAATAAATCACAAATATTGGCAAGAAATAACACAAATGGCCTAGGCATGCCAAGTCTTTATCGTCTTGGTTGGAAATATTACTTTAAGAAAACAACATATTTGACAAAGAGAAATTTTCTAAAACTAACCAACGCGAGTGTATCCAACAACAATATTGACATTTCTATTGGCATGAACTCAAAATGTGTGGAAGTATCAAACAAGTGTAGTGCCCTTCCCTGTAAGGTTAAATTTTGGAAATGGAATATGTTGTTCCTTAGTCTAATCAGGTTTGAACTTGCCTTTGATAACTTAGAGAGAATGGGAATCCAGAATAGAACAATGAAAGAAAGATTTTATTCATTCACACTTACCTAGATCCTAACAAGCATTGAAGCGCTATACAAATCCAAGCATGTCTCACATTCCACCAGGAAACAAAATTTCCAAATTTTGATTGTAACCCTTGAGGCTTTCTCAAATTTGTAAACAAGTAACATCATAAATATTTTTCCTTAGTTCTCAAACCTTCTTCTGTGTGTATCTTGCAAAAATATGTGCATGCACATATCACAATATAGCATGTTGTGGAGTACATTTACATGAAACCTATCATTCAAAATCTTATATTCTATCAATATTGAGGCATGTGTTAAATTCTCATTATCTACATCTCTGCACAATGGTGTCATTAATAATTTTAAGGTTCTTGTCTTGCTAGTATGATCTGATTATTTCTTTGTGAAATATGTTTTTTCACTCCTATTATTAAAATTTTGATGTTCATGAACAATATATAGATACAATGGATGCTTAGAATAATAAAAGAGACAATTATTTTTCCATCAATAGTGTTTAGTATTTTCATATGGTGTAAATTCAGTAGTTTTATTGGTGGTACTTAGGGTAAACCTAAACGGTTATTTTGCATGCATCAAAAGAAGTAAAAAGTGATAATAGGAAGGACTCGTGAAAACTTTTCTAATCGTTCATGTTGAATCTGCAAGTGTTAATATTGTTGTGCTCAATTTCAAATTGGAGTACCTATCAGCTAAGAAAGTTTGTATAAATTTTTGAAATGATATTAAATAAGGTGGACCTGAGGGACTGAAGAATGAAAACACAAGAAAATATTTGACTGATATACATATATATATATATAGCCACAAGCCCAGTTCTTGCAATAACATCTCCTAGAGGCTTACACCATAAATGTTTTCCCATGTTAAGCCATAGTTCTACGTCATCAACAAGCGCTATTTAGATAGTCCATTAGCCTCTACCTTATATTATCTATAAATATGATGGAATGACATCTTCAAGAACTGTCCCTTGATTGTCTTCAGCTACTCCATAATGGGTTGTGAAAAAAATTCTTCCATCCTAAAGCTCCATTCAATGAATTGATAACCAAGGAATCCACAGATACTTGGAATTCAATCACCTCTCCTCTACTGCTATTTTTAACAAAAAAATTAGTTCCTTTATTTCATCACAAATTTCAGAGCATGTACCAACAAATGATTTAATTTTTGAAGATATTAGTATAACAGAATCACTAAGGTATATGATACCTCCTGCAACATATTATTCTTGTTGACCATGACTCACACTGTTGAAAATTGAAATAACACCATTCACACTCTTAACAATAGAAATATGGATCAGTGTCCTTTATTTACTAGTGTTGGGGGGATTTTTACTACGAAAGCTCAGTCATGATTGGGAGACACACTGATATGATGGCTAAACCTTACCTTGAAAGATATCAGAGTTTCTGGCAAGCCAAATACATCAAAACACCATAAGACGTAGTGCCTTACAACACTTTAAGTCTTTATTCAATAGCCAATTTTTAAAAATTGAACACGATATATGTCATAGGTATATATGCATCTAGCCCCTTAGATTTTTGAAGATTTTTGAGCTTCTAGAGCTTCTTCCACTACCAAGCTTCTCCTTATGAATTATCTAGAAATATAGATTTATATACTAGCCTCAGAGTATATACCCCTATGGGAGGATTATTTGACCAGAAAAAAGAATCCTGCTCCTCTCAAAGCTAGATGCAATTCTTCTAAATTTGTACTAGATATTCCTTACACTAATTTGCTTCCCTCTATGATAACTTTAACTCTACCTCACTTTTCTATCCCTCGTTCCAAATAGGTTTAGGAATTGGATCTATTTTTGTGCCAAGTAATGGATTTTTTGGTTCCAAATAGGTCTGGGAAATTGGATCTTCTTCTTGTGCCAAGTAGTGGATTCCATGGCTCTAGAATGTGGCGATCAATAAGACAACCTATCTGATAAAATCTTCCATTGATAGAGGTTTTATATACTTACAAAGAATCACCTACATGTGTATGAATTTCTTATAAATCAACCTCTATAGACTCTTGGTTGTCTAATCCTTAGAAAATAAATGTATGTTTTCTAAACCCAATCCACCAACTTCCTTTGGTTTAGCTAATGATTTCCACTTACTAAAGCGATTCTGTCTTTTTCTCTCTTACATGTTCACAAAAATTTGAAACATTTCTTCCTAATGAGGGAAATAATGGAAACAAAGGTAATTAAATTTGGGTTGCAACAACAAACCATTGTAATGCTCTAGATAGGTAGAATTCCATTGAGAAATTGATCTTGTAGGGTGCAGAAAAAAACCTTTCGATCCCTTGGAACGGTGACATACCCTTCAAAACCTGGTTTCACTAATAGCTATGATGTAGAGGGCACAATTAACAACAAAGAAGAATTCATAAGGTACTCCAAAATCATGCAATAGTTTCGTATGTCTCTAACAACCAAGTTTTATGCTCTTGCTTGTCATTTTCAATATCTTTGTCAATTTTTTTTTCCATTCATTGCTATGAAATAATGGTACTATCCATAGTAAATGAACCATTGCTTCAAAAGTAGTAAAAAATACTTTTAATTGTACCATGATCATAAATAATTTAACATTGTTGCATTACACTCTTCGCTATTGCACGAAGGAATCCTATATCATCACGAAGATGATTGTGAACTAACAAAACCTTCAGAAGAGTCACATAAGAAGATCACATTGCAGACACAACCTTATTCATATTGTCAACGTCTAGGATATCAGGTGACATCCTTTTAATGTTTTTGGCTTCAGATGTTTCTCTTGAAATTACAAAGCCTCCAATGTCAACCTATGATGCATCTACATGTCACCCAAGATGACCAAGACACATTCTTGAAATCGATTTAATACCATGGTCTGGTTTTTATGGCAATGAATTATTGTTTTTATAACAGAGATATATTAGGGTTCAATGGACGAATGAGAAGCAAGTTCATTCCCCATAGACATTGGGTTCACATTTCGAACCACTGAAACCGTGTTAGTGTCATTTCTAGCTTTTGTACCTGCTACATTTGGTGCCAAATTTTCAATCGTAGGTCCTTTAAACTTCTTTATTTGAATATACTTTTGGATCACTAACAAGATATTTCTACCAAACTATTTCTTTGTACACCATCCCCACATCCTTCAATATATTTGCATCCCCAGAACCAATTTCAGGCATCATTATTGTTGTGTTTTTTAGTAAATGTGTTGAAACTGATAAAATACTATATATAATTGAAAGGCATCTCAAATTTCATATGTTTTGTGCTACCTCAATAACTGCAAGCTTTGTTTTAGCCAAAAAATCCATGAATTCATTTGTAATTTTTATGTGCTCTCTCCAAGTAGTACAAACAACCCTTGTAAGAGGAGATGAGTGTTACAGTGAAAATTTATTAAATGCAACAATAATATTATAGCCACCTTGAAATGACAATGGTAAGATGGATAAATCAAATAGTTTCAGCATAGCCTATATACCCTTTTTTCTCAACAAACACCCATGTATATATATTATGCAGAATATTTTCTAAGAGAAGTGCACCATTTCTTATACAATTTGGGAGAGGTATCAACCCCTAACTCAGATGTCACCCTCGATGATTCATATCCATCCACTGATCTAATTTTTTGTTGTTCTAAATTAGTCTCCGTGCGAACAGGCACAAAAGAGATGGCAATTTTTTGCAACAGGGAAGACATTGCAAAGCCAAATCCAAATTTTGCAATAGTGTTTAATATTTCAGTCAATACATCCACCCGATTCCCCCTCAAAGAAGGAGCATGTCATATCATATCTTCTAAGGCAGATGATAAGGACCTAGGAGTGTCACCTGCCAAATCTCGTTAGTAGGCTTTTGATGTAAAAATTTTCAAAAAATATATTAGAGAACCACAACATTAATAGCTTTAAGTATGAGGTTATTAAGCCACAAATAATCTAAGCATTATGGCATACAATCTACTGCATTTTCATATTGGAGGACACCAACCATGATCACATCCAAAAAAGCATTAGGAAGACTAGCAACATCTAGAATAGAATAGAAAGTTGGATATTTGTAAATAAGATCACGTGTGACTATAGGTTCAAGTGAAAAGACCCCGCCACCAAATTACTTTAATCTTCTGAATATAGTGCACAAGCAAAATGGCAAAGAAATCTCTTCGGATCATATAGTCGTGTAGTATTTCTAGGAGCATATGTTCCAAGAGATAGATCCCAAGGAAAAGCCTTGATAATAAGTCTTCTATGATAAGGAACCAATGTGTCAAGCTGAGAAATTTGCATTGCCTCTGAACTAGCAACATTTTTCTGAGGATACTTGCCCTTGGAACCTGATTGTGATTCTCCACTCTACTTCCTTTCTCCTCAAAATGGCAGACTTCAAACATGCTATGGTGTTTTCCAAGGCTCCTAAACCCCTAAAGGAGGTTGCAACAGAATTACTATAGTCCATAAAATCCTCAATAAGATTCACAATAGTTGTTACCAAGTGTATATGTTGTGGATCCAAATCTTTGAGAAGAGGGAGAAAATTTGGCATAAAACACACATCCCATAATGTAGTGTAGCCAAAAGAAGAAGAAACTAGAACTGTTACAACAGAAAGAAGTGCTTCTACTAAATATATCGAACAATAGTATGATTCACTCAAAACTTATTTCCATTGAGCTTAGGGGGATATTGGATATTGTTGATGCAATATTCAGTATAGTTAAGAAGAGAAATATTATTACAAAGGCTTATGAAAACTCCACTCCCAGTCCTTCCAAAATAGAGGTAACATTCCAATCATTATTTTCATTAGATATTGCTATGGATTGACCAACTCTATAATTGAATATCTATTATGGCCGATAAGGTCATTCTCTTGAGACAAACACTATCAATTAATATAATATCAAGTAGTTTCATCTGACATGTCTCCCCAAAAGAGGATGCCTTTATTTTTGAATGTGTGAGCTTAAAGGTAGGGAAACTATCGAAGGAAATCACCTTGCATCTCCAACTGCAAATGGAGTGTGTGCCAGATCCCAATTTTTCTTTCATGTTTCACCTAGCCAAGCCCACAATTTATTTCCATGCTAATCAATTACTCTGGGAAATTCAAATAAGTGAGCTTGAGACATGGAATTTGGTGTGTTAAATTTTCTTAGCCCTAGCAACTGGAAAATTTAATTTCTAGTAAGTTTACTTCTTGTAAGTTAATTAAATTTTCAACTTACTAAATAAAAAGAATTGTTGGGATTTAACAGGTAAATAAATAAAATCAGCAGTAAAAATTGGAAACCAATCCCACACATGCATACACAGAAAATCTACACATCAAAATTTGTTGTTGATTAAATAATATCTTGTCATACAAGGGTTTCCTTACTGGGAACATGGTCCTTTGTGGAAAATTACAATCTCCACCAACTATAAAAATTATTTTGGCACATGTGCAGGTTGTACTACATAAATTCTCTTTAGCACCTAGACAAATTTCCATTTGATTAACCTGCAGTTAAGCCTTTCTTTCACCTGTGCGGTTGTTTGCACCCCTACCCACAACACATGCAACAATTTACTGCTTCGTGTGGCACGTGTGACTACTCTGCTCACTTTTTACAACACATGCAGCCCTACTGCAGCATACACGACTATTTTTAACCCTCCACACAACTCGTGTTTCTCTCTCAAGATGATTATGGCCTCATTGTGCCACTATCATTGGTTGATCTACAAAATTCTATTGTATAAGATTATTTGGAATGATCCTTGCTGCAGAAATCACTCTACTGCATATCTCAAACCATATACAGTTGGATGAAATTATTTTTTCATCCAATCACATGTCCAGACACTCAAATCTATCCTATCCAATGCTACTATCATAAACAAGGGGAGGATAAAGGAGATGATACCACACAAAGAAAAATACCCTTGCACTTTCCCCATTTATTGACATCATACTAGTCAAAACATAACCTGCCATGGAGAATCACCCTTTACACCCCTTAACACTCATATGGTAGCCAAAATATACACTTGAGTGGGAAGCTTGATCAAACCAATCCCATTGACATCCTTGGGGATAGTAACACATCCCAAGGTGCCAATGGAAGACCATTTTGTTTGATTGAGACCATGGTTACAATCTCAAAATTTTCTCTACTATTGATATCAGGCCTTGATATGTAACCAACAAGACACATAATATATTTGCAAGTCTATTAGGATTGTGAAACCATAGTCAACTTCCTCATAAAGAGAAGGTATTGATGTTGCTAAATAGGAATTTTTATTTCTAGTTGCTGAAGTCACCAATTCTTCATGGATATTGGAAAAATATCTAGACTAAAGGGAATACCCAAATACCTAACAACCAGCTAAGGTGGGGTAAATTTCCAAGCTAAGTGATTCTAGTTAGGAAGAGAGTCCAACCCCACTAGGAAAAAAATATATTTTTAGTCACTAAACACATCACTTGATTCCAGGGTTATTACGTCTAAACAAGCATGAGCATCATCAACTAAACTTATCTAAGGACTATTTGGTATATAAAAGCTAATGTATTAGTGAAAAATGTGTTCTCCATAGTCACACATCTAGGTCAAAACTCCACAAGAGTCAACATCTCAATAATGATATTCCAATCCACTCAGTCAAAAGCTTTGTCAAATGCAATTTCAAATAAAAGGGGTTGTTGGCTAGTTTTTGTGTGCATTTGAAGGTTTTACATGATGAAACCATGGTACTGAGATTACTTGTTTGTACACAAAACTAGTGTTATTGTTATACAACCTTCCATGGAATTGCTTAAATCCTTAGTCTCTGTTTTATCCATGATCTTGTGTACCACACTAGGCAATGTAATTGGATACCAATCACCAATTGTGTTTGTGGATCTTGGCGTTGTAAAATTCACATAGAATTCCATCTAGATTCTATACCTAGAGACTTTCCATTCTTCATGTATCTAAGTGCTGCAAAATCCTCCTCTTTTGAGAAGTCATCATTCTTCATCCTGCTCTAGTCACCAATAAAAACCTTATGAGGTTTAACCCTAAAATAAGCATTTCTTGTAACCACTACATGATCCATCACGGTATTAGGAGAAAAATATTTTGAAATTTTAATTTTAACATACCTCTAATGTCAACTAGTGTTTTTCCAAAAGAACCATTTGCATGGAGCAATACAAGATCATGTTGATTGCCACTTTTCTTTTCAAAAAGTCAAAATATAATTTTGAGCCCTCATATCCCTTATGAATCCACTGCAACATGAAACAAACTCAGGAACCTTTGGAAATATACCCCCCTCTGTGTCACCTCCCTTTCAACCATTATGTCCTACAATGCATCCTCAACATAGAGGGACACATTATGGAGATCCTCTTCAATAGAAATGCACAACTACTAAATTCTACCTTGTTGCAACTCCCTTCTACCTTTTGCGGAACATCATCCTGCCCCAACCTCTCATGGATTTGAAAATACATTGTCTTTGGCTATAGCTTATGACCCAAGTAGATTGAAATGCATTTTTTACTGTTTATCTAATGAAAGTATGTAATGTCCCTAGGTATTTTTGGCCTTGGGGTTCAATCCCTATCTAGGGTATTCAACTAATCATGAAAATTATCATAAGAACAATGCATATTTATCAACTCATAGAATTATAATTTCCCTTCTATATAATTCACTAATGATATAAGAGATATTTAATAGTCATATGTTTCTTATGCAAACCACCTCAAGTTAGGGCTAACTTCCTAATGAACAATAGACCTATGCAACCAATAATCCACCAATATAATTCTTATTGTAATGTCAATATTCAATAGATTAGTATTCCAACTATAACCTACACTATCACTATCCTATTTTAGTTGGTAATATACTAATTAACAACTCACTATATAATTGTATTGCCTCCAAACTTGTTTATTATTAAGAAGAGCTTGTGACAACCCTTTCTTGGTGGAGTTTCCATCTGCAGTTGGAGTAGTCTCTTAACCTAGTAAAATCGTTGGTTATATCCTATGAAAATCCCCTTTTGATCCAAATTTAACCTACGGTTGGAAAGTTGATCCTTTTGTTGAATCACGTCAACAAAATATAGGTTCTGGAGGGCTACTTGGGATGTTTTGTTATCGAAGACCTTACTTTTAATTTTTAGGGAGTGGTTTCAAGGCTTCATGTGATCACAAATCCCTGAAAGAGATATCTCCTACAGCCCTAAATACACGCAGGAGGAAGGACGTATATGGCTGATGCCCTAAATGCTTCAGACTGGGCCCTAAAAACCACCTAGTAGCCTACTGATATCTTGTTTGGTTGAGAACAACCTCACTACCTCCTATTTGGCTTTAGTGCCTCACAGAGAACCCCTTGCAGCCTTACCTTTCGTTAACCAATGGTTCTGAGCTTGGGTGCATCATAGAAAAATCACAAAGAGAAGATCTTGTTGCCCAAAAAAAATAATGGTGGCTAGGAATCCCACAGAAAGACCTCCATTGTCTCGAACAAGACTTATTGAACAAGAATAACCACTAAGAATATGCTTCCCTACTTTCAAAAATGAATCATAGATGCTCCAAGATATTATTTTGTAATAGGTGTAAAGGAGAGAGGGGATTAGCTAGGGTGGGATCACCTCCACCAAAACTAATCAAGAGAAGAAAGGGGTCTTAAAACTCTCAGAGCTCCATCTCAAATAAAGTAGAGATAGTCCATTCCAAATCGATGATGAGAAAATGACTCTATCTCTTTATTTATATATTCCTCATGGGGGCCTCTCTTCCTAATTTAATGTGAGGGTTTACAAGTGTAGCCCCCAATTCTGCCTTTTTTCTCCAGCTACCCCAAATTTACCCAATTTTTCCCCAAAACATTGGATAATGGGTTTCCCCCTTTATCAATGATTATAGCATATGGGGTTGGATAGGATACTTCGTCCTCCCTTGGGCACTTAGTGAATAGGGAACATTTTAAAGTAGGGTAGGAAAAGGGTCTAACCTATATTTCCTTGACACCTTTGTACTTAGAGAAGTGGGAAGGCTTGGCCTGATCGATATGTGTTCACATAGAACTTAAATTGTTGTAAAATTAATCCTTAGTCATGTGTTGGAATGCAAAATTAATCATTAATAGATAATTTCATCACACCATGCTCTAAATGTTTTATACATAAGTGGCAAGCATGGCCCTTATTATCTTTTCCATATAGTCAAAGTGTGTTTGAAGCCTTTAAGATATTTGTTCATGCATTCTCAAGCAGATATGGGGAAACTATTAGTTAGTATCTTCGTATTTGTAGTGACACCATATGGATTATCAACAAGTATGGAACTTGTTTGTCTAATTAATTTGGTGTTTCTCAGTATATTAAGGACATATTTGGAAAGTTCCTAGCTTTATGGGGAAACCATTGTGAAAGAGAGCCTTGTCATATGTATGAATATTTGTGGGACAAGAACACATGCAAGTGGTTTTCATGGCAAGCTCTTGTCATTCTGAAAGACTTCAAGAAATTGATTGATTCTACCGCAATATATTGATGATTCCCAAAGAATGTTTGTTAAATCTAAGTAAATATTCTAGATATTCTTGACTCGATTTGAAAGGATTGGAAATGGTCTCATGAGATACCAGTTATGGGCACTATTGAACCAAGGAATTCTATTACAAGATCCGAAAACTCATTCAGTGGAAACTCATCTCAACAGGGAGTGGAATTTTTGAGGCCATGAGTCAAGGTGGCCCTAGAAGTGTCATGATATTGGAAATCTCATTCGTATTTTAAAACTGAAGTACTTAGATTGTTGGTTCTTCACAATATTTTGGTGATAAAGGATCATTTGCATTTAATTTTTCTAACGAGTGGTTATTATATGGCATGTTGCAACTTTGAATCAATATTTCAAGGCCATTAATATTAATATCTATTTTAAATTTTAATCTTTAGTTTTTTTGTTTCTTGTGTTCATTGGAGTAAAGCTCTATTTGGGGGCAAATGGATGGTTTGAGAAGCATGTAGAACTGCAGGATGTTATCTGGCTAGCAATCCCTTCCTACTTATAGAAGTGACACAATTCGGAAACGTTTCATGAGATGAAAAGTTTGTTCAATTTGGAATAAATTTATGTATTTACTATTTATATCAAGTTTGACTTTGTAATTATTGTCCAACATTTCCATTTTTAGGTAAGATGTAGGCAATATTTAAGTTGGGGTCAAGGAGTGTTAATTGTTATTTCTTTTATAGGCAAGAAAATCTTATTTGACTACTTTTTGGATCGTGGATGTAACAACTGTAATTCATAATGCAATATCTGTGCCATTTTCCCCTAAAATATTATTTTTTAATTGCATGTCCCCTATTTATATATATTTAACAATGAATGTTGTGGTACTAATTACTATGTAAGTGAAACCCTAATTCAAGGGTTTCATCAAAAAGGTATGTATTCATGATCCTTTTTCTTTTCTTCACTTCCATGTTATATTTTATCATCATTTGAAATGATAAACAATTTTCAAATTGCTGGAAATAAAAAAAAATCTATATAAAATAAAATTGGGTTTTGACCCTATGGGGATTTGACCCCAATTGTAGAGTAATCCATTGTATTATCATTCGTTTTACTCATCTAATCTCAATTATGGGATGTTTTTTTATTATTATATATTCATTTCCCTAGCTTCCCTACCCATATATCCAACAATTTAAAGTGCCTCTACACATGTGGGTGGCCCCCAAGGGGTTGTTTAGATTATTATTTTCCATGTCTTCCTTCATTTATTAGATCTAGAGGTGCATAACATCAAGTTACTTTATCATCTACAAGCATTTACTAAATTCTATAGCAAGTTATTCGCCTCCAAATTTGTAAGGGCTCCTATCAATCAACTTGGTGCTATTCTAAGACTTGTGTCTAGTATTTTGAGTGCATTTATGCTTGCTGATTTGCATTTTTCTACAATCATATTTCATTTCCATATTTCCTCTCATGAAGACCTTGAAAAAACCACTATTTTGGTTGGTAAAACCACCAACTGATTTGGACAAGACCTACACACTTATGATCCAAACCAATCCATTTGAAACTAGGCAACCCATAGAGCACCAAAATGCATAAAAACCAAAAAAAAAATAACATAAAAATGAACCCCTCTCTTAAAGCATAATCCTAAAAATTCTCAATCTTGAATTGGATCTACAATCACCAGAAAAATACCATAATGTATCAAACCAATGGAAGGATTTAACTCTATGCTTTCTCATAGTTGGAAAATACCTGGCATGGAAGTTGGGTTCAAGCCCATGATTCAAAATTGACACATATGAAATATTTGGCTGTGGGGAAAATGTCTTCCTATGAGAGACACTTATTTTTCAAATTCCAGAGACACATCAATGCACACTTAATAGAAATGTTGATGTCAATTGAATGACAACTTGGAGATAGGGATGGGTCCAAGAACAAGATTTGCAACATGAAGCAAAGCAAGGCCCACATTCGTTTAAGTGATTCCAATGATGAAATTTCTTGGTCCTATAACACCAAAAGAGGATATTATTTAACTAATTTGGGGTATTATATTGCAATGAAAAACCTAGAAACGTCAACAAATAAATGGTCGTTCAAGAAGTTGTGGATGAAGGGAATTGCATCCCCATTTTCTTTCTACTAATTACTCATCCCAAAAATATTAGGTAGACCATAGAACATAGAATAAACCAATTCCATATCCTCTACCTAGTGTGGGAAGAAGAAATATGGCACCTATCATAAGAATCTTGCCCATTCCATAGAGGAACGTCAAACATTTAGGCCAAAAGAGCACCAAAAGGAAAAAATACTTCCTTTATGGGAATTATTGAGAGGTTGAGACTTGGAGGTTTATGTCAAAAATCCCTGCTACATTGATGCACACTTGATGCTAATGCACAAAGATAGCCTTTCCAACAATACAAAAGCTCATTTTACATAGAACCATCAAGTCAAGCACAAACTAGCATATATGGACATTGATAATGGCAACCAAAATAAAATTTTCTTTCTTCAATTGTAAAAGGAACTTAAGTTACCAAACTCAACTCATCCCAACACATATTAGCTTCGATGGGTCAAAGATGCACATTAGCTTGTGCTAATTAGTTTTAGTTGAAAACAGATCAAATTGTTACTAAAATATGGCAAGATTTTTCTCAATATCTTATATTTTCTTACAAACAAAGATGAGAAGACTTATGAAAATAAGATGATGATAACAAGTTTAACTAATTGCATAAGTGTAATTAATATAAGTGGCATTTAAAAAATAAAAGGAAGACTACAGAAAAGGAATGACACAAACGCCGATATATTGTAGTACATAAAATAAAAAATATAATGAAGTCAATTTACGAAGAAATAAATGGAGTCATTGGTGGTTGTTTGTCTCCTAAACATGAGAGTTACAATTAGATGTTTAAAAATACACCATGATACATTCCCACTTGCCACTTGTCACCTACTATTATTCGCACCTCTTCCTCCTTGCTTACTAGGAATTGTTCCCTAAATTATAAAAATGGAAACCAGTATGTCTTCCCTCACAAGGAAGCCACATTTTTTCCATTGAAATGTGTGGCTATGATATTTCTTTGGGTGATGAATGGGGAAGAACACTATGACCTATCACCATCGATTTCTTGGAATTCTACATGAGTTTTCAAGTGAATGGAAATTCTTACATGCTCAAAGGCTCCAAAGCAACCTTTAGAGAAATAATCAACTACCATTGTATGGAAAATATTTTGAAAAAGGGCCATTGTTTGAAAATGGGGGATATGTAAAATGTGAGGGAAGACATATTGGTTCCCATTTTGCTAATTGACTAGGTGAAAGACTCAACTATATTCTATACTTCCTCATGGATGACATGCTACGGGTGTTTTTCATTGGACCATTGGGTCCATCAAAGAGGTTAGCCAAATTTTAGCCAAACATAATTAGTGTACCAAAATAAATTTTCTAAGATGGGCCACAAGTAATGGTATGAGCTGGTCCACAAGAAAGGAAAAATTAGTTACTATAAACTGACACCACAAAAATCAATATTGCACAAGGATTTTGTTGAGCTATGTCTCCTATAGCAGTATTGGCAGGCATAGCTCCATTTGAAATATGGTCTATTGAAACCTCACCAAGACCCTTTCAACATCATTATCTCCAATGGATTGTTGGGACTAGACATAACAGAGGAATGGGGTTATCCGAAAGAAGACATCCCAGATTCACAAGGAGATCAATTATTAGCTTCTAACCCCAGCATTACTATAGATAGTGATAAATCCATCACTACAACAATATGGATCTATGTCAATCACGAGGCATCCATTTCAGATTTTAGAAAAAATTCAAGTAAAAAAATATTCCTATAAATACCACTGCATAGATTTATAAGCCTTTGATGATGAAGACCCTACTTTCCATTTTTTCACCAGTGTATAGACCACCTACAATTCTCAGACTATGATGATAGGGATGTGCAACATTTTTCTCGATTTTGACTAGACAAACAATCATGCTGCAGATATGATGAAACCCTAAACACATCCAACCATAATCTATTTGGAGATGCTTTGAAACTTCAACATGCTTCTAAGGTTAGAGAAGTGTATTTTTATCAGCAAAAAGTGAGATAAGATATGATAATATAATTTTATATATCCAACAAATGACAATAAATAGGTCAATGGGATTGAAAGATACAACTAGTACAAGTACAACGTGGGAGTGCAAACGAAACTCCTATAAAATGCTAAAGCTAAATCTAGGGTAAAATCAAGCAAAGAAGAATACAATAATAGGAAATCCTTATAAATATGTATATAAACAGATCATGTAGAAGGCTAAGCAAGGGTAATAAATCTATGGGCATTCATGGAAACACACATGGCAACTCAAAATTGCATTCTGAGTTTGAGAAAAACATAAATATAACACCTACGCTGCATTTTGATGTCTATGATGAGTGTGGTAGAGATAAAGAGAGTTCTATTCCTAGGACAGATTGTGAAGTGCAGACGGTGGGATGCTTCAGTCTAGCCAGTACTCATTTTGAGGCAGTTTTAATGACAACCCTGCTGAAGAAGACAAAGAACAATTTCCTACAAGTTTTTCGGCCTGCTCAGCTGGCTTGATACACTTGGAAATTTTTCTTCATTTGATTAACACTTGAAAACAATCCATATTTCCAAATGATTGATAGTGTGAGAAAAGGTCATGAATTCAGATGAGGAATATTGGTAGGAGGGTAGGAAACAACTTTCTACCAATATTGCAATCACCCAAGAAGACTTAGCATGTGATGACAAGGGTATCACGCCATACATTTTTTATACACTGAAAAATTGAAATTCAACCAATATATGACAAAATCTTGAGCATAGATGGAAATAATGGACCAGACTATAGTTTTAGTTTCTTTGAGAATGAGAGTAATAATAAACTCATTAATGAAGGGAAATCTTGAAGATACCCTAAGGTTCAAGAGACCAACACTCCTATATGTGATTTTGAATATGGTAGAAACTTTGGCACCCATAATGATGTGCATATCCAATCAACATTACCTATTAAGTTTGAATATAACAGTGCAATATCCTATGTTTTTTTCTTTGACATACATCCTACATATGACATGGATTCTAATGAGGAAGAAAAGAATGAGGATCACATCATCAAGTCGTTTTGTGAACCATATGAGACAAAGGTAGAAAGGTAAATTCCATTTGTTGAAGGAATCCTTATTGAAGATGAATAGTCTTGTCATATTGGAAGAACTAACCAATATCCAGGCATACAAGAAGACGTATGCAAACCCATAATTGATTTACACAATGAGAAGAATCATTTCCAGTTTTTTATCTTATTGTTCATAGATATGATAATTGGTCTTCAAAGGAGGTTGTTCTCCTAACTAAAAATTATATTCGAGTAGCTTTAATTTCCCATACAAAATAGTCACCTATCTACAACACTGATGTTGATGGCTAGCATAAAAATGTTCCTCTGTTGATCTAGAAAAGCTGGAATTAAAGTCTCAATATTTCCTTTGACCATAATGACACAAGGAGACCAGAAATTTATAATAATGGAGAGCTAGATATGGATATCTCTCCTAACTCAAGGTAGAGTCTCAAAGGGCCCAAAATATACCCTCTACACCAAATTATTTTGTGGGTTGTGTTATCGTTGTATAATTTTAAGATTGGGAAGAATAATCATAAAAAGACAACATCAAAACCACTTTGGAGCCTAGGATCTAGCCCTCCTAGACTCAAAGTGGGATCTCTCTTTAAGATTTAGCTTTGCTTTTATGATTTCTGATATTACGCTAGTTATACTAATTGTGAAAGTTTCTTTTTGATTGATAATTTGGCTGGATTAAGGGATATGTTTAAAAATTTTCCATTGGGATATGGAGTCATAATAGGCTGGTTTATTGCATCAATTTTCTAGAGAAATTACAAGGAAAGATAACTATAGTTACTAGATCTTAAAAAATAATGAATCATGAGATGAAAAACAAATTATTTACAGTAATGGTTAAAGATAAATCAAGAATTATTTAGTCAGACTTCAGAGGATAAAATTTTTTATTTTAAACACAGCTAGAATTAAGGTGCTCTACGTAGAAAATCTAATTCTTCAGATTTCTATTTTACAATTAGAATTAAATGATACACTAAAATAAATAACAGTGGAAAACATTAAACACAACAAAGAAAAGACACCACCAAGTAAATACAGCTCAAGAATCTTGCAAAATGGTCCTTTATTATTCATGCTCTAATAGAAAAGCTTACAATCTAGGGTCCAACCCCTGATACTGAATAGAAATGCAGTATTTAACTAATTCCTAGTGATTTACATATCTACATGGGCAATCTACTATTTATTACAATAATGACTAAAAATTAACAAATGTGACCACAATGTGGACATGATAGAATGACTGTGACATGTGGCCCTAATCTCTAGAAAGGTCATTACTATGTTCTTTGATGTGTGGTTGTGCTGACAGATTTAGATAATCTGATGGTGATATGCTGAGCTGATACACTATTTTGCATAATTAATTTATGTGATGAGTTGGTTGTTCCATTGATGTGCTGAGTTGGCACCCTTCTTGGTAATCACATAATTTCTCCCACTGCTTTGCATCTGGTATCTTGATCCTGATTAAATTCCTATAAATCTCATCGGTCTCTATGTACTTAATAAAATTTGGCCTTAACTAAAAAAAAATGTTTGATTTCATGTTGTATATGCTTGATTTCATGTTGTATTGTTTAAATAATTGTCCATAGCCTCTAGGAAGGCTATTCCAGTCATTGATGCTTTTATTCCAACAAAATTAGTCGTGTCTTGGTCAATCTCCTTCAACTTCTTTACATAATATGGCATGTTCATGAGCTTATCATTTATCATAAAAGGAGATGGAAATCCTATTTTTCTCAGTGGTTTGATTCTATTGAAGAATATGCTGACACCAATTTGTAGTCGATGACACTTTTCTTCTAACTCTGTGACAAAACTCTTTTTGTTGAGTACCTTATTTACTTATATGATGGTTTTTTTTCTGTCCTCCACTCCTAGTGCTTCCAATTCAAAACTACTCTTGGAATTCAAGAAATTGATAATATCGTTTGATGTTTTAGGAATGCCTTTCAGTTCTCTATTTTCTTTGTCTATGGCATCATTCACTAGTCCAATCAGATATCTTTGTTCAAAGATTATTTGAATAGAAGGCCATATCTCATTCATTGAATCAACAATAATAGTCAAAATAATTTCTTTTTCCTGGCTAATAGTCTATCCAATAGAATATTCACTCTTTTCTTTGATTAATTTCTAAATCAGTTTTTGAGCTCTCTCTATTTCAATTTCATGAGCATTGTATGACCTTTTCTTCAAATATTTCAAGGTGTTGATTTCTGCTTCTAGATTTTTTATCTATGTTGTCTGTATGGTAATGTTCTCCATGGATTTGGCTAGATTCTTTCCACCACCTGATGAGCTTGTATTTTTTGGTGTTGCTGTAGGGATGGATGCAATAGGAACAACCTCCAATGGAACAATGGCCAACTCTGCTGCTTTTTCCTTTTCTTTCACGAGTTTTTTGTAGAAATTTGAATAACTGATATATTATTCACCGAGATTATCCTGATCACACACTATTTTAGCTTCATGCATAATACATAATATCTTATACCATTGATCATCACATGAGGAAATAAAATCAATTGCATGCACACATTAAAACCACAAACAATCACACATATGAACACAATATTTAATGGGAAAGCTTAAAGTTGAAAACCCCAACTATCTGTATATTATATGTCATGGAGATCATGTAACAATCATAGTACAAAAGCTCCTCACAAGCTCTCATGCACACCCTCAATTGCTACACACTATCAAGCTAGATCTAGCAAAACACATGCTCCAATCTTTTGCCACTTGATAGCCAACTTCTATTGTGTTTTCAATGCTATGGGATGGCTTCATTAAATAGATAAACCACCTGGCTTGTACTGCACAATCCTCATGGGCTTCTTCACCTATCTGTGTGTTGCAAATAGCAACTGTATAGTCACAACTAATAGTTAACCTGCTCTTTCACCTATTTCTGCACTGGTTTCCACTGAAACTGTCCATGCACTGAAGTTAACTGATGCATTCTTTAGTTGATTAATGAGTTTATAATTAGTGAATTAATTAATAATTAATTAACACCACTCTCACTAATTGTATCAATTAGTTAAACTAGATACAAATAGCTCAACTATTTTTAGATTAGTTAAACTGAATACAACTGCACTAACTTCCTCAATCAACTCCACCAAACTCTGTCACATGAGTTCTAATTGAAGTATCCATGCAATAGCTCCACATAACCCCTAGTAATAGCATAATTCCTTCTGTCAACTCCTGTGCCACATCTGTGCACTTAACTGAAGTGCTCCAAGAGAATAAGATAATGTTTAGAGTCTAAATATTATTAAGAGCTAATAATATTCCACATATCTATTTTTAGACTGGAAATCTAAAAATAGATTCCGCCCAGTATGTCTAAAAATAGAAGTCCATCTATTTTTTCCGACTTGACCAACCATCCACAAATAACATCTTGCAACTCATAGAACATGATCCATATGTCTAAAAATAGACATAGTCTAAAAATAGACTTTGTGCCAAAAATAGCCTGCGGGCCCACTTAGTGAAGGCGACTCTTTTCACTAAGCTCATCATCTTGTTGCAATCTCAACACTCCCTCTCAACAAGATAAGGATTATCTGCCACCCCTATCCTGCCTCTGTGGTATTCGAATTTTCTCTTGGTGAGCACCTTCGTCAAGATATCAGCATCCAGATCCTTCATGGGAATGTATGAAAGTAACATGATCTTCCACTGCACACAATCTCTGATATGATGATACCGTATGTCAATGTGTTTAGATCTATCATGAAATACTAGATTAACTTAGAGTTTGATGCAACTATAATTATCACAATAAATCACAGTAGGATCTAAGTGTGAACCGAACAACCCGACCAGGATCTTCCTCATCCATATAGCCTCACATGTGCCCAACTCGTCGCTATACTCGCACTTCATCGAACCGAGTGCTATGGATCTTTCTGTCGTACCAAGAAACCGTTACGACCCGACATCGAAAACTCCTCCCACCTTGTTCTTTCGTCCGAAAGGCCCTGCCCAATCTGCATCCGTGAAGCCATGCAGCTTCACCTCATCCGACTGTTTGTACCATAATCCATATCTCGATGTGCCTATGAGATATGTGCTCGAGATATCTTAGACACATGTCGCCTTTTCAAGATCTATTATTTAACCATAGCTTGTGAAAGTCGGTTAACAGCGTAGCATATGTCAGGTCGTGTATTGACTAGATACATGAGCGACCCCACCAACTGTCGGTAGACAGTGGCATCCACTACATCTGCCGATGTAGCATCCTCCTTCCTCCAACCACCAGGAAGAGGAGTATCAATAGGCTTGCAGCCATGCATGTTGAACTTCTCTAGTATCTCCCGGGCGTACTTACCCTGAGAAACAAATAGTCCACCACTGCGCTGCCAAATTTCCAATCCCCAGAAATAATGAAGGAGGCCCAAGTCCTTCATCTCAAATTCTTTTGCAAGATCCTTCTTGCATGAGAGTATCAACAGCTCATCACCTGTCAAAATAAAATCATCTACATAAAGTACAATGATCAACAACTTACCCTCCACCACAATCTGGTATAGGTTAGGATCTGCCTCACTCTTGGAGAATCCAAGTCCGGTGAAATAACTGTCTATCCGTGTGTACCAAGCACGAGGTGATTGTTTCAACCCATACAACACTCTCTTGAGCCTGCACACATGCGACTCGCTACCGAAGATCTCAAAACCTTCGGGCTGCTCTATGTACACCTCCTCCTCAATGACTCCATTGAGGAACGTAGTCTTCACATCCATCTGATGAATGTGCCACCCTATTTGCGCTGAGAGAGCAAGAATTGTCTGTATGGAAGAATACCTTGCGACAAGTGCAAAGGTCTCCTCATAATCGATCCCCTCAATATGTGAAAAGCCTTGGGAAAAAAATCTTTCCTTGTACTTCTCCACACTCCCGTCAGCTGCCTGCTTCACTTTGTAGATCCATCTCAAACCCACCACTGATTTCCCTTTTGGTCTCAGGACAATCTCCCATGCACTGTTTCTAACAATCGAATCATACTCTTCCACCATGGCATCTACCCATGCAGGATCCTCCACAGCTTCCTCAAAAGAGGATGGCTCTGTCACGATACACTTGCTCACAAGAGCCATGTATCTAGTATACCGGTCAGGTGACTGTCTCTTTCTGCACTGTGATGTAGGTGCTCCTACAACCTTCTCTGCATCTTGAGCTAGTTGCTCAGCTTCTGTAGTGCACTTCCGCCCTCTGATGGTTGGCGCTGCTTGAGTGGTCTCTTCCACTCCATGAACCTCCTCTTGTGGCTGATCCACATCCTGAGGCTCATCCTTAGGAACTAATAGCTCCTAATCTCTATGCAAGTGTGGCTCCCTCTCAAGCGAACACTTCATGGCTTTCTCCTCATGAAATTTGATATCCCGTCGCACAAGAATCTTGCGACTGTCTGGAAAATACACACGATAGTTGTGGGGTGTATCAGTGTACCCCACAAATATCCCAACCTCCGCAGTCGGCTCCATCTTCTTCCTAGAATCCTTCGTCACATGAATGCAAACAGGTGAACCAAAAATCCTAAAATGGGAAATATCAGGCCTCTTACCAGAAAATGCCTCCTCGGGTGTACTCATGCCAAGTATCCTGTGAGGAAAACGGTTCTACACATATACTGCAGTATTGCATGCCTCTGCCCACAAGTGAATGGGTAGGCCATGATCATGCAACATCGCCCGTGCAACACCCACGATCGTTCTGTTCTTCCGCTCAGCAACCCCATTCTATTGTGGGTTATGAGGTGCTATGAGCTCTCTTCGAATTCCTTCTGTGCTGCAAAAGTCCTTGAATTCGCCAGAGATGAATTCACCACCATTGTCGCTCCTTAGAGCCTTCACCTGCTTCCCCGATTCTTTCTCAACTAGTGCCTTAAACTCACAAAACTTTGAGTATGTCTCGCTCTTCTTCTGCATGAAGAATATCCAGCACTTACGAGAAAAATCATCAACAAATATCACATAATACATGTGCTTTGCTGTTGAAGCTACTAAGAAAGCTCCACACATGTCTGTGTGAATTATCTCAAGGATCGTTGTGGCACGACTATCCTTCTCGTGAAAGGTGGCTTTCACAAATTTTCCCAAGGTACATCCCTTACACTGATCTGACTGCGCAAGAGTACCCTTAGGAAGCCCGTGAGATCTCGTTAAAAGGTCTTCAAAGCTCCATGGTGAAGGTGGCCCAATTCTCCGGTGCCACACCGCTATCCCGCCACCACTCCTTCTCGCCTTGCCCGGCCGCCATTGCCACACAACCATCTACCCGCAATTGATAAAGGTTCTTAACTCAAACCCCCCATCCTCCGGGTCTACCCGTTGCCTTACCGTGTGAAAGCCTTTCCTTCGCTGAAGACCACATCATACCCCTTGTCTTCCAAAATCGCCACAGAGATAAGATTTTTCATCAATCTTGGAACATGCAAAACTTCCTTCAATATGAAGGGTTTACCAGACTTTCTCTCAAAGGAAATGGTACCGATACCAGTCGCACTGTATCTACCATCATCGCCCATCTTGATGTGCACTCCAAGATCTTTCTCCTCTAGATCTGAAAACAGATCTCGATCTCCGGTCATGTGAAATGACACACCACTATCCAAGAACCATATTGATCATGTCATACTTGAGACCAAGCATGCGATCAGCGAAAAATCCAGCTCAAACTATGAGGCTAAGGCCTCTCCAGTTGTAGATCCAGCAGCCTACTTATTTTTCTTATTCTATGGACAATTAGTGGCGTAATGTCCGTGTTGGTGACAGTGAAAGCACTTCACCTTGGACATGTCCTACTTCTTGCCTTTCGCACCGGATTGAGAAGCTTTATTGCTCTTCCCTTTATTTTCTTTGGTAGCCAAAGCAAAATTCTCTTCGTCATAGTTCTTTGATGAAGATCCGTCCCTGGTACTCCGCCTTATCTCCTCTTGCACAAGATCCGACCAAAGTCGCTCCCATCCTGGCAATTTCTCCCGACCATTGACAGAGTCCTGATAGGAATGTCGACTCTTCGAAAGCCTAAGGAGAGCCAAGCTCACAAATTCCTCGTCATAACAGTCACCCCCACACTTCCCAACTCATCCCTGCATTGGATGAACTTCGTGAGGTACTTGGGCATGTTGTCGCCTTTCTCCATCTTTATGTTTCTGAGTCTATCCTTGAGTGCCAACTTCCTCTAGTTGCTCTTGCTTTGGAATAAATCTGTCAAGGCTTTCCACATCAAGAATGAAGAAGCCTTACCATGAAGGTTGGACACTATGTGATCCTTCACGCCCTCCAACAGAATCCTTCGATACTTTGCTGTCTTCTTTTGCCATGCGTCAAGTACGACAGCATCACTAGAAGTAGGCTTTGGAATTTCTGCATCTATGAACTCCTTCAACCCATTGTCATCCAGCACCGCCTCAATCCTATCTTTCCATGCAATATAATTCGAGCTTCCCTCAAGGGCATACTCCAATCGCAATCCATTGAAATACATCTCAACTTCGACACCAAGAAAACACTGCTGCAAATTCGAATTCCACCAGCACAAAACTCAACCATTTCAATGTTTTGAAATTGCTCCAATGATCAATATCGCTCTGATACCATGTAGAAATTTGAATAAATGATATATTATTCACCGAGATTCTCCTGATCAAACACTATTTTAGCTTCATTCATAATACAGAATCTCTTCTACCATTGATCATCACATGCAGAAATAAAATCAATTGCATGCACACATTAAAACCACAAACAATCACACATATGAACACCGTATTTAATGGGAAATATTAAAGATAAAAACCCCAACTATCTGTATATTATATGTCATGGAGATCATGTAACAATCCTAGTACAAAATCTCCTCACAAGCTCTCATGCACACCCTCAATTGCTACACACTATCAAGCTAGATCTAGCAAAACACATGCTCCAATCTTTTGCCACTTGATAGCTAGCCTCTATTGTGTTTTCAATGCTATGGGATGGCTTCATTAAATAGATAAATCACCTGGCTTGTACTGCACAATCCTCATGGGATTCTCCACCTATCTGTGTGTTTCAAATAGCAACTGTATAGTCACAACTGATAGTTAACCTGCTCTTTCACCTATTTCTGCACTAGTTTCGACTGAAACTGTCCATGCACTGAAGTTAACTGATGCATTCTTTAGTTGATTAATGAGTTTATAATTAGTGAATTAATTAATAATTAATTAACACCACTCTCACTAATTGTATCAATTAGTTAAACTAGATACAAATAGCTCAACTATGTTTAGATTAGTTAAACTGAATACAACTCCACTAACTTCCTCAATCAACTCCACCAAACTCCGTCACATGAGTTCTAACTGAAGTATCCATGCAATAGCTCCACTTAACCCTCAGGAATAGCGTAATTCCTTCTGTCAGCTCCTGTGCCACATCTGTGCACTTAACTGAAGTGCTCCAAGAGAATAAGATAATGCTTAGAGTCTAAATATTATTAAGAGCTAATAATATTCGACATATCTATTTTTAGACTGGCAATCTATAAATAGATTCCTCCCAGTATGTATAAAAATAGAAGTCCATCTATTTTTTCCAACTTTACCAACCATCCACAAATAGCATCCTGCAACTCATAGAACATGATCCATATGTCTAAAAATAGACATAGTCTAAAAATAGACTTTGCGCCAAAAATAGCCTGTGGGCCCACTTAGTGAAAGCGACCCCTTTCCACTAAGCTCATCATCTTGTTGCAATCTCAACATTTTTCCATCTTTGTCTCCATCTTCTTTAGCTTTGCAGACTGATCCATGATTAACTTCATCATTTCATATTTCCATGCTTCATTCTCTTCAATGTGTTTTATTAAAGGGTCTTAAGTTGCTGAAATTTTGAGTTGTTTCCCGAGGGCTGCTACATCAGCATTATTCTTCTTCAATATCTCTTCTAAAACTTATACATTGGTTGGGTCATACCCAATATTTACCACTAAGTCCTCGAGGGATTTTATTCTATTATCTTCTGATAGAGAATAAATATTCTCCATTTTTAGCTGAGATTGAAAATTGGCCAATAATACTTGTAGTTTAGACAACCTCATGGCAATGCTTGTCAATGTGGAGGAAATCATTTCTCCAGTTTGATTATGCATCTCCATTTGGTCTATTGGATGGATGTCTTTCACATCAAATTCAAAAGCAGTGTGATTGAATTCTACAGGTGTTTTAGGCTGAGAGATATGTGCTTCTAGGAAATCCATTCTCTTATTTCCTTTCTCTGAGTCAAAGGATGATAAAAGCCTGCTCTGTGAACTGCTTGTCTGCTTCCAAAACTAGTTGTAGGTGCTATTTTTCAAGATCTCATTATTTATTTTGATTTTCCTGAATGTATTATAGATGTTATCCTCCTTTCCCCCTGTAGGAGCAATAGATGTAGGAGTTTGTAAGTTCTACTACTGGAATGGAGTGGTGGCTGAAGATGTAGAGAATATGTTCTGGCCACCTGCTAGAGAAGAACTAGGAGAATCCCTAATTGTGATGATTGTATGCTTCTCCTTTTCATTCCCTTTGTCAATGTCCATGTGGAGGCTAGCTCTCTTTATATACTTCATTCTAAATTATTTGCTAGATGTATCAGTATCCATATCAAACTGTCTCTTTCTCTAGCTATTTTCCCTTGTCTTCTTTGTCTTATGTAGTTTTCTTTTCCTGTGGAGTAAGGGTTTGAATACTTGAGGTTGAGATCACCTGTTCTTCAACCTCCTATAGTGTATTTGATTTCCACTTTTCTCAATTCATAAAATGATCTATCTCAGGCCTGTGGGTGTGGATGTATGGGGTTGATTTGTTCTCCACCCTTTTCTTGGAAATAATACATAGTGGATCATAGGGCCAAGTGAATTTGTGACTAAATTTCATCTCCCTCATCATCTTATCAGCCTCCTCTCCTATTTATCTACTATTTGAAATAAAAGGACCAATTTGGGACTTGATCCTAAATTGGGATTTATTCTTAGCAGATACAAAGTGCACCTCATCTGTGTTGATCATCTGCCAGATGTACTCTAGGGAAAAGATCCTCATGGGGAGGAAATTTGGCAGTTTGTAAGGGGTGAACTCACACCCATAAATTATAATCTCAGTATGATTTTGGTACAAGTACCAATATTCAGTTCTCACTTGATCTGATAACTACAGGATTTTCTTAATTTCCTCATTAATCCTTGGTTCCACTAAACTGCTGAGTATGCTCATTGATAGATGCACAAATGAATCAACAAATATCCCATAATTATAGTCCTTCTACTCTTTCATAAGCATGGTTTTCCAAAATATGACTGATTGGGCTGAGATTCATCATTAACATTACTCATTGTAAACTGGAATATGTTAACAGACTTGAAAATAGACAAACATATAGAGTAGAACTAAAGTGTATTTGAACACTTCCTCAGTGTGAAAATTTAGAAATTTATCATGGATGGAATCAACTAAGAATTGGCTAAAGTTAAACATGATGGAAGGCTTAGAATTTGATGAAAGAATAGACAGAAAACCTATCATGGCCTCATCTATCCACTGGTTTGAATGATACCATAGAAAATATGAATGATACCCTAGCAAATATGAACGGATAGTGACAAGGTGTTTAGTTCTATTAGGGAAAGTGGATGACAGATATGGAGGATTATTTTTGGGTAGTGGGGCATCAGTTGTTATCAAAATCTCTAATGTTTTGACTCTGCTGGAAAAGTACAGCTTTTGATACAGTTCTCTGAGAGCTTCATAAGAAAATGGAATAGTTTCTTCAATAGTGGCAGCCTGCATCATTTATAGGACTGATTGGCACTAACAGTAAAGATGAATTATCTTGTGGGGGATAATACAACTCTTTGGTTAATGTCATAACATGCATGGAATTTCCTCACAAATTTGAGGCATCTGTGGATCTTTGGGAATATGAAATAGGGAAATTTGGTCTCCCATAACCCTATATCATCAGCTTCATCTATCAGATTGTCTTCTAGATAGCAGTAGACATCGAATAAATTGAAATCTAACTCTATCCCATGTATCTTGTAGTCTTTTTTAGCTAGAGCCACATGATCCAGGTCTACCTGGGGGTAAACCATAGGATTAGAGGGTTGTTGATCCTTCTTAGGAGGAATTATTGTCCACTACAAATAATATGAGTGCAATTGTACAAAAATGGATTAAGGAACAAGGGAATAAAGAAGTGAGCTTCTGTAGATCAGAATGGGGGATGGGAAGAAGAAAGGGGATTACAGAAGAAATTTGTTTGACCTGTGAGAGAATTGAAAAATTTATGCAACTGTCTTTCACTGTAAAACCTTTACAAATCAATCACCTGCAACAATAGAATGTAAGAACAATGGTAAACCTTTCCACAGGTGTGGGAAACAAGTTTTATGGAGTGATTGTGTAATCGTTGACATGGCGCTAGCCCGTTGGGTAACGATTAAAGCCATTAAAAGTCCAACGGGCCTATGGTGGGAGAGTGGTTGATTGGATGGAGGGGATAGGAAGAAGCTGTCATGGTGCAATGGTAATGGTTGCAACGCTCATTGGTGCAATGAAAAATGGTGTGGTTTCATCACAGTGAAACAACGTTTCGTAGGGGGGTGTGACTGGTAAGCGGTAAGCAATGGGGGGGGGGGGGTGTGAAATAATTTGGGCGTGACACGTAGTAGGCGGGGTGGTTTGGAATACCATCTATTTTGGAATCCCCCCCCCCTCGACGTTAACGTTCGGAGGATGGCGGGGGGGGTGGGGGGGAAAAAAACTTTGTGAGTCATCAAATTAAGAGGAGGGCATACAGATGAGGTGAAATATGGTGGGAGTTTAGAGGTGATGGGACAAGTGATTGGATGGTGGGGTTGGGGAGAGTTAATGAAGAGCGGGTGTGGAATATAGTTTCAAAACTTTTGGATATAACTTATGACATAAAGTATGTCACAATATCTTCATATAAAATTTAATTCCTAAAACTTAGGCTAAAGTACCATTCTTTTTTTTTCCTTTTTATTCCAAGAGATACATGAAGGCCTTAGGAGGAATTTGGGAATAAATTCGTGTTTATTCTATAGCTTTTTATTTTCATCCCTACCTATCCATTTCACTAATCTAACATTTTTTGTTCTTTTGCAGGGTGCATTTAGACTTGCAAACCCAATTCATTTTTCTCTAAGACTCTAAGCTACATCTATCCTTATTTTTTCCAATGACTCAGTTTAAACAGTTGATTCAAACTTTATTTCTACCTATCTACTAATATGCCAAGGTTAAAAAGTTTGGAAAATCCTTATTTTCTAACCTATCAATACGAATTTAAAATTGTACAATCATGCTTAAACTGTATGATTGAACAAGCTAAGCTAATTAGTAGTGGAATTTTGATTTACAGCACTTTCAGTATTATTCTTTTTGAGGTTTTCGTTTCTTTTTATTTTTCTCTTTTTTCTTTTTTCAATATACCCGCCTTCCTTTTCTTTTTTCTCATATTTTTTGGAAACTATTTGAATATTGAAAATCATTCTCAAAATAAAATTGCAACTCATGAAATATTTAATGACCTAGAGATTCTATGATTTATAGGATACTAAAAGTGGATCCAGCTAGGGATGGCACTTCCCCAAATGAAGTGTCAAGAACATAAGACCAATAGCCTTGAATGCTCCATTTTCTGCAAAAATCTTCATCTGATTTCTTTTTTTCTGTTCTATGTCTGCTCATCAAACTAGGCTTAGGGCCTTCTCCACGGGCTTCAACCTTGGCTAATCAATTATTCAAATCAAAAATTGTAAAAATGTGGTATTTACAATGATGAAAGACCAACCTAAATTTTTAAGAGAAATAGTGTTTCAACATCCTCCATTAATAGGACCTCTAGGTATCTCTTTCTATCCAACTCTTTAAGGAAATATGCATTGTTTCCTCTAAAATCATCAATGATGTACGACCCTTGCTAAAGATTGTAAAATTTTCCATGTTTTCCTTTGTCTTCTCTTCTAGAATCCCATTTCAGAACTTTTTCTCCTAAATTAAAATCATTAGCCTTTGTTCTTTTATAAAAAATATTATTCATCTTCTCTTGAATCACTTGAGCCTTGTTATAAACTTCCTCTTTGGACTGCTGCAACTAAATAGTTTGATTGATCCTTCTTTGTATATCATTTGGTTCAGCTTCAATTTCCTGAATAATCTTCATGACTGGAACTCCTAAAGAAGAAGGAAATATTGCACCCATTCCAGAAACCAATTGGTATGGAGACATGGTAATTGCTTTTTTAGTAGTAAGTCTATCAACCCAAAGAACACTGATCAACATGTTATGCCAATATTTCTTATTATCTTCCAAGAGATTTTTGATGATATTCACCAAAATTTTATTTGAATATTTAGCCAATCCATTACCTTGAGGGTAATAGGCTATTGAATGCCCCAAATTTATATCATACCTATGAAAAAAGTCAACCATTTTCTTAGACTGAAAGGTTGCAGAATTTTCGGTGATGATTTTTCTAGGACAACCAAATCTGGAAAAGATATTAGTTTCAAAGAATTTGATAATGACAGAATCAGTGGCATTTCTAGAAGGAGTGGCTTCTATCCATTTGGTAAAGTAGTCTATGGTAGTGAGAATCCATTTATGTTGGGTAGAGGATGGGGGATGAATTTATAGAATGAAATCTAATCCCCATTGTTGGAAAGGGCTCTCAACAGAAATAGGCTTCAAGAGAAAACGCAACAATTTTATTTTTCCTTCAAAAATTTGGCATTTGTGATAGGAAATGATCATCATCTAGATGTCAAGAAAAAGGGTAGGCCATTAGAAACCAAACCTCATGATATTGTTAGAAGTTTTTTTCCAATAAATATGGCCACGACAGTCACCTCCATGGAATTCCTGCATAACTTTATCTACATCATCTTTTAGCAAACATTTGAGTAAAATACCTCCAATATCTTTCCAATACAAAAAATCTTCCAAAATGCAGAATTTAACAACTTTCGATTTTATAAATCTTTCTTTAGTTTTGGATAAACCAGGAGGAGCATTCAAATTAAACAAAACATACAATATATCTGCATACCAGGTAGAATTTTGGAATGCTTCATCAATTGCCGAGGCGCCAGTTCCTCTTGATCATCCAATGAATGGACCATATTAATGTCTAGTGCATGAAAATTTGATTCAGCCATCAATTTGGCTAATCCTTGGCATTTAATCAATTTGGTAGGTTTGATTTCCACATCATATTCCAAAATAATAGCAATCCATTTGGAAATCTTTCCATCAAGACCATTCTGTGTTTATATGTCTTTGACTACTACATTGGGCACATAAGAAATAATATGTGAATGTATAATGTAAAATCTGAAATCCTTAATTATTTAACCAAAGAAAAAGCCTATTTTTCGATGATATTGTATTTCAATGATGCATCTCTCAATGCCTTGCTGAAAAATGTTATTGGTTGTTCATGTCCTTCACTGTTTTTCTGCAATAAAACAATAACAATAGTATGTTCAGAAGCAAAAGAAAAAACTATGAAATCTTTAGTAAAAGATGGGCTAATTAGAAGTGGAGATTTGTCAATGCTTTCTTGACAAGATCAAAATATTGTTTAGCTTCAATGTTCCATTTAATTTCTTAATCTTTTTTAAGTATGTTGGTTATATTTCTGAAAATTTATGCAAGATTGGGTATACATCTCCTCAAAAAGTTGATTTTACTAATGAAAGATTGAATTTCTTTGAGATTCCTAAGATGTCTAATCTTGAGTATTCCTTCAATCCTTCTATGGTCAATTCTGATTCCATCTTGAGAAATAATGTGACCCAACAACTTTCCTTCTTCAAGACCAAATAATGTTTTCTTGGGATTCAGGGAAACTCCAAACTTTCTACATTTTTCAAAAACCCTTCTTAAATATGTTAAGTTCTCTTCATCATTCTTTGAATATACACTAATATCATCAAGAAATATCACAATAAAATGGCCAATTTCATCTTCAAAAGCAATTTCCATGGCCCTTTGAAAAGTAGCTCAAACATTCATTAATCCAAAAGGCATTTTCACATACATAAAAGTCCCCCAAGGAGTAGTAACTGTTGTTTTGTTTTGGTCATCAGGATGTACTAAAACATGATTATAACCTGAAAATCCATCTAACAAAGAGATCCTACTGGAACCTACTACCCTGTACAATATGTGATCCATTTTTGGTAAAGGGTAGTTGTCCTTGAGAGATACTTTTTTCAGATTCCTAAAATCAACACAAAGTATGATTTCACCTATTTCTTTCTTATAGGCACAATGTTGGATACCCATTTAGAATATCTGAATGGACTATGATTTTGGATTCATACATTTTATTAATTTCCCTCTCAACCAAAGGCATTAAGACAGAGTTTATCCTCCACAGTTTTTGTTTAAAGGGTTTTTTATTCTCCTTGATTGGAATTTTGTGTTGTATGATGCTAGTATCATAGGCTTTTATGTCCTCATAGCTCCAAGAAAATACATCTATGAAATTTTTAAACAGAGGTATATATCTTATTTTTGTAATGATAGGAAATGATTTTGACAATTTTATGATTTTGGGGTTTTGTTCAATGCCTATGTTACACTCTTCAATGTGTGTACCTGTTGGTTCCATTTTTGGTTTCTTAGCCACATCATTAAAGTAAAAAAAAATATTCTAAAGAGACCAAACCTCTAGGCAGGATATTATCCTTGAGTTGTAGTACTTCAAATTCCTCTTTTTCTGGGTCTTTATGTATTTTTGTTTTATGCACAGTTTTATTTGCTGAAATATTTACATCAGAAACAACAGATTATTTTTCTACAATAACTTGTACATCAGAGTGATTGTCATCTTCAAAATCTAGATATATATTTCCATCTTCAAATTCATCCTTATATTGTAAGAAAATTTGAATTTGTTTGTCACTACCAAACACTTGCTAATATCTCATGTTTTCTGGCACAGAAGGATGATGTTTAACCTCTACTATGTATTTTTTTTTTGGGTGAGGAAATTGACATGTGATTGTTGAAAAGGCTAAATCATTTGCTAGGACATTTTGATTTCTAGGGAGAACTGCTAAATCATATTCATCAAATGTTCTTAAGAAATCAAGTACAACATTTCTATATGCTCTCAACCTGGGATGTTTTGCATTTTATTTTTCTTTTATGTGTTTTGTGACTAATTCAGAATCACCATGGACAGAAATCCTCTTAGCTTCTAATATTTTCAACAATTGTAAACTTAAGAGTAGAGATTCATATTCTTCTATGTTATTTGTGTACTGAAAATTTAGCTTGTATGAGTGACCTTATGCACAATTTTTCTTTGCGTTATACACCCAAATACCTACTCCTGAGCCTACTTTGCCACATGAGCCATCAAAGCTCATATTCCAAAGGGGTTCATCTTTAGGATCTTGTTGTATAATTTGCATTTGACTGTCATGTTTTTCTTTAAGATCATTTTCTACATGAGTAACCTGTGAATCAATGTCTCCATCATTATAAATAATGAAGGAATCTAGGTCAGTATGAACAGAGTACAAAGGGTAATTGTGTGGCTTTTCTTGACTACTCACCATGTACTTCATTAAGGTTTCCCAATACAATATTCTTAGTTGACAAAACACTAGTATTGTAGCATAAGTCATGTCCATTTGAAGGGTCCCTTGTAAATTTTTTCCCCATGAGCATGATAAAAGCATGCCATACTTAGGAGGGATGTCAACTACTAATATATCCATCACTAAACTCTTTTTCGGTATCTAAGCTAAAGTGATACAATGATCCTTGATAAGACCTAGACATCTAACTTTTCTAGAATTAGATGAGTACAAATATTTGTAGAGTCTAGTGATTTCAAGGCCAAGTTTCTCCATAAAATCCTTTGGCATAAGATTATGTGAATGCACCTGAATCCAACATGGAATTATGGACAATTTTTTCATAAACATTAAGAATGACATAAAAGGGAGGGACACCTCCTTCTTGGGGTTTACCATCAACTTCTGGCCCAAACAAGAGTTCAGGCTGATCATCATTTAAATTAACAATATCAATAATCTCCCCTATGTTTAGTACCTTTAGGACCTGGGACCTATACACATTCCTGTTGATCAATTCAGTGAGAGGAATGGATATTTTCAATTTAGCAAGTTCATTCTCAATACTGAATGGTGTTTGAACTTTGAGTAGATTTTAAAAATCAGTTCTTTCGGCCACTACTTTTCGGGTGAATTCAGTTTTTTTACTTGTACTAGGAACATCAGTTTGAGAAATTTTGGCAGGGATATCAACTGTTATCTTAGTATTGTTTTTTTTGTTCTCATTTTCTTAATTATTCACTGTTTTCTTTGAGTTTTCTGTTGTTTTGTTGAGATCAGTTTCAGAGACATTTTTGGAAGTATTTTATAAATTATTTTTATTGGAATTATCAAAGTTTTTCTTTCTTCTAAGATTATATTTTTTGTGAACCGCCATAGTAGAATTTTCAAATACTTGTTTATAATCATCAGGTTCTTCATATTCTAACTCTATTTGAGTCAATGAAAATAATCATGTTCTTCTTGGGTGAGAAAAACAGATTCATCTTTATTAATTCTCATAAAATTTATTTGATTCTATTCTACTTCCTCAACTACTCATTCATCCTCATCAGCATAATTCTCTTGGAATGGAGGCCTAATTTTCTGATCAGGACCTCTTTGCTCTCTCTGTCTTATCTGAAGAGGGTTTCCTCTAGGATTTTTCTTTCTGTTTTGAGGAGGTGGTTGATTTTACCTAGGAATATTTCTCTCAATTAAATTGATTCTCTCCATAATTCTATCCATATTTCTAACCAATGAGTCTATTTTAGCATTAGATGTGGAAGTTGAAGGTTATTCTCTTATATTAACTCTTCTTTCAGTTCTCACTCTAGATCTTTTTTATAACAAGTTGGCTTCTACACTCATTGCATCCCTTTGCATTTCCTCTAATGTATATGAGTTTCTTTCCCTTAGCTGATAAGATATTTTTGGTTCAAAACCATCTAGGAATTTCACGAATGCTAAACATTGTGGTGGTTTTATGTGAGAAGGTATTTCATTATATAAAATATTGAATCTAGTGCAATAGTCCTGAACACTTTCAGCTGTGGCTCTTTTAATGTTTTCATACTTAGATAAAATTTGAAGAGGGTTATTTTTGACTTCTCATCCATTTAGGAATGTTTAATGAAATCTAGGGATGTCATTAATATTGTTTGCAGGTAAAGCTTTGAACCATTTCTTAATTTCTACGCTAATACTCTGAGAAAACATCCTTAACTTAACACTTTCTTCATATATCTATTGAAGGTCAAAGCATTCATTCATTTTGTAAACATGTTGTTTTGCAGTTACAGAACCAGTTCCATCAAATAATGTAATTTTAGACTGGAAATCCTATGGCATAGCTAGAAAAGGTGATGGCAGCACCAATGGAGCATATCTAGCTGCCATGATTGGTGGAGGTGGTGGAAGAAGGTGAACAATGTATGAAGTAGGATGGATGATAGGAGAAGATTTTTGTGCAAAGGTTTGAGTATGGGGATCAAGAAAAGAAGTGGTGGGGATTGTGGAAGCAGTAGGGCTAGCTGACTTAAAGTGTTCAGTTTGAGAAGTAATAGAAGAAGATGCTATAGTAAATGCAGTCAATTATACATATTTTTGAAGGTAAGCATCATCGACAGTTGAAGTAAAATCTTTTACCAAGCCTTGGAGAGTATGAAAATCCTGGAGAAGCTGAATATCAGATTGATTTTGTGAGTAAGCTTATCTGACTGGAATTTTTTGCAAAATAGATGGATCAAATACTTCGTTAGTCCAATTCTCATATTTGGTCTGTAATAAACCTTGTTCAACATGTAAATCAAATTGAATGTCTTGTAAAGTTTCAAAGTTTTTAGGGAGGGAATTTTCTCTGTGGAGAATCCTACTACTTGTTTGACTTTCATTTCTAGGAGTCTTTCTTTAAATCTTCTTAGGATTTTCCACTATAGGAGGAGTATTTGGATTAGGATGGGATCTATTAGAGATTATTTTAGGAGCAATAATTCAAATCCGAATCATAGACAAACTGATTATTTTCAAAAGCTCAAAGAAACCAATCTTAAAAAAAATACTTCTATCATACAATGCTTTTAACTGGGGTTTGTGAAGTCGAATGAAAATAAATCTTTTACAGTTTATGTCCCCAATATGGTCATCACTATGTTATTGTTTAATAATTTTAATATTAACAATAATAAGCATAAAAAGACAACATCAAAACCACTTTGGAGCCTAGGATCTAGCCCTCCTAGACTCAGAGAGGGACCTCTCTTTAAGATGTAGCTTTGCTTTAATGATTTTGATATTAGGCTAGTTATACTAATTGTGAAAGTTAATTTTTTTATTGATAATTTGGTTGGATTAAGGGATCTGCTTAAACTTTTTCCATTGGGCTATGGAGTCATAACAGGCTAGGTTGTTGCATCAATTTTCCAGAGCAATTGCAAGGCAAGTTAACTATAGTTACTGGATCTTAAAACATAATGAATCATGAGATGAAAACAGAGTTATTTTTAGTAGTGGTTAAAAAGAAATCAAGAATTCTTTAACAAGACTTCTAAGGAAAAAAATTTATATTGTAAACATAGCCAGAATTAAGGCGCTCTATGTAGAAAATATCATTCTTTAGATTTCTATTTTACAATTAGAATTAAATGATACACTATAATAAATAATAGTGGAAAACATTAAACACAACAAAGAAAAGACATCACCATGTAAATACATCTCAAGAATCTTGAAAAATGGTCCTTTATTATTTATGCTCCAACTCCAAAATTACAATGCTCTAATAGAAAATCTTACAATCTAAAGTCCAATACTGAATAGAAATGCAGTATTTAAATAATTCCTAGTTATTTCTATACCTACATGGAAAATCTGCTATTTATTATAATAATGACTGAAAATTAACAAATGTGACTAGAAAGTGGACATGATAGAATGAATATGACATGTGGACCTAATCCCCAGAAAGGTCATTATTGTTTGCTTTGATGTGAGGTTGTGCTGGAAGATTTAGATAATATGATGCTGATATGCTCAACTGATACACTGGTTTGCAAAATTAATTGATATGCAGATTTGGTTGTTCCACTGATGCGCTGAGTTGTCACCCGTCTTGGTAATCACATAATTTTCCCCACTGTCGTGCATTTGGTATCTTCGTCCTGATTAACTTCCTGTAAATCTCTATGTACTTCATAAAATTTGGCCTTAAATGAAAAATATGCTTGATTTCATGCTATATGTATAAATCATTATGGTCTCTGTGTACTTCATAAAATTTGGCCTTGAATGAAAAATATGCTTGATTTCATGCTATATGTATAAATCGTTATCCATAGCCTCTAGAAAGGCTCTTCGAGTGATTGATCCTTTTATTCCAGCAAACTTAGTTATGTATTTGGAAATCTTCTTTAGATTCTTTACATAATCTGGTCTATGCATGAGCTTATCATTTATCACAAAATTATATGCCAATCAATTTTTGGTGAGTGGTTTGATTCTATTAAAGAGTCTGCTAATAACAATTTGTAATTGATGACACTTTTCTTATAAATGTGTGAGCAAACTCTTTTTGTTGAGCACCTTCTTGAATTATAGGATGGTTGTTGTTCTTTCCTCCACTCCTAGTGCTTCCAATTCAAAAATTCTATTCAAATTCAATAATTTGATAATATTGTTTGTTGTTTCAGGCATGCCTGTTAGTTCTCTATTTTCTTTTTCTATGGCATCATTCACTAGTCCAATCAGATCTCTTTGTTCAAAAATTATTTGAATAGAAGGCCATATTACATTCATGGAATAAAAAATACTAATCCAAATAATTTCTTTTGCCTAGCCAATAGTCTGTCTAATAGAAGCTTCAATCTCTTCTTTGATTAATTTCTCAATCTGTTTTTGAGCTCTCTATATTTCAATTTCATGAGCATTGTCTGACCTTTTCTTCAAACATTTCAAGGTGTTGATTTTTGCTTCTAGCTTTTTGATCTCTGTTTTTTGTATGGTCATGTTCTCCATGGCTTTGGATAGTTGCTCTGCGCCACCTGATGAGCCTATAGTTGTTGATGTTGTTGTAGGGATGGATGCATTAGGAACAACCTCCAATGGAAAAATGGCCAATTCTATTGCTTTTTCCTTTTCTTTCATGACTTTTTCCATCATTGTCTCCATCTGCTTTAGCTATGCAGATTGCTCCATGATTAACTTCATCATTTTAGCTTTCTGTGCTTCATTTTCCTCAATGTATTTTGTCAAAGGGTCTTCAGTTGCTGAAATTTTGAGGTTTTTCCTGAGGGCTCCTATATCACCATTCTTATTCTTCAATATCTCTTCCACAAATTTTGCATTGTTTGGGTCATACCCAATCTTTACCACTAAGTCCTCGAGGATTTGATTCTAGTATCTTTGGCTAGAGAAGAAATATTCTCCATTTTTAGCTGAGATTGAAAATTTACCAATGATACCTATAGTTTAGACAACCTCATGGCGGTTCTTGTCAATGTGGAGGAAATCATTTCTGCAGTTTTCTTATGCATCTCCATCTGGTCTATTGGATGGATGTCTTTCACATCAAATTCAAAAGAGGTGTGCTTGAAGACTACAAGTGTTTTAGGCTGAGAGATTTGTGCTTCTAGGAAAGCCATTATCATCTTTCCTTTCTCTGAGTCAAAGGCTAATAAAAGCCTGCTCTATGAACTGCTTCCAAAACTAGTTGTAGGTGCTAGTTTTCAAGATCTCGTTCTTTCTTTTGATTTCCCTAAATGTATCATATATTTTATCCTCCTTTCCCCCTATAGGAGTAGTAGATGTATGAGTTTGTAAGCTTTGATACTAGAATGGAATGGTGGCTAAAGATGTAGATAATATATTCTAGCCACCTATTGGAGAAGAACTAGGAGAATCCCTAATTGTGATGATTGTCTGTTGCTCTATTTCACTGCTTTGGTCAATGTCCATGTGGAGTCTAGATCTCTTTCTATACTTCATTATAAATTCTTTGCTAGATGTATCAGTCTCCATATTAGGCCAATCATCTCTTGGCCTCTTCCCTATTGTCTCTTTCTCTTTCTCTTTTCCCTTGTCTTCTTTGTCTTCTGTAGTCTGATTTTCCTGTGGAGTAGGGGTTTGAATACTCGAGGTTGAGATAACCTATTTTCCAAAATCCTGTAGTGTATTTTCTTCCCACTATTCTTGATTCATAAAATGCTCTATCTCAGGCATGTGGGTGTGGATGTATGGGGTTGATTTTTTCTCCACCTTTTTCTTGGAAATAATACCTAGTGGGTCATAGGACAAAGTGAAGTTGTGACTAAATTTCATCTCCCTCAGCTTCTTATCAGCCTCCTCTCATGCTGCTCTACTATTGAAAATAAAAGGACCAATTTGGGACTTGATCCTAAATTGACATTTCTTCTTAATAGATACAAAGTGTACCTCATCTGCGTTGATCATCTACTTGATGTACTCCAGGGAAAATATCCTCATGGGGAGGAACTTTGGTAGTTTGTAAGGGGCCAACTCACACCCATAATTTTTTATCTCAGTATAATTTTGGTACAAATACCAATCTCCAGTACTCACTTGATCTGATACTTGCATGATTTTATAAATTTCCTCATTAATCCTTGGTTCCATTGAAGTGTTGAGTATGCTCATTGCTGGATAGACAAACAAATCAACAAATCTCTTATAAGTATAGTCCTTTTTCTCTTTCATAAACATGGTGATCCAAAATATGATCGATTGAGGCTAAGAGTCATCATTAACCTTACTCATTGTAAAATGGAATCTGTTGGCCTAAAAATAGACAAACATATAGACCAAAACTAAAGTGTATTTGAACACTTCCTTTGTGTGAAACTTTAGAAATTGATCATGGATGGCATCAACTAAGAATTGGATAAAGTTAAACATGACTTAAGGCTTAGAATATTATGAAAGAATAGACAGGAAACCTATCATGGCCTCATCTATCCACTGGTCCAAATGATACCCTAGAAAATATGAAAGTACAATGACAATGTGTTGGGTTTTATCAGGGAAGTGGATGAGGGATATGGAGGATTATTTTCGGGTAGTGGGGAAATACTTTCCATGAAAATATCTAATTTTTTGACTCTGCTAGAAAAGTCTAGATTTTGATACAGTTCTTTGAAAGCTTCATAATAAAATGGAATAATTTCTTCAACATTCGGAGCTTGCATCATTTGTAGGATTGACTGGCCACTGACAGTAAAGAGGACTTCTCCTATGGGGGCTACTACAACTCTTTGGTTAATGTCGTAACATGCATGGAATTTCCTCACACATTTGGGGTATTTTCGGGTCATTGGGAATATGAAATACATTAATTTGTTCTCCCATAACTCTATATCATCAACTTCATCTATCAGATTCTCTTTTATCCAGTAGGAGACATTGAATAAATTGAACAATGACTCTATCTCGTGTATCTTGTAGTATCTGTCAACTAGATCCACATGATCGAGGTCTACCTGTGGGTAAACCATAGGACTAGAGGGCCTTCTTAGGAGGCATTATTTTCCACTATAAATAATGTGAGTGCAATTGTACAAACATGGATTAAAGAATAAGGGAATAAAGAAGAGAGCTTCTGCAAATCAGAATGGGGTATGGGAAGAAGAAATGGGATTACAGAAGAACTCTGTTTGACCTGTGAGAGAATTGAAAACTTTTTGCACCTGTCTTTTGCTGTAAAACCTTTACAAATAAATAACCTACAACAATATAATGTAAGAACAATGGTAAACCTTGAAAAAGTTGTGGGAAACTAGATTCATGGAGTGATTGTGTAATCGTTGACATGTTGCAGGCCCGTTGGGTAATGGCCTAAGCCATTAAATTTCCAACGGACCTATGGCAGGAAAGTGGTTGATTGGATGGAGCGGATATGAAGAAGTTGTCGTGGCACAACGGTAATGGTTGCAACAGTCATTGGAACAATGGTAAATGGCTCGGTTTCGACACAATGAAATAGGTTTTCACAGGGGGGTATGACCAGTAAGTAGTAAGCAGTGGGGGGTGGGGGGGGGGGGGGGGGGTTGTTGAAATAATTTGGGTGCAACACGTAGTACGTGGGGTGGTTTGGAATACCATATATTTCGAACCCCCCCACCCCGACGTTAACGTTCGGAGGATGAGGGGGGGCCGAAAACCTTTGTGAGTCGTTGGATGAAGAGGAGGGCATAGAGATGGGATGAAAGATGATGGGAGTTTAGGGGTGATGGGACATGTGATTGGATGGTGGAGTCAGTGATTGTTAATGAAGAGCGAGGGTGGAATATTTTTTTTACAACTTTAGGATATAACTTATGACATAAAATATGTCACAATATCTTCATATAAACTTTAATTCCCAAAAATTAGGCTAAAGTACCACTTCTTTTTAATTTTCCTTTTTATTCCAAGAAATACATGAAGGCCTTAGGAGGAATTTGGGAATAACTTCATGTTTCTTCTATAGTTTTTTATTTTCATCCCTACCTACCCATTTCACTAATATAACAGTTTTTGTTCTTTTGCAGGGTGCATTTAGACTTGCAGACCCAGTTCATTTTTCTCTAAGATTGTAACCTACATCTATCCTTATTTCTTTCATTAACTCTATTTAAATAGTTGAGTCAAAATTTATTTCTACCTATCTACTGATATGCCAAGGTTAAACAGTTTGGAAAATCCTTATTTTCTAACCTATCAACAAGAATTTAAAATTGTACAATCATGCTTAAACGGTATGAATGAACAAGATAATCTAAGTAGTAGTGGAATTTTGATTTGCAACACTTCCAGTATTATTATTTTTGGGGTTTTTCATTCTTTTTATTTTTCTCTTTTTTATTTTTTCAATATACCCTCTTTCCTTTTCTTTTTTCTCATATTTTTTGGAAACTATTTGAATATTGAAAATCATACTCAACATGAAATTACAAATCATGAAATACTCAATCACCTTTAGATCCTATGATTTATAGGATATTAACAGGTTCTTCCCTAGTATTAGAACTACATTAGAGTTTCTTCTATTTCCTCCTCATGACATTTTATGCAAATTGGTTCCAGGATTGAAGCCAGGTTACATAGGACCATTCAATTATTTTAGATGAAGAGAATTTCATCCTCATTTTATTTCTACTAATTACTCAGCCCATCAATATTGGGTAGAACAAAGGAGAAATCAATTCCATATCCTCTACCCACTATGGGAAGAATAAATATGGCACCTATCATAGGAAGCTTGCCCATTCCAATGAGGAATGTCAAACATTTAGGCCGAAAGAGCCCCAAAACGAAAAATACTTCCTTTATAAGAATTATTGAGAGGTTGGAGACTTAGATGTTGATTTGAAAAATCCCAGCTACATTGACCCACACTTGATGCTAATACCCAAATATAGCCTTGCCAGCAACAAGGAAGCTCCTTGTACATAGAACTGTCAAATCAAGCACAAACTAACATATATGGTCATTGATAATGGAAACCAAAATAACCTTTTGTTGCTTCAATTGTAAAATGAACTTAAGTTACCAACCTCAACTCATCCCAACTCACATTAGCTTGGATGGGTCAAAGATGCACATTAGCTTGTGCTAATCAGTTGACAATCGATCAAACTGTTACTAAAAGATGGAAAAAATTTTCCCAATATCTTATATGTTCTTATAAACAAAGATGATAAGACTTATGGAAATAAGATGATAATAACAAGTGTAACTAAAAAAAATATATAATATAATATAATATAATATAATATAATATAATATAAAAATAATATAAAAATAAAATAAAAATGTAGATATATTGTAGTACATAAAATAAAAAATATAATGAAGTCAATTGTTGGAGAAATCAATGGGGCCATTGGTAGTTGTTTGTCTCCTAAACACGGGAGTTGCAATTAGATGTTTAAAAATACACCGTGATGCATAACCATTTTCCACTTTTCACCTAGTATTATTCTCACCTGTTCCTGCTTGCTTAAAAGGATTTGTTCCCTAAATTAGCAATATGGAAAATAATATGTCTTCCTTCACAAGGAAGCCACATGTTTGACATTGAAATGGGTGGCTGTGATATTTCTTTGGGTGATGAATGTGTAAGAACACTAGGACCTATCACCATGGATTTCTTGGAATTCTACGTGACCTTTCAAGGGAATGGAAATTTCTACATGCTCAAAGGTTCCAAAGAAACCATTAGAGAAATAATCAACTACCATTGTATGGAAAATATTTTGAAAAAGGGCCATTGTTTGAAAATGGGGGATATGTGAAATGTGAGGGGAGACATATTAGTTTCAATTTTTCTAATTGACTAGGTGAAAGACTCAACTATTTTTTGTACTTCCTCATGGCTGACATGCTACAGGTGTTTTCATGGGACCATTGGGTCCATGAAAGAGGTTAGCAAAATTTTAGCCCAACATCTCAGTGTACCAAAATAAATTGGTTAAGAGAGGCCACAAGTAATGGTATGAGCTAGTCCACAAAACTAGAAAAAATAGTTATTGTAAAGTGACACCACAACAATCAATGTTGCACAAGGATTTTAGTCATTAATATCTCTATAATACATTAGAATAGTATTGACTGTCCCTTTTGTGTTCTGGATTATACATATGATACTAAAGTTCACTTAGTTTCCTTTCAAACAATTTGTGGGAAACGATCTAGATTAGTAGTCAAGAGGTTAGGTAGAGTCCTCTTCTACAGGCTCGAAAGGGAAGGAGAAATTTCCATAATCATGGTCACACCAAACAAAAATATTTTTCAAGTAATGATAAATTCAAATCCTAGCAATATGTATACTACTAGTAACAAACGAAGCAAGTAACGATGTCTTAAGGAATGAAAATCCAACAAGTAGTAATTGCATAATATTAGCTTATCCACCCCTAGAAACGTTCAAATTCCATTCTTCAAGAAGATAATTTCACTTTCAAATGTAATTTTGGGATTCAAAGTTGTGCTAGCCTTTATGTTGTCTCACTTTCAGGCGATCATTCAATATGATAAGTACTCAAATCCTCTATCTATCAAGCAATTATCATCTCTTGTGAGATTATATTTGGAGGTGGATTACCAGGAAAAGAAGTGGGAAAGAGTCGTTTCAATTCAATATTCTTCCCATGACGTTATTATTATTAATTAAATAAGAAATTAATGGCCTTGAATTGAGCAATAAACCTATCCATATTAGGAAGTTGAATAATGGTCTCTCCTTGATGGATATCCTAGAGGTTATTATAGCACTCGACCTATTGATGGGTGTATGGAGGTGGATCGTCTAATGGATAGGTCATTATCGATGGTTGGTAGGAAAGGATAAAAGTATGCTCAAATGACATGTATGTTGATTTCATTATTACGCACATCATTATAAAGTCAAGAGATTAGTGTGAAAGAAGCAAGAGAGGTCAACTATATATCTATCATGAAGGAATAGAGCTATGCTTATTTCATTATTACGTAAATAATGATATAATCATGGGATTAGTGCGAAATAAGAGAGAGGCCAAAAAATTTATCCATCGTGAGCAATGAAAGAAGAAATGGATAGGAGTGTATAGAGCCTGACCAATCACCCTTGTATACATAGCAACAAATCAAAATAGGCTAAAGGAGTGAAATGCCTCTACTAATATTATTGAAGCCCCGTCCTCTTGATTATTTCAGAATTGTACATTAGTTATCCATTAAGATTTGTTCCCTTTCTGCATAATAACTTGTATGTCACATGAATGGATAAGAGCGGGAAGAAGCTTTGTCAAATAAGAGGGTAGATTATTTTTTGATATAGAAACATGATTTCAATTCCTCCTCTAAAATCAATCGGCCAAGTGCTTTTATTTATAGTATTTATACATAATAGTGACTCACCGTTCAATTAAATGGTACCTGACTCACTTTGGTCCCACTTGGATTGATCAGTTGGAAAACACTAAATTGATCTTATCATTTTAGATCCATCAAAAGGAATACTACATCTTGAATTTATATATCCAATCTATTTATGTTCATACTCATACCATCTTCTCCTGATAGCATAACCGACCTTACACCCATTGCAATACATGGTCCATCTGAGTTCCTGAAACAAATTTTCTTTGTTCATTGTTCTCTCGCATTCCAAAGATATTCTCACCAATCCATAAGCCATTTCCTTTACCAGATAATATGTTAGAGTCGTAAGTTCTAAAAGCATCACAAGGTTGCACCTCAGATCTTCTTGCACTGCAAAATTCACACTCCCTCTTTTGTAACCAAACAGGGTTCCAGTCACATGGATTCCAAGAGAGGCACTCGGCTCCTTATGGTGATTAGAATTCATACTGGGACAATAAGTGTAAGCGAAAACAAGGACTGAATTAGTATCCCTAATTACACAACATGCAATTTTGACGACCAAATTCTTCATTTTACTGGATTGAGCGTACCCATTAGGGGGTTTCTCATAGAAATTATCTGGATGCCTATGATATGCTCATATTTCTACTAGTGAAAGGGGATTTATCGGGTTAAGCTTGCGGCTTAAGAACAAGAATTGGTTGTGGCTGCATAAGGAAATCCACTAATAAATACTATTTAGGGAGTGGGATTTTAAGTAAGGATGAGAGAACATGAATGAGACGAGTATAGACTAAAATAAATAAAACCCTCCTTCCTATATAGTTCTAGTAGATTTTGTTGAATCTCAAGTGCTGCTAAAGTCACAACCTATTGCATTTTTATAATATTTTATTTTGCGCATCAAGTTTATTGACTTTCATTGCTGAATTTCTATTTCTTGCTTGGTTTATGCATTATTAGTGGCAAAAAATGCCATCCAACAACATTCATACAATTCTACAGCTTTTTTAAGTCTTAAACAAAAATAAGATAAAAATAATATCACGAAAATGCAACCCTTAATAATGCTCATACAAACATGTAAAAAAAGAGATTTTGCTGGAAAAGGTGGTCATCTTGCTCATGATACCCTGCCCTCCACACCCCCCCCCCCTTTCACCAATTTTGGACATTATTCATGACTTGGTAAATAGTGTGCTCTTAAAGTAAGATCATAAGAATTAAGTTAGTGTGATATTTTACTTCTGCTAGAGTTAAAATTAACATATTTGTATGTGCAAATTGAACTTATGCTTATTTCCCATTGTAACACTCATTGCACAAGGCTGATTGACTTGTGGTAAAAGCCAGAGGACATGATAGTCAATATACCACATATCATAAAACAACTCTCCAATTTTGATTTTATGAGTTCTCATTTGGAGATGCAACTTGAAATCCCATCAAGTAAAATCCCTCCCTCGTAGACAACATAGAGCACTACAAAATTTTGGCCAGCATACATTGTAGCTTGCTAGTAGAATGTCGTGTCAGTAACTCTCAATTCAAAACCCAAAGTTAAACCCTCCCACTTTTGGATTAGTAACACACCCCCAAAAGGACACAGATTTATTTCTTTTTTTCTTCTCTTCCTCTTTGTGTTTTAGCTCTTCAATGGAACCTAGATTAAGAGTCTCATAAGATTTTATAAATTTGTCATACAAATTGACTCAGTCTGTTGTCTCAGACACTAGTTCCTTTGAATTGGGCCTGCTGAGGAAATCTATAGCATTCAACAAATTTCTCCTGCTAACATAATTGTGTTATGGAGATGGAATCCTCCAGATTGATAACTAAATGCCACCATACATTAGGCACAAAAATCACCTCCCCATCCCTGCAAATGCATTCAATGGGCCTCTTCTTCCACTGCTTAGTTTTTCCATATAAATTCATGAACAACTTGATTCTCAACACCATATTCACTGGGATAGATGCCTGGAGGGATCACATCAGGAGGAAATAATATCCATTTCCTAGATCCAATTATGACTACATTCCATGCAGAAGTGTTATTTGGGTTTATAAGAAAGGAAGAATTTGATCTAGTTGGACATACAATCAGCCACATGTAATCCTATCTCTCCTTCCCAAGTAATGAATATAGATCTTCTCTAAAATAAATAGGGACTTCAAAATCTAATGCCACGACTGGCACTTTGTCTCCAAATTTAGGGTGGAATAGACAAAGGCGACACTCTTTTTTGACATAATAAACATAGACAAAGTATTCTTTGAGATTCATTTCGAAAAGAACTACAACAAATTCCACATCTCCAACAACTTCACACAGGTAGCCTCTGTCCCACTTTTTCATTACGGGCTACTTTGCAGATACATTATTGCTCAGAAAAACTGGCTTGTTGGGTTCCAAATAATAACCTATGAACCTTGAGGGATATATTGTTTCTGCGATCCACAATATACCTCAAGCCATTTTCGTTTCATCTCTAAACTATCTAAACTAGCACATATCCAACTTTGAAATAGGTAACCCTAATAGAAATTACTGACCTTCAATGGCACCTGAGGGAGGATATTCATGGGCCAATAAGCAGCAATGTATGTGGATTTCCAGTAGCCTTTGAAGGAAACTCTCTCGTTAAGCTGATCGAGGACAAAAGCCCTCTAGAGGGGATATTGATTGTTGTGAAGGAAAATATGTCGATAATTTGATCTAAGACCAAAGCCCTCCAGAGGGGATCTTGATTGCTGAAAACATAAATGTAAAGGACTTGTGCAACTTTGAGGCTCTCGCTATTGAGATTTGTGTTTTGAGGGAGCAATTTTTATATCATGATATTTAGTGAACATAATAATTTTAGATTTCCTGCCAAATTAATTTTAGTGGGCCCATTTTAGATTTTTAAATATAGTTGAACATTATATTTTAATAATTTGTTAATTGTTAGCGGGAAGCTAAATTTTAATGTGTTGATTTTAGAGTAATTCAATATTACATTTTAATTTTTTTTCAATTTTTATAGTGTTTTATGTTGATATGGTATTTTATGTTTCTATTTCAAGTTTTTATTTATTTATTTAATTGTTAGTAGGAAGTGTTAAGCAAGTAAATCCTCTCTGTGGATAGAGACGATCCCTCTAGCCCTAGAGTGGGTCTAGAAACAAAGAGACATGCTAGAGTATTGATTCCTAATTACTGAATGAAAAGAGGACACAGTAGATCGACCTACCTAGATTCAAATACTGTCATCATTGCTGTAGTGGTGGTGGCCTCTCGCTCCTACCTTCGAAAGTCACAATCATTCCACAGTCATGCTCGGATACCTGCACATAGAACAACAAACAAGAACATCATATGACATAATAATTTCACTCATAACTACTAGTGAGTTAAAGAGGGCTAAGCATATTGCATTAAACATCTAACATAATGCAAAATGGGAACCAATTAATAGTCATGTATATCTATTGATATAAGGAAGAGTTACAACCAATTCTTTGACATCACAGTCTCCTCTAGCAGGATTCAGCCGAAGCGTGTCTCAGATGCTCTTCAGGGAATTCAGACGGGATGAAGGCATCGACTCAAGCTCTCTCAGAAGTCATGGACTCAAGCTCTCTCAACATAATTCCTTCTTATTATATCTCTTCAATAGTTCAGCTATGGTATTTCCAATTCTCCATGTTCAACTAGCTTATGCAAAGAGAGATAGCTTCTTTTTATAGAGGAAAAGCAAGAGGTTCAGATCCCTACAAAGGTGGGAGGGAGGCTATCCTTTAGGGAGTTCCCATAGGAGGTGGAAACGATAAACTAAAGGAGGGATTTCGTGGTTTATTCAGTTCAACCACTCCCAATGACTCATCCTCGAAGTTGTTGGAGTGGAATCTCCGCCTCTATTTTTTTTAAAAATTCCATAAATAGCTCGACGCAGGGGGCTAACTGAGACAGAGTGCCAGCTAACACGGGGCTTAGTGTTAATATTCCACTTCGGCGTGAGGGCATAACTGACTACTCGTGCCAAGGCAAAAAAAAGGGTTTTTGAGTCTTTTCTCAGGGAATTGTCAACAAAAGGAATATTACTCTCATGTAAAGGGATACAATTATGGTCTTTTCAAGGCATGAAACTGCTTATTGATCACAAAAATGACCCTCCAATGGGTAAGATGGGGATTTCAGGGATAGTGACAAAATGCTGTGTAATAGATGCCCCCTAAAGCATGAGGTCTGAGGGAGAGGGAGGGGCGAAATGCTTTATGAGAATGAGTTTGAACTAAACACTGATGTTAGAAAACCTGCAATTAAAAATACAATTGATATCTCTGATACATGACCATGTGGTATGGGTGCAGCCATCCATAATAGAGTATATAAAAACTAAGATCCAAGGTATGGACACAACCAGCTAGCAATAAGGAGCAACAAATAGAATCAGGTATGGTTGCAGCTATCCAATCAAAAGAGTCATGCAATAAGTCATGATAATCCACAAAAAACCACAGCCTGGATTTTATCAGACAAAACCAAGGGTCTTGCGCTCTATCTCAACCTGAACAAGTACAAATTCAAGCATGCGAATATATGATCGAAAGTCGAACATGCAAGAAAATCACTTGATTACCAGCCAATGATGAAAGATGTTAATAGGAACAAGAGAAACCACCAATAATGACAATGGCTCTCAAGGTACAACTGGTACAATCCAGAGAATGTGAACAGTGATCTAGTGTCGAACACTCATAGAATCACTCGATCGAAGGCTAATGAGGTGTACCTTGCGTCGAATGCGAAGAACCTGCCATTGAGGCATGCAAGCTCCAAGGTACCAGAAGGGATTCTCTAGATCAAATTCCTACATAATAAGCTGAAGTTGACAGGAAGTGACCTGATCGAAGGTGGGCCATAATGTTTCCCACATCATTGACACGAGACAAAGGAACATGATAATAGTGAATCAGGACCAACAAGGAATCAGAGGGAGGTTGAGGACTGCAGAGGCGAACTTCTCTTGAACATATCAGTGACACGACATTAGATTTGGCAGTATTTGACATCAAAGGATCTGAGGTCATGATGACATGGCAAAGAGAAGATGAGAGGTCAAAAGAGATTACCCAAACCCATGGAGGTAAAAGTGACGAAATGGGATGTCCCCAATCCGACACGAACACAGACAAGTGCCATGTTCAAGAGTGACATATTTCCAACATAACTAAAACTTGGTTCCATTTTTCCCCACCATTTTTGGTAAGTACCCCAATTATTTTTTAAAACAAGCTTGAAGGGGATAGCATATGCTTGTGTCGTAAGTTTTTCCTTTGGAAAAATCCAACCTAGTACATTTTACAAGCCCTAGGAAGGAGGAACTCAAATAACGTCATGGTGATGAAATCCGATGTCATCAGGTTTTAACGAGTCTGACAAAGGGAAAAGTCAGCATATTTTCATGTTTAGAGAGTTTGAAAAGAAGCTAGAAAAGAAAACTCCATCATGGCCCTTTTCGTGAATAGTCCCTTAGATCTGAAAAGGTAGAAAAAAATATTTGAAAGAACCTCTTAGTTGTGATAGGCCAAGGTATTCCTTTTTTGTAAATAATCTATCCCAGCCCAAAAAAGGGGTGAACGTATATGGGGTAGATATCACTTCACAACCATTTAAAGAGTTCGAAATGACAAGAGTCTCGAAAATCTTTTCAATTTTAGAGAGTCAGAAAAAAATTTCAAAGATGACTCGAGTAGTGACCTTTTCATGTTTTTACTGAGTCCGAAAATGTATAAAATTTAACTCGTCACTCCATCACTATGGCCTAAAAACCTGTTGCTGCACAAGATACACGTGTAAAACCCATTTCTTGAAAATAATATAGCAAAATAATAGAAAAAAATGTATTAAAACCTAATTAGGGTTGTGAAAAGTTATAAAATGCCAAAAATGATAAAAATAATTATTTTCACTTTTTACCTCTTGTGGAGCAATAGTTACCCATTTTACAGTGTGATTTTGCGATGATGATAACGGACGATCCAGTAGACCAATCTCAAATCCATTAGTTCTAGGTAAGAGCCGATATCTCTCCCTTAATTTTAAGTCATATTTTACTGCTTGCAACTTCTAATTTTGATTCTGGCGGAGGAAATGCAAATATTAGGGCACGGTGGTTGGCACAGGTTTTGGGCACGGACTCATGCCAATCGCCCATTTTTCTGAACTAGGGCGCGCCCATTGGCGCGACTATTTGGGAAACAGTCATGCAAACCATGCAGACCATTTTTGTGAAAAAATTCAAGTTAAATACCCAATTTTTTACAAATCCATGCTTTAAAAATGTCTAATACTATCCATATGAACATGTTTGTAGGTAGAAAGCAGCAAAATGGTAATAAAATGGAAGGAACTGGAACACAGAGAAGAGGGCAAGCTTGCCATGGAAAATGATAGATGGATAGAAGCTCTCAGAGACTGTGGACTAAAAAAGTTCTTCTTGACACCATGTCTCTGAGCTCAATCAAAGCTTCTACAGTATTTGATCAGCATATGGGATGAGAACCAGGAAAAGTTCATCCTTCAAGATTAGGAACTCGAGATTGATGCTTCTGATGTCTACTTTATAACAGGATTATCACGGAGTGGACCAGCACCAATCCTAATCGGCACCTCGCCTTGCATTGAGAGCATGTCCATGGTGATTGACAGGGTATGTCTAGGGGCACGGAAGGGAATAGGAAGTGGGAAATTCAATATCCAGACTATCCCAGACTTGGCACTAAAAGTAGTGATACATACCATCACACGAGCTGTGGGATCACAAGCAGTGCACAAAGAAAAAAAGACACAATTTCTTCTTTCTATAGACTTCTTGACACCGACCATCTACAATTGGTCAGAGGTCGTGACAATAAACATGAAACATCAGCTAACAAAATGCAAGAAAAATAAATTGAAGCAATTCAGTTATGAGTCTATCCTAGTCTCTTTCTTCTTGGAACGACTACCAATTTTTTAGCGTCAGGAGGTCATAGTCCCAACACCACCAACGAGGGAACCACAGATGGCCTGATGGGAAACTCTAATGCCAAGAGCAAGGGGCAGTCAACAAATGTCCTGGAGACTGAATTTTTTTTATTGGCTCCGCCGACAGTTGATCGTCGTGGAGGAATGGCCTTACTCTAGTACAAATTTGACTGGTGATCTGAACCTCCCACTCCAAGAGGGAGAGGATTGGGATGAAGATTTGGGTAAGTGTAATATTCCAAATTAGGAACAACTCATGAATCATGCATCAAAAATGCATTTCCAGCAACATTTGAAATAAAAAACTGAAATGGACCCTTGGATCCCATACATCAATATACAATCTAAATCCAATATTAGAGCTGAAACAAAGCAAACTAGGTGGGTTAAACCGATCTCCCACACCTAGGATTGCCAAAAAGTGCTAAAACCCTAAGACTGCAAAATACTGGAGTTGTTGCTTGAAGGACTGCGTAGTCTAAGAGAGGGTTTAAACATAAAATAATAGGATAAAAATATATCTACTCATGTATTGATAAATAATTCTAAAGAACAAAGATCTAATCTCCTTATACAAAATACAAAAGAAACCGGCAAGGGTTTCTTGTCAAACACTCTGCTTACAAAATGTGATATTTAGTAATTTACTGAATCACCGCTAAAAAAATAAAGCACATGAGTGTACAAGGCTTAAATTATGTCTGATATGATGTATATCCCTCAAGGGATTCCTCCCATGAAAGGATGAACCTCTCAATCACAAGGAAACTCAGCAACAGAGCCACCAAACCATGCACTAAGAATTGCCTCCAAAATAATGCATTCCCTAGCTGGAACAACACTGGGAATGTATGGGAAATGTGTGGTATGATACCACAGATCTGAAATAAGCTCAGGATCTCTCCAAACATGTCTCTCAAGTGAAGGAAACCATCCTCCAATGAGAAACTAGCTCAGAAACCAGGATTGCAATCCCTTCCACTACTGCACCTAGCAACATTGCAAAATCTCTGGCAAGAATTTCGCTGATGAAGATGGGTGAATCTTGGATTGAAAACCTGATGTGGAATTATGAATGAAAACTCTCCAAATGAGGCTCCTCAAAGGAAAGAGGTGGGATTCGCGCTTGGGAACACCCAGTGCTAAACATCACTGCAACTCTGCTAAGTAGCAAAGCAGCAACAAGTCTTGGCAAACAAGAATAATAATATAAGACATGAAGAATAATGCTTCCATCCTCTTCCTTATATAAGACATGAGTTTTCTTTCTGCTGGCCCCACTCAATTAGGTCATCTCTATCCCAAGATACATCTCCCTCCAAAATTGCGTTATTCCTCCTTGGATTCCTCCTCCACTAAAACTGCATTGTTGACTTAGTCAAAGCAGCTTGATTTTAACCCTGTTTACACATGGAGGTGTTTTATTGAGCTAGAACTAATGTCCCCTTTCACAGTTGGAGTTTTTTTATCCTCCGTAGGAGACTTATGGGATTTTCTACCCATTTATTCATCAGCTAAAGCTGCTGCTAACTCTAATGTTCCATTTAGCTTTGAGGCTAAAATTTTGGAACATTACAGTCCTCCCCTCAAAAATATTTTCTTGTCATCAAGAAAATGTATAAGGAGAGAAAAATTTCTCCCCTCCTCCTCATGTGGCCTCCCATCGATAGCCTCCATCACTTCATCAAGATAATCTGCAATTAAATTGTCATCCAATGCTTCCTCCCAAGCATGCAAAACCAAAGTGTCTGCATCAATCAAAGGTGGAAAGTGTGAATGGAAACCTGCTTTCTATCTCATGGCCTCCACAAAGTAGGAGTCATGATCAACATGGTGAATGAGTGCCTCCCTCACCCATGCTACCATCGAAATGAAGTGAGTCACCCTCCAACATGCTAACTCATGAAAATTATCCTCCACCTTTGGCTCCTGAAATATAGGTGGGATGAATAAGTGAACATGATAGGAAAGAGGGCCTATATCATGTTGTCCTCCTCTCCACTTATGATAAGTGTAGAGGGCATGTTGATATTTGGCTGCAACATGATTGCCCTCCAACGGTAAGAATAAGATTAAGCCTCCAAGGACTCTCCCTCCAAAGTCATGACACATGTCAACCCAAACCATTCCATCCAAACGAATGGCACATCATCACCATTTGGCCTCCAAATCAGAAAATTTCTGAAAGTTAGGTGCAATTTTGGATGGTACCAAAGGTTCTCCAAGTGGATATTATGCAGTCCCCCCAACTGTTGCTTGAGAATTTCATGTGGAAAGTGGTTCTACAACAAGTTATAAACTGTGTATGTTTTCTCTCCCAACATGGGAAGGTAATAATCAATGTCTATTGGCTGTACATAGATAAAATAAAAATACATTTTCCCATATCCATGTATAGATGGGCTATTATCATTACAAATATTGGCCCTAAAGTGACCATAAAACCCAAAAATACTCTTGCTCTCTTGTGGAGAAATGCACTGATCATATATGGTGAGAATATACAATTACTCAATGGAGTAATCAACTAGTACAGAGATGTATTTATTACCATGCATAGTGAGTAGGCTAAAAGTGAGGTCCATGTATAAGCTTTCCCATGGGGATCCCCTCAAAAAATCTGAAAGAACAAGGGATACACATACTTTTTGGAACACTCCATCAATAAGAACACACTCCCATGTGATAATGTTGTAGGCCTTAGAAATAAGTCTCCATGACTCGTCTCTTTGAAATTCCATATGCCAAAGCCATCCACCATCATGCTACTATGTGAGAAGATATTCTTCCAACATGGAAGTCTCTCATGATCCTCCAATGCTGAAGGTTATCCTCCTTGCACCATGAATGTGCCTTTCTTCTCTTCAGAAATATCATGAAAAGTATGGGAAGAATTTTTCCCATACTCTCCCAAATGCAACCACAACAACAACAACTTTTGCTGCTACCTCATCTCTCCCTCATACAAGCCATGAAGTAAAATCATGATGGTCAACTTGTATGATGCCCCATAAAAACAAGTGTCCTACTGCTCTATCATATGGGTGCCATGCCATCCAATTTGTTTCTCTCTCCATACAAAGCCTTCCTTGAGCAAAATCATATCAGCAATACATGAAAGCAAGGCACAATAAAAACAAGTTGCCAAATGACAACAGGAGAGTGAATCATAGTTCCATTCATGGAACCAGCGCAGTGTGTCATTTGCCTGCATCAACATAATAAACAAAAAGTGCTTTACCAGCCACTTTTTTGCTGCCACAATCATCTCATAAGATGGAAACATGAAGTTACAATATGGTGTCAATGGTGCACACTAGGAAACATGTGGCTTCCCCCACAAACCATCAAAAAGGTAGCCAAGATCAAGGCTACAAGTAGCCACAAGTACATCATCATACAATATGCAAGAAGAGATAATTCTTCTTGTTACATCATGCTTCTCATCCAAGGAAACGAATTATAAAACAAAATATGAAATGATACCTGCTCCATCATGTACTTGAGGTCTTGAGCCAAAATGGCTCCACTAGAAATTCTCACTTACTCCCAATGAGTAGGAAGGTGGTGGTGACATCCTCTCTATCATCATCCAGGCTATGCATCTCTCCATATGCTGAAATATGTCATGTTGAATGCCCACCCAAATGAACTCCTCTTCCAAGGCAAGATATGCATCAAAATGGATGGAAAAGAAGTCCTCACGTGCTGCATGCAATAGTTCCTCCTTGAGCTTAGAACCTCCAATCAATAAGACTCTATCATAAGAATAGATGACCATATCATCCAACCGATATCTATCATCTCCATTAGGATCATCAAGAATCATGCATGCACCAAGATCCTTGGAGTACTCTACCAAGAGCTGAGATCTCCAATAAGGATCAATCCTCCTAAGAGACAATGCTGGTGCTATGGCATGTGAAGCTCTCCTCATGTTGTTGCCTATTACTTTGACATCCCCCATGCCAAATTATTCCTCCAAACTCTTCACCTCTCCAAAATCCAATAGTGGTGAACCCAAAGACAATATATCTATCATCAACTATAGATCTGGTGGCCTCCCTGGTGGAATGCCTCTATGTAGTGAGACATCAATGTCAAGAGTAGACTGTACATGTGATTGGGAAAATTTTCCCCTACCCTCACTGCGCAAATCACTCTGCCTCTTCCTTGCATTACATTTCTGAAATAGAGAACGGTGTGTGCTTCTCATCAACTGATGTTGCTCTTCCTCCCTACCTCCTCCTTCTAGCTGCAATGCTACACAGTCATGCTGCTCACTGATTGTGCTTCGACCTCTATGTATGATATCCTGAGGAAATTCTTGTAAGGATAAAATAATCCCTCTCGTTGGAGCATGTGATCCTCCTCCCTCTACATGAGGCACTGGATGTGCTCTAGATGTGACAGCGTTGTTTCCCTCAACCCCATAAATGTGTGTGGGCAACACCTCAATAGTTGGATCCCCTTGTGCAAAAGAGATCATCATGCCCTCTTGTTCAAGAATATGAACTAGAGGTATTGATTCCGGCAATGTGTAATGCAAGATGTTAGCTTCTCCCATGGTTTTTTGAAGTGGGGTTTCCTCTATGACATGCAAGGGTTTTGTTTTCTCAAACTTTCCTTGCTCATGTGTCTTAGGAAGTTTTTCACCAAATCTTCCGACCAATGTCTCTATGAATCTTGCATAAGAGGAAGTGTTTGCATTATTTAAATAACAAGATTAAAAAATCCACCATGCATGAGCCTTACCTCTGAAATGCAGTGCTCCAACTCTGATGGCTTCATCTTCAGAAATGTGGTGCAACTGCAAATAGGAGTCTAGCTCCTTCACCCAAGCTCTAGCTGAACATGTAGGTGATCTGGAAAAAGTAGATAGAATAAATATATCTGCATCCTGCTACTTTCTCTTCTCCACCTAGATCTTGCAAAAATTTCTGGAAATCAGTATGATCCCTAAACCTCTCAGTTTGAGATTCATACTCCTGTAACAAATCACTAAGACTTCTCCTCTTAGGCATTTTTCCTCCTCCCATCCATCTCAAGATAGCTCTAGGCACTTGAATACACTTTGCATCATGGAGCGCAGCTGCATGCTCACACTCACCATGTGAAAATCTATATTCAGCTCTAGATTCAACCTCCTTTGGAGATCCCATCTCCAAACTCATTTTCTTCATCTCTCCTTGAAAGCTCTCCATAGATTTTGGAAGAAGCTTTGTAATCTTGTCTTCCTTTCTTCTTTCACATAATGAAGTTTCTGGAGTCTGTCCATGTCTCCTTATTTTGATATTTGGATCTCGTAGGCTGAGCCAAAGATCATGCTTTGATACCATTGTAATATTCCAAATTAGGAACAGCTTATGAATCATGCATCAAAAATGTATTTCCAGCAAAATTTGCAATAAAAAACTGAAATAGACCCTTGGATCCCATAAATACACCAATATAAAATCTAAATCCAAGATTAGATCTGAAACAAAGAAAACTAGGTGGGTTAAACAGATCTGCCACACCTAGGATTGCCAAAAAGTGCTAAAACCCTAAGACTGCAAAATACTGGAGTTGATGCTTAAAGGACTACACAGTCTAAGAGAGTTTTTACACATAAAATCATAGGAGAAAAATATATATACTCATGTATTGATAAATAATGCTGAAGAACAAAGATCTAATCTCCTTATACAAAATACAAAAGAAACCGGCAAGGGTTTCTTGTCAAACACTCTGCGTATAAAATGTGATATTCAGTAATTTACTAAATCACCACTACAACACTAAATCACATGAGTGTACAAGGATGAAATTATGTCTTATCTTATGTATATCCATCAAGGGCTTCCTCCCATGAAAGGATGAACCTCTCAATCACAAGGAAACTCAGCAACAGAGCCACAAAACCATGCACTAAACACTGCCTTCAAAATAACGCATTCCCTAACTGGAACAGTGCTGAGAATGTATGGGAAATGTGTGGTATGATACCAAAAATATGAAACAAGGTCAGGAGATCTCCAAAAAGTTCTCTCAAGTGAAGGAAACCATCCTCCAATGAGAAACTAGCTCAGAAACCCAGATTCCAATCCCTTCTACTGCTACACCTAGCAACACTACACAATCTCTGGCATGAACTGCTCTGATGAAGATGGATGAAGCTTGGCCTGAAAACCTTATGTGGAATGATGAATGAAAAATCTCAAAATGAGGCTCTTCAAATGAAAGAGGTGGGATTCCTGCTCGGGAACACCTAATGCTAAACAGCGTTGCAACTCTGTTAAGCAGTAAAGCAGCAACAAGTCTTGGCAGACAAGAATAATAATCTAAGACATGAAGAATAATTCTGCTATCCTCTTCCTTATATAAGACATGAGTTTTCTTTCCCTTGGCCCCACTCAATTAGTTCATCTCTATCCCAAGATACATCTCCCTCCAAAATTGCGTTATTCCTCCTTGGATTCCTCCTCCACTAAAACTCCGATGTTGACTTAATCAAAACAGCTTGATTTTAACACTGTTCACACATGGAGGTGTTTTATTGAGCTAGAAATAATGTCCCCTTTCACACTTGGAGTTTTTTTATCCTCCTTAGGATACTTATGGGCTTTTCTACCCATTTATTCACCGGCTAAAGCTGCTGCTATCTCTAATGTTCCATTTAGCTTTGAGGCTAAAATTTTGGAACATTACAGTAAGACTCATTTTTTGATTTTCATGAGTGTTATGATTTTTTTTTTTAATTATGTATGTTCTGACATTAAATCCATGCATTTGCAGATGTTAGCCCAGAGAGACCCGCTGGCATGTCTCTGATAGCGAGGTGAATCCCTCGCGATTTCGACGCTCATGGCGAGGGAGGCGAGGAGGAGGAGATCGTGCACAACCTAGAGGGGATCACACGTGGAGTCCTGGACTATTCATGATTTGATGATGTTCCTCGTGCCTACCAGAGACATACCGTAGGGGTGCCAAGCCACATTCACCGCTTATTGAGGTGGCTCATATGGGCAGTGACATGCTACCATGAGCATCACGTTGATTAGACACCTAGGATTTATATCTGCATATTTTGAGAGACATGGTGTCTCAGGATGTAACAAAAACACACATATTTTTTTAATTTACGATGCACATTGATGCAAACATGCGATATATATACATCTATTTTCCTACATGGATATTTTACATATGATGATGATTTTACAAATTACACAAATGTCTATCTAATACAATGCTAGCCATTGTATCAGTTAATGCCTTCATTCATCTAGGAATATGTTGATATGTGATAAAATCAAAATTTCTTTCCAACAAATGAATACATAAATACAATCTCAGAATGTATGGGTTTCTAACTGAATAATGACTATCGAGTTGCAGAATAGCAAGCTGTGAATCTATATTTACAAGCAATGCGCGTATGCCGAGGTTGATTGCCTCGGTTAATAGTTCAAGGACAACACTATATACAGTGACATTGTTTGTATTCTATCCTAGACAAATACCTTGCAGTTCTATCAATTCACTAGCAGGATCATAGATTACCCAGGCTTCTAAAGACAAATTCATGTTACTGCGGGATGTACCATCTGCGAAACCGACATATCTGCACAAATAAGAAAGACCCAATAAGCAGGAAAATTCTCGCAAAGCACACCAAATAAAAACGAGTAAAAAAAATGAAAAAAAAACTTATGTACACAAATCATGCATGAATGACTCATGCATAATATTTTTTAAGATACAACCCATTTTTGGGTTGTTCCAGAGGATGACCTTCGTAATCAATGAGCTCATAGGCCCCATTATGCAACACTCATTTAATAATGTAAGGCCCATGCTACATGGGTTGAAATTTTCCTGCCCCCGTCTTATTATGAGCTTGGTCATACAGGAGGACGAGATCTCCTTCAACGAAATAATGACGGGAAACTAATTGGTCAAAATGAGCTTTGACCCACTTTTTTTGTACTTCGATAACCAGAGCAGCAAAGAGGTGGGTTTCATCCAACCTTTCTAAGTAAAGGAGATAATATTCTTCTAGTGAAGTGTTCGACAGTAATTCAACATCCAACTTGAGCTAAGGTATTTCACGCTCAATCGGAAGAGTAGCTTCCAGACCATAAACCAACTAAAAAGGGGTGAATCCGGTTGCATTATTAACTGAGGTTTGGTATGCCCAAAGAGTTGAAAATAACATGAGATGCCAATTGGATTTATAGATCCCAATCATACATTGAAGCATGGTGACAAGAAATTTGTTCACGGCTGCAGCCTGGCCATTGGCTTGAGGATAGTATGGCATTAAGCTGTTGTGACACAGGCCCAACTTAGAAGTCAACTTTGCCACCATGTAATGCCAAAAATGGGAATCATGATCAATAACGATGGCTTGAGGGACACCAAACCTAGCAATGATGTGATTGAATATGAATTGAGAAGCTGCCTTACCATTAATGGCAAGTGTAGGCATTGCTTCGGCCCATTTGGTGAAGTAGTCCACGACTATGATAATATAAGCATGCCCCCCAACCGAGTGACATTTACACATCATAAAATCGATGCCCCGCTTGGCAAAGGGACCAATGGTAATGACAGGATGAAGAGGTACAAGTGGCATACACATCTTGCATTGATAAATCTAGTAATCATGACATTTACGAATTGCGACAATGCAGTCTTTGAAGATAGAAGGCCAAAAATAACCATCATGAAGAATATTGTGTTCAGTGGCATAACTAGACATGTGACCACCATAGGCACCATTATGACAATCATTTAGGGCTTTCTGAGCTTCCTCGAGAGTCAAACATCGATGGAGAATGGAATCCAATCTGACACGATAGAATGTATCCCCAACTATAAGATAAGGTTGCGACTGATGACAGATGTGTCGGCAGGCATCCTTCGTCAACTCAGATCTGAAATTAGAAGTCTGGAGATAAATATTGATATCACCGTACCATGGATCGAGGGTGCTAATAAAGAAAAGCGTATCATCTGAAATTTATTCCTCAGCACGAGACGGAGGAGAGTCTGAAGGGAGGGAACAGATCAAATCAGTGAAGACTAGTGATTTCTTCAACTTGGCAATAGTAAATTCCAAATCGAACTCTTGGAGGATTACAATCCACTTCGAGTATTTTCCCCCAAGAAATTGTTGAGACAATATATAGGTCATGGGGTTGCAATCAGAAATCACAGTCACCATACGCAAAAGAATACAATGAAGAAAACGCTGAACTTCTTGAACCACAGCTAACGCTAACTTCTCGACATGTGCATAGCGTGTCTCAGGATCGAGAAGGTTACAAGACAAGTAATAGATAACATGCTCGTTACCATCATCATCGTCTTGTACCAAAACCATGGCAATCGTTCTGTAAGCGACGGGTAAATAAAGTGAAAAATCACAATGATATTTAGGAGGAAACAACAGAGGAGCATTGATAAGCAATGCCTTCAGGGCCTCAAAATACTTTTGAGAAATATCATCCCAACAAAATTGGATGACTTGCTTTAATAATTGTGTGTATCCTCTAGCCACTTCTGCATAGTTAGGTATAAAATGGCATAGAAAGTTAGCCTTACCTTGCAAAGTACGCAATTGATGTAATGAGGAGGGAGAGGGGAGATTAATAATAGCCTCAACCTTGAGTGGATTGACATGAATTCCGTATTTGGATAAGATAAACCCTAAGAGTCTACCAGAATCAATGTAGAAGATGCACTTGTGTGGATTAAGCCAAATATTGCAACGTCGAAAACAAAGAAAAATATGACGAAGTTGGTCAGGATGGTCCATACGCTTAGATAAATGAGCAGGAAAGTCATCCAAATAAGGCTGAACGATGTGACGAATATCGTGAAAAGCATATGACATTGCTCACTGAAATGTATCCCCAACATCCTTTAAGCCAAAAGGGAGCTTATTATATGCAAAATTACCCCAAGTACATATAAAGGCAGTCTTATGTTGATTAGTGGGGATAATTTTAATCAAATTGTAACCAGAAAAACCATCCATGAGGGAAAAAATCTCACTCCCAGCACAGTCATCAATGATTTGATCGATAAAGGGAGTAGAATAGTTATCGTTGGGACAAGCTCGATTAATATCAAGATAATCAACGCAGACGTGAATAGTTCCCTATTTCTTATCTACAGGAACAATATTAGAGACCCATTCTGTCAAAGGAATTGGATAAATGAAACTAGCTCTGAGAATATTTTCAACTTCACCTTTAATGGCAACAACTTTTTTAGGGTGCACCGGATGAAAACGGTGGTGAACAGGCTTCGAGCCAGGGTAAGTAGGTATTTCATGCACCACTATACTAGGGTCAATGCTAGGCATTTCTTCGTGGGATCATCCAAAGACATCATGGAATTCACAGAAAATGCTAGTATAAACTTGGACTTCACCGAAAGAACAAGTGACCCCGATATGGATGTTCTCGACGATTCCCAGTTTAACAAAAATGTCAATAGGCATCTTCTGTGTAATATTACTCAAGTTACCTTCCATAAAGACATCATGTGTTAGAACAAGCACTTGAAGCGGAGGAGAAGGAACTTGAGATGAAAAACTCTTGAGACAAGTAGACATGGCCCCAAGGTCAGGCATGAACGAGGAATTATGATGACCACTATCCCACAAAGAATCCTCAAGAGACATGGTTTCCATGATGGCTTCATCGGAGGGAAACACTTATTTCAAAGGATCAGGAAAATCCAAATCGCCAAGCTAGGGGGATTGAGAATAAATGGAAAGAGACATGCTCAAAGGAGCATAATAAGAGGATGAAGCTTCCAAAGCCGTGATGAGTTCACAATAATCAATCTCTATCAGACTCAAAGGAATCGAATCTCTAAAGGAATCTATCTGTTCAAGCAAAGGAATAATCCATGGGTCATCAGACCGAGAGATAATATGGATATAAATAGTGTTTGGTGGAGGAAGAGGAAAAATACCCATGATGGTAGGATCTTTAAAAAGACCTGACCCTATCCTCTCATAGGGAGTAGTTATCTGATCCACATACGGAACATTGTTCTCAGAATAAAAGGTGAAGAAGGAAAATTTATCAACAGTAACAATATTTCCTTGATGTGGACATTTTAGAACATGAAAGAGAGTGGACGGACCACAAAACATGGTGTGAGTCCAACTGCGAACAAGGAGAAGATTATAATTGAATTTAGCATCAATGACTTCTATCTCGACATTGATTGTCTTCCCTTTCAGAGTAATCAGTAAACTAGTGAGAACCTAAAGGTTTTAATTCTCTTCCATCAAATGCTTCAAGGGCATTTGGTGATGAATTTAGGGTTGGAGATCCAGTATCTTTCTAGCATGAAGATGACATGACACAGGTTGATGCACCTTTGTCAACAACTACTCGATGGATGTCGAGACCATTGATAACAACTTGAATAATGAGCGCAATTTTATGTGGAAGTCGTGGAACGAAATTCTCTAAAACGAAAGCAACAAGGCTAGTACCTGCAGGATCAATCTCGCCAATTGCAGATAACAAAGCTCTTCGCTGAGACAGACAAATCTGAAGTACTTCTAACACAGACATCATGCATGGTGCCTGAGCCAAATCCTCAACAATATTGTAATGGTGAGCGACATGAGAAATGGAATTATAAGAAGACTTGCAGAGTACACGTTTAGATGGTGGTTGCACAATGGTTTCGACATTGGGCCTTTTAATTTCAAGAGGGCCAGTAATAGGCGAAGGAGGAGGACCATCAATGATATCCTTTCCTATGGCCTAACGTGATACAGTATAATATTTTTACCAAGTAGCAATAGAAACGACTGTAGGACCATTCATCATGAACACCTGAGAGCCAAATCAGGCAAAGGACTGAGGTTGCTCTACCATTTGAGTCTGCTGAGATGGGGAAGGTTCTTTAAGAATGGCCAGAGTTCCTTAGGTGCCTTTGAGCAAGCAACTCACTTCATATCATCTAGGACATTCTTTAGTGAAGTGCTCATCATCACAAATCAAACAAGGGTACTTCGGCTTGCGTTGAGAACCATCACCAACACGAGGTTTCTGAGAATCCTGTTTTGGGGTATCGAATTTCACCTTACCGTTAACCTTGTTTCTACCTTTAGAAGCATTATCTATAGGATTGGCTTGAACATCATTAACTTCTGTGGGTTTACCATAATTTGAAGTAGACTGAGAAGAAACATTATTGGAAGAAGTGGAATTCGGCTTCCTAGGATTTGAATAAGAAGAATTCTGGGAAGTCTGAGATACGGAAACAATAATACCATAAAAAAATCGAGTCGCTGGTGGTTTAAAAGTTCCAGTTCAAGGAGCATCAGGCAAGATATCATATAATGCGCTAGACTGAGAGTACACAAGATCAAGGTACTGGGCGTAAGCAATGGCTTGTTCCTCGGTTACACATACCCCCATAACTATTTATTTGGAAATATGATTGATAAAGGAGGTGGTGAACCAATGAGTCAGAATCTGATCAGGAATTTCAAATTTGATCATGCGACAATGAAATTGCCACTCATGAATATGATCCAAGATATGAGTAGCTCGGTCTTGTTTCAATGAAGTTAGGAGGTGCGTCCTAGTCTCATAGCAAACTGGTAACTAAAAATGCGTGAGGAATTCCATAGCTAAATAATTGAAGTCTTGGAAGATGCCACGAGATAGCTCAATGTACCAATTTTCAGCGGCACCAGTAAGAGTCCGCTGGAAAAGATGGAGTTGAATAGAATCGTCAACCCAGGAGTTAGAGGAACACCACAAATGGTAAGTCATAACATGCACTTGGCGGTCTTCGCCACACTTACCCTCAAATTTAGGACAATCACCAGGAATCTTGGTAAGAACCAGAGGCCAATACAGGTTATGAATAATGGCATCATTTGTCAACTTTGACACATCAGGTAATTCCAACGTAGCAAGAAATGGTAATTGAGTGTTGAAAGTCATTGAAGGTCTTTGATAAGGACCCCTGTGTACAATCCATCTAGTCTGAGCGAGAGTCTGTCCCCATACATTATCTCCTGAAAGATTCAGATCATATGGGTTAGAAGCAGGATATTTCAGTTGATACTGGGGTTGAGGACCAGGATACCGAGTCGAAGTAGACCATTGAGGTCCCTGCTGAGCAGCATATGGAGTCTGTTGTGGAATGTGAGCATGGATTTGAACTTGATGACATATAGGTTGATTTTGAGGGTAAGAAACTTGGGGCGCACTATATACCTGTTGATATGAACCTTGAGGGTAATAAGCACCTTACGGTTGAGCAGGTGGACCCAACTAAGAAGGTTGAGTAGGCTGTTGAGTGGGTACACCTGGTTGACTATAAATAGGTAGAACTGGCTACTGAAACGATGGAACCGACTAAGGAGTAGGTTCAATCGGTTGCTGAACTGGTTGAACCAAGTACTGAGGGCCACCAGGTTGGCCTTGTGGGAAAGTTTGGCCTGATGGTTGCGATGGACTACGTTGTCCCTGATAACCAGGTTGACCTGGAGGAGGAGCGTAGGGTTGTCCTTTGGCACAACGTTTTGGCCATATGAAATGTGTGGCGGCGGTTGTGGTTCCAAAGCTTGTCCCTGTAGCAGATAGTTTTTCCCCCCAGGAGCATAAGATGGTCCTGGTTGATTCTGAGGCTGACCAGATGGACTGTAGGGTTGGCCATGTTGGACCAAAGGTTTACCTTGTGAAGGTTGGCCTTGTGGACCGTATGGTTGTCCCTGTGGACCAAAGGCAGGGCTCTGCTGAGCTAAAGGTTGTACCAAAGAGGGTTGTTCTTGCAAGCTAGAGGGTTGCATAGGTAATGTAGGTCTAAGATGAGAAACGGTCTAATAAGGATCATAAACAACTTGATGATGATAAATAGGAGGCAAATAAAAAATATTACCATACACATCATAATGATGCGAGACTAAATAAACAAGATTACCAACAACATCATAATGATGGAATCAAGGATTACCAGGAGCATGGAGCGGCTGAGTTCCCTGAGAGCTCTAGTGCTAAATAAACAACATATACTCTTAAAAAGTAAGGCCGCCAAGAATCACAGGAGTAGTAGAAACTGTACTGGAAGCAGGTGGGGCCTTTGCGGCACTAGATTGTGGTCTACTAGGACCGGGATTAACAGGCCACATTGGATTGAGGAAAATAGACCTATGAGTGTGAAAATATCTTGACGACTGAGTGGTAACAACTGGTGTGGATTAAGCCACACAGGCAGTCGGTTGGACTGGAACAGATGTAACAGTAACCGAAAAACCAGGTGTTGAAGGTGATAGTCCTAATGAAGGGAGGACCAAACTATGAGGAGGAGTTAATGTACTGGATTGTGCTATGGAGGCAACACCAGACATAATCTGAATCAAGGACCTATATCCAAGTGGAAGTGACACTAATGGTGGAGAATACTGAGTGGAAACATGAGGGACATCTTTTGGAAAAAGCTAATATTCTCCTGTAGAAACAGGCATTCCTTCACTGACAACAAGATTGGATGAATCAACGTCTGACTCCACCATAAGATCTTTGAAAAGACTACGGGGACTAGGAAGCATATCAGTAGAAAAAAATGGTGAGCCTGACGTAAGAAGAGGAAAATCTCCGAGGAAGAGCCTGACACAGAAATGTTCACTGTGGGGATTCCAAACCCAGAAACTCAAAAATCTCCTTCTTCCTCAAAACCAGACCAAGCACCATAAGGAGACCAATTTAATTCAACTAGCTCTTCAGGAGGAGATCAAGTAGCAAGAGGTAGGACTGACAGGAGAATAGGCTATGAAAAATCGGCAAACCTAGTGGACTGAGGGGTTTCAAAAGAAACGTCCGAGAAAGAACTACCACTAGGAGGCAGTGAGGATGATGAAACTAGTGGTTCCGCCACCATGATTGGATATCAAAACAGAAAGGAAAAAAAAACCAATCGAAGGCTCCAAGATCAAAACTAAGGAAAAACAACAGGCCAAGTAATCAAACTTTTAATGAGCGTGTGATCGTAGGTGATTAATTTTATGACATTGAAACGAGATTTTGTTGTTTCATATTTTAAGAGTCGAGAAATAGGCAAAAGATGACTCTAGTCACTTTCAATTTTAAACAAGCATGAAAGGAAAAGTGCTCGACGATCTCTTCTCTTTTTTAAAGAGTCATGAAAAGATAAAAATGACTATGTTTCTACTCTAATAAAGAGGGTATATCAGGTTCCCGTGAACTCCCATATACACCTTGGTGATCAAATGAAAAGGAAATGACCAAGGACTTGAGGTACATGCAGGTAATCTCCCCAAATGTTGTGTTCGGTGTATCACGGTTATAAGGCGGCAGACTCGTCTTCCTATGGATAAAAGGATTGCAACCTAGAGGGGTCTGCCTTTATATACTCGATGGTACAAGGAGCACAAGTCCGTACTATCACTATCTAAATCCATATGGCGAATGACAGCTACTAGGTTTTAAGATGCCGGAACACGTCTCTATCCTAGACCACTAAAAATGTTTCGTTAGGTTTCAATGCTTCCTTATGTTATTTAAATGAATTTTAAATTTGATCTTGGATTATGTTTCAGTTTTAATGCCCATCGAATTTAGAACTCAAATTTTCTAAATGCAAGCTATATCCAAATGAACATCATTTCCGATTCAATGAATGCTAGTTACGAGAGGGATAGAGATCTTTCAGAAAAAAGCAAACAATGACAGTATGAGAAGAAATCCACTAATGCATATAACACAATAAAACAAAAATGAAACTCTTTCCTAGATAATCAGATGTTAGTTATGCAAAATAATATTTCACTTTTGATGCAAAGAAAGAATGAAAAATATGTTTTTTTTTAATTTTCAATGAAAAGAAGTACATGATGCACTAACTACATGAAAAATGAAAACAAACACTAGCTTGAGCATTTTGTAATAATCGAAATTGAATGACTCAATTAAATGAAAAAAAAACACAATAAAGAAATCAAACTAATGCTGCAATCTTCCAAATCAAAAGAAAGTTTTCAAAATGACCCAAAGCAAGCAATGTAATCTATGCTTGGAGCAACAAGGAGAAGAATCAATCGAGAAATGAAATGATCCTGAAATCAAAGCAGTCACTCAAAAAGATCAAGAAAACTAAGTGCAATCGACCCAAGAATAAGACTAACAATATTAAAAATGACTTGATCTCCAAACAAAAGTCTCAGTGCACCAAGACACTTAGAAACCCCAAGGACTCAATTTACACCGATAAGAAGATGGACAAACGATTGAGAAAAGCAAGTCGATAGCAGTCAAAAAAGTCGCAAAGGCATAATTACACATAAATAATAACCCAAAAGAAAGAATAATTGACCAAAAGACTCATTAAGGAAGTCAAACCAAATCCTACAGGATTTGGCGTGATTGTAAGGTTGTAATTCGCGCCAAACAGGGGTTGGCACAACTGCAACAAAAGCGATGTAATATTCCAAAATTAGCATATAGCTAATTGGAATATTGATTTTTGTTTTTCTCACCTAGCAGTTGAATAAATGGGTAAGGCGACCCATGCATATTAAAAATATGAATAAAATCCCTCATAATGTGAAAATGGATCATCATAGGAGTTGCATTTCACACCCTCATTTGTGAAAAGGGACATTTGCATGTGGACAAGGTCAGGTTTGACCAAGTCAAGAGCATTGGGGTAAGAGGTGGAGATCATCTTTGGAGACAATGTAGTGATAGTGGGAAGAATATTATTTGGTAGAGGAAACTCTAATGAGTGGGACCCAAGGTGAGAGGACTTCCATTTGTATAAAAGGAGGGCAAGGAAACCATAGGATCTCATGAACTGGATTATTGATTTTGTGGTCTGCATGACTATTGTGCTTTCTTCAACTATTTAGTTGAGATTGCTGTGTTGCTTAGCACAAGGATTTCCTGTTTAGGAATTCCCTCTCCTTTCTTGAGAGCCTCTTGAAGGAGATTTTACTTCATTTCTCCACATTTAGGCTTAATTCCAAGCCACCTCCTTTAGCTACAATGTTATTTCTGCATAAGTATAACGTTGTGTTGCAGGGTGTTGCAGTGGAGGTTTCACAACACCATTTTCGGAGATTATTTTTTAGAGGAGGAAGCTTTCCTTCCTTTGGGAGATCAGTAAGGAAGAATTTGGAGTAGATTTCAGATCTTGGCAGTTGGCCAACACATTTTCTATCTCCTATAGCGTATTCCCTCTCCTTGACTGCATTCTTTTCAGTGAGCATTTGCAGTGCGGGTTTGCAGTGATTGTTGGAGGGTGAGATATTCAGTGATTGGGTCTGCCTTTCACCTAAAGGATCCATTCGATGAGATTAATTCAACACATGTTCTATCTACAACCATCTTCATCCAGATCTTGAGTTGCAGCTGCTATTTAGTCCTACGACTACAGCTCCAACATTTTTGCACTTTTGCATATTTCAGGACATCCTTCTGGGATTGTCTTGAAATTGAGTTTGTGGGTTTATATCTTTGCTCCCAAAAATTTATGAGTTGTATATTTGCATGTCCATGTATTGACATACACTAGTAGAAATTATCCTTAATAAAACTACATTGTCATAGCCTTGGAAATTTTTTTGTGTAGCAGTATACTTCATATTTCATGTACATGCTTTCTTGAGGCTTTTATTGCCTAACTTGAGTGATTATTTCCTCAAGATCTTGTATAAATTTTGCTGTTGTAACATCAATATGATGGCTATGTGCTCTTCTTACATTTTATGAGTTGACTTATCACTGCTACTCCAGTTTTGTGTTCATGTATTGCTGCATTCTCCATTTGGGATACTATAGTGGTATCAAAGCACAATCTTGGCTCAGCTTGTGGAATCTCAGCCAATATGCTATAAAGAAGAAAAGAAGAAGAAAAGATGAGCAGAAAAGACAAAAAGAAGACTCCATTCTTTGGAGAAAGAAAGGAGGAGAGATTTTCAAAGTTTCTTTCTCAAACTTTGCAGAGCATTCATGGAGATCTTAAGAAGATGAGGAAGGAGATGTGTCGAGAATCTCCAAGAGGGTTTGAATCTGTAACAAGCTCTAGGTTTTCATATGATGAGTGTGAGAATGCAACCACACACTATGATGCACAACACAATCCTATGCCCAAATTTTCTATAAGGGAGATAGAAGAAGGATAAATTCCTAGGAGGGAATCTCTTAGTGATTTTCTGCAAGAATATGAATATCAAACTGAGAAGTTTAGAGATCATATCACTTTTCCAGAGTTTTGAAAGATCAAGGTGAAGAGAAGCAAGCAAAATAATATGAGTAGATTTCTCCTATCTACTTTTGAAGGTTCACCTACATGTTCAACTAGAGCATGGGTGGAGGAGATAAACACCTATTTGCAGCAGCACCAAATTTATGAAGATGAAGCCATCAAAGTTGCAGCACTACATTTTGGAGGTAAGGCCTATGAATGGTGGATATTTGAGTCTTTTTCTTTGAAAAAATGCAAACACTTCTTCTTGTGCAAGGTTCACTAAGACATTAGTGGAAATATTTGACAAGAAACATTCTTAAACACATGTGGTGGAGCTAAACAAACTTAAACAAAAAAATACCTTGCATGTGTTGGAGGAACCTATGAGCTCAATTCCACTTCAGAAAACCATTGAGGAGGCTGACATATTGAATTATACCTTGCTAGAGGCAAGATTTTTATCTCATATTCTTGAATAAGAGGGCATGGAGATCCCTTTTTCAAAATAGGATCCAATTCGTGGGAGGTTTCCCATTCATATTGAAGAGGAAGAGAAGGTTGGGGGAAACAACATTGTCATGTCTAGAGCTTATCTAGCACCTCATGTAGAGGAAGAAGGATATATTTCTCCACCAAGAGGGATTATTGTATCATTGCAAGGAATTCCCCAGGATCTCATATGTGGATTTCAATGCACAACCCATGATCAGCATGTGCCATTGTTGACAGATTGTGAAACCATGCAGATAAAAGGAGGAAGTAGGGAGGATGACCTGCATCATGTGACGAGGAGCACACACCCCTCTCTATGTCAGAGGGTTGATGCACAAGAGAGGCATAATTATTTTCCCAGTGAGGGCAGGGACAAGTCTTTCCATTCATATATGCAGTCTACTATTGATATTGATGTCTCATTGCATGGAGGCATTTCACCGGGGAGACCACCAGATCATCAGATGGTGAGGGATGCTTCACATTTTGAGGCACCAATCATTGATTTCAGAAGAGTGGAGACCTTGGGAGAGCTTGATACAGCGCTGAGAGTCTTGGGTAGACTCAAGGAAAGGAGATCATGACGTTATATTATTAGAAAAATGCCCTCTGCAAGGGCCATCATGACAAGATTTTAGTATATCATACACCTCATCCTCTGTAATGCATCTCTGGATTTCATGATCAAGTCCTGTATAGAAAAGACACCCACTTATCCAGCTATACTGAGCACTTTGTTGAATGATTTTTCTTTTCTCTCGATGTGATAGGTGTGATGGTAACTTCCTTGCAACCAAATAATTGGCAATGTCTGCATACCATGGTGAGTGAGCAGATACTGCAAATAAATACTCATCAGGAAAGGAATCATCTACTGGAGTATTATCATCATCTTTTAACTGAGAAAGGAAATCAGCAACTACATTTTCTTTACCTGGTCGATCTATAATTGTAATATCAAACTCTTGTTTTAACAATAACCATCCAGTTACTCAACATTTGTGACAAACTTGTTCATTAAATACTTAATAGCCGAGTGGTCAGTATGGAAAAAAGTAGAGTAACCAGTAATTTAATGTCAAAATTTATTAATAGCATAAATTACTGCTAAAAATTCATGTTCGGTAACTGTATAATTAAGCTCAGCAGGAGTCATATTCTTACTAATAAGGTAGATAGCATAAGGAAGATGGTTTTCCTCTTGTCCCAAGACAACTTCAATTGCAGTATCTGAAGCATCAGAGGATATATGAAAGGGAATTGTCCAATCAGGTCCCCTTAAAATAGAATCTGTAGATAACTGATGCTTGAGTTCAACAAATGCTTCCTAGCAAAGATTAGTCCACTTAAATTCAAAAATTTTCATAAGTAACACAAAGAAAAGAGAAGCTATTTTGGAAAATTTTTTAATAAATCTCCTGTAATATCCAGCATGTCCTAAGAAACTTCTCACATCTATTTGTGTTTTAGGAATAGGAAGACTCTGAATGACTTGTATTTTGGATGGATCTACCTGAATTCCTTGAGATGAAATAAAATGTCCAAGCACTACTCCTTCACTCATCATCATATGAAATTTTTCAGTACTTAAGGAGAGGTGAGCTTGTATACAATGTTTAAGTACTTTCTCAAGATTTTGTAATGCATATTCAAAAGACACACCATAAGGGGTAAATTCATTCATAAATATTTCCATATAGTCATTCATCATATCAGAAAAGATTCCTATAACTTCCCTTTGAAAGGTTGTTGGTGCATTACATAGTCCAAATGGGAGAACTCTATAGGCAAAAGTTCCCCAAGGACTAGTAAAAGTGGTCTTATCTTGGTCTTGGGGTGGAATTGTGATTTGATTTTACCCACTAAACCCATCTAAAAAGGAGAATAATTTCTTCCCTGACAAACTATCTAACACCTGATCAATGAATGGTAAAGGAAAGTGGTATTTTTGAGTGGCTTTATTTAAGGCTCTATAATCTACGCACACTCTCCATTTCTCATTTTTCTTAGGAACTATTACCAATGGGGAAACCCATTCACTGTCAGAGATAAGATATATAAACCCTGCATTAAGCAATTTTTGAAGTTCCTCTTTGAAAATTTCTCTTAAATTAGGGTTCATTCGTCTCTGGGGTTAACAGACTGGTTGACAACCTTCCTTAATATAGATCCAGTGAGTACATAATTCAGGAGAGATTCCCTTCATATCTGTATATTCCCATGCAAATTCTTATTTATTTTCAAGAAGTAACTTCATTAATTTTTGTGTTTCAACAAATGTCAAATTGGGGTTTATATTCAGTGTTTTACCAGGTTCAATTTCTACTGTTATGCTCTTAGAAGATATGGTGGTTGATGTTTGAGGAAGATATTCAAGTTTAAGCTTTTCCTGGGTATCTTATTTCAAAAGTGCAGCCAGTTGATTATGTGTTTCCGAAATCACCGAGGAGGATTCACAAATAAATTATTAATTACCTCATCCTTAGTGGTATCTTTAAGGCTTAAATCTTGTCTGATAGTCAAAATAGGTTGAATAGAAAGATCATCATAGTCCATCCATACAAAATTATCATTATTAATCATGGGTGTAGCATGAGGGTAGAGAGTAAGATGTTTAGTTTTATATCCATTGGAAATTTTCATTGAACCAGATCTGCAGCTGATAAAGGCATCGGCTGTAGCTAACCAGGGCCTTCCCAGAATTAGAGGATGTCCCCCCAACTTTGTTTTATTCTGTAACACCACAAAGTCAGCTGGGTAATTCCAGGACTCAACTAAGATAACTAAGTCTTCAATAACTCCTTCTAGTTTGATTGTAGAATGGTCAGCTAGCTCTAGAATGGTTGGTGCATCTCTGATTGTGTTCTTTAGCTGTAGAAATTGTGAAGTTTCAAGAGTCATAAGTTTATAGTAGCACCTAAATCTACCAGAACTTGAGGGATTATTGTTTTATTGATTTTTACTGTCACAATAGGATGGCCAGGGTCACCATATTTAACTAGAGGGACTTTACCAGACATTAATGCAGATAGATCTCCCATAACATGGATTGTAAGGGGATCTTTAGCTTTCCTATCGGGTTTCTGAACACAAATATTTCTCATGGTTCTGGCATAAATTGGTACATATATTAGTGCCTGTAAAAGTGGAATTTTAACATACAGATTCTGCAATTCCCCTAAGAGATTAAAACCAGGTGGCTCAAGAGTTCTAGTTAAAACTAAATGCTCGGGGAATAGTGGCTCTGTTGTTTCAGGACCCTTATTAGAGGGTAGTTGTACCTCTTTATGTGAATCATGTTTTTCAGTTTCTTCTTGATCATAATCGGAAGATGTAACGTCATCGATAATGGGTTCAACTATTTTCCCAGATCGTAAATGAATGTCATTACATTGTGCAGGGAAAACAAAAAGTATAGGTTGGTTCTGAATATCAATTACTTGCACAAATTTATTATTGGGGTTAGGATTTGGTTGTATAGGTAGCTGGGGTCTCATAATTTAATTATTTGGTGGAGCACCTGATGGTAGAGGAAGTGGTTGCTGAAATTGAGGAAATTGATTTGGGAACGGGAGTTGTTGACCCCTCCAATTTGAATTCCATTGGTTAAAGTAAGATTGTTGTTGTGGAGGCCAAGGAGTCCACATTGCAAGATCTACAAAGGGAGGGTTTTTTTGTTGCATGGGTGGGTAATTCATTTTATTGAAGGGTGGGTATTGAATTTGGTTAAAGGGAGGGTAATTTGCTTGACTAAAATAAGGATAATTGTCCCAATGATTAGAAGATGTAAATGGCATATTAGAGTTCATACCTTGTCCTTGTGGTTTCCATTGCCTTCTCTGTGTCAGCAGATAGACTGCTTCAGCTTCTTCTTTGGTTGGTTGCAATGCTTCTTTTATTCCTAGTAAAGAAGGGCATTGTTTAGTTTCATGATCTTTCTCACAAAGGGTGCAAATTGGCACCTTGTCCAATGGGAATTCCCTTAGTGGGTGTTTATCTCTGCATTTGGGGCAAAATACAGCTAAAGCTACTTCTGCTTCGGCTTGTTTATTTTTAACCTGCAAGGTGTCAATTTGTGAAGCAAAAGAACTTAAAATTTCAGTTTTAAATTCTTCAAGTAAATTACCTATTTCAGCTCTTGTTGCTCCTCCACTGGCTGATTTTTGAACTCTTGAATATGTGGTATCTCTGTTGTTTGGCCTTTTCCTTGCAGCTCCTCTTGAACATATTTTACAGAGGTTAACAATTTCATCATATGATTCTTTAGATATATCCCTTTTACCAAGCATATATGCAGGTTGTATTGTAGTCTTTCCAAAAATTCCTCCAGATTATCATCCTCCTTTTGTACCATATTAAATAGTTCCTTTTCTCTTGTCCGACAGTAGTCTTGATATTTAAGTAGAAACTTCTGTTTCATCTATTCCCATGTTGTGATTACATGGCCTCCAAGACTCATGAACCACCTTAGTGCATTTCCTTTTAGTGTTGCTGGAAATAGCTTCAACTTCTGGGCATTAGTAACATAATTATAACTTGTGCATAATATATCAAATTCAAAAAGAAATTCGTCAGGATATTCAGAAGATAAACCATGGAATTTAGGTAAGGCTGAAAGTGCGATATTCTTCATGGGAGTTTCTCCTCTAGGGAGATCACCAATAGGAAATCCCAAGGTAGAGAGAGAATTCTAATCTTTTCCCTCTCCTTCAGGAGCTACTTGTCCTTTGCCGAAGAATCCTTAATTGTTCCCTTCCATTGTTTGATCTCCTACTGTACTTGCTCAAGCCTTAATGTTTTCTACTGTCTCCTCAATGTTTTCCGCTGGCTTTTCAACGTTTCCTGCTAATTCCTCAATGTTTTCTGCTAGCTCTTCAATGCTTTCTAATGTCTCTTCAATGCTTTCTATTGTTTCATAATTCGATTGAGGGGAGTGTTGAGGCTTTGGCCTTTGAGAGCTTAGTCTCTGAGAAGATTCAGCTTTTGATACGATCTCGTCAATAAATGTCTTTCTTCCTCCCCTTCCTTTTCCCTTTCCACCTGTAGGGTTATTTTTCTTATGGGTTTCGCGTCCTCTCATTCAATCTGCACATCTAAAAGAAAAAAATCAATGCTTTTGAAATCTATAATTTCCTTCCCCGGCAATGGCGCCAAAATGTTGGTCACTTTAATTGTTTATTTAATTAAATAATTTAGGTGCTACATAAATTGTCAACCCAGGGAAGTCTGTTTTTTTCAAAGACAAACACACACTGTATATGCTCAATCTCAAAAGAAATGAAATGTTGTATTAAAAACTAGACTAATCACACCTTGCTTCAACAAATTGAAGTCTACTTGAGTTACAACAAAGACAATCTTTCTATTGCAGACAATCACCAAAAGAATCCTGGATTACATTAAAAAGAAGACATCTAGGAAAGGAAACCAATCTGCAAAAGGAAAGACCAATTATGCTATAATAGAGAACAGGACCCTATTCCCAAAGTAGGAATCTTTAGCACATTTTTTTGATTACCAATCTTTCACAAACTCATTCTGTAAACAAGATTACCGATTAAAATAATCCACAGTTACCTAGGAATGAATTGTATGAAAACAATGCAACAATTAACGAAAACAGAGCTTCAACAATAAATAACAGAGTTCCAATACTACATAAATGATTTCAGTAAACAGAGTTTAACAAGGCTTAAATGAAAAATAACAGTTAACAAACTACGGAAATAAATGGGTGAATCTTTTGAAGAAGGTGGGCCCTTTCATTCTCACAAGATTCCCCAGAAGAAGGAATTAAAATGAAATGCTCAGAACAAAATTTTATTCATCTCTCAAAAGTGTATATTACAAAGGATTCACATTCCTTCTCTGTTCAAAATAAATCTCCCGTAGTCTCTAATTGTCCCTCTAATGCTGATGTCTCCTCTTTTTAAAGAGGAGACATCTATTACAATTGATTTAGATTATAGAAATCCTATTTTTAACGCAATCTGATCTTCTATACTGAAATAGGACCTTTCTGTTCTTCCACAGAAAAATATTGTTACAATGGTTACGATGTTACTGGCTTCAAAGTGCAGTTGTTATGGCCCCGTGTAACAACTTCCTTGTCTTTTCTTGTTGCGGTCATGCCTGAAATACTGCTTCAGAATCGCAAATCATGGGCTATTTCAGAAACGGAATTTGCGTACCATGTTGACTGTTTCAGTAATGCAATCTTCAGACAGCCATGATAGATTATCTGCAGTCTTCAAATTTTCCAACAACTATATATCTTGGATTAATTATTAAATATGAAAGTAATGTAAAACTATATGTAAAACAAGTTAAACATATAGTAAAGAGAAGAATGTTATATACCTTTGGAAGAATGGATGAAAGTGATAGTATAGGCTTTAAATATGGACTGGAAAAGAGTGGAATGATAACAAAATGTATGGTCAAAATGGTACATTATGGGGTCCTAACAGTTAGGTTATAGTTAAAGTTAAGGTTAACATTAAGGTTTAGGTTACGGTTAAGGTTACGGTTAGGTTATCGTGAAGGTTAAGGTTAATACCTGTAATATTAACCTTGACCTTACCCTTAACCCTAACCTTAACTTTAACCCTAACCTTGACTTTACACTTAACTTAACCTTAACCTTCACTATAACCTAACCCTAACCTTGACCAAACCCTTAACCTTAACCTTAACCTTACCCTTAACCTGAAGCTTAACCTTACTAAACCCATAACCTTAACCTTAACCTTAACTATAACCTAACCCTAACCTTGACCAAACCCTTAACCTTAACCTTGACCAAACCCTTAACCTTAACCTAAACCTGGCTAAACATGTATCCTTAACCTTAACCTTAAAATTAACTATAACCTAAACCTAACCTTGACCAAACCCTTAAACTTAACCTTAACCTTAGCCTTTACCTTCCCCTAACCTTAACCCTAACCTTAACCTCAACCCTTAACCTTAACTTACCCCCTTAACTTTAACCATAACTCTAACCTTGACCAAATTCTTAACCTTAACCTTAACCTGAAGCTTTACCCTAACCTTAACCTTAACCTTAACCTTAACTATAACCTAACCCTAAACTTGACCAAACCCTTAACCTTAACTTTACCCTTAACGTAGCTTTAACCTTAACTATAACCTAACCCTAACCTGTACCAAACCCTTAACCATAACCTTAACCTGACTAATCCTGTAACCTTAACTTTAACATTACCTTAACCTAAACCTTGCTTAACCTAACTTTAACCTTAACCTTCCCTTAACCTTAACCCTAACCTTACCCCTAACCCTACCCTTGACCAAACCCTTAACCTTAACATTAACCTTAACCTAACCTTAATCAAACCCTTAACCTTACCCTTAACCTTCACCTTCACCTTAACCTTAACCTTAACTTGACTAAACCTGTAACCCTTAATCTTAACCTTACCCTTAACATTCACCTTAACCTTAACCTTGAATTTACAAGGTTAAGCCTTAAATATAACCTAACCCTAACCTTGAACTTAAATTTACCCTGAACCTTGACCTTAACCTTAACCTTGACCTTGACCTTAACATAACCTTAACCTTAACCTTAACCTTAACCTTATCTTACCCTTAACCTAACCTTAACCTTAACTATAACCTAACCCACATCTTTACCTAACCTTAACCTTCCCCTAACCTTAACCCTAAACTTAACCTTAACTTTACCCTTAACCTAACCTAATTTTAACCTTAACCTTAACCTTAACCAAACCCTTAACATTAACCTTAACCTTAACCTTAACCTAACCTTAACCTTGACCTTAACTATAACCTAACCCTAACCTTAACCTAATGTTACCCATAACTTTAACTTTAAGGTTAGGGTTAAGGTTAAGGTTAAGATAAGGATAAGGTTAAGGTTAAGGTTAAGGTTAAGGTTAGGTTAAGGTTAATGTTAAGGGTAAGGGTAAGGCTACCCCCTTACCCCCTTAACCCTGGTTAAGGTTACGGGTCCTAACCTTAATATTCACTATAACTTTAAGTTTAACTATAACCTAAACCTAACCTTGACCTTAACCTTATCATAACCTAACGTAAGGTTAAGGTTAGGGTAAGGTTAAGATTAGGGTAAGGGTAAGGTTAAGGTTAAGGGTAAATTCAAGGTTAAGGTTACGTTAAGGGTAAGGTTAAGGTTAGGGTTAGGTTATAGTTAAGGTCAAGGTAAAGTTTAAGGTTAAGGGTAAAGTTAAGGTTAAGGTTAAGGTTATATGTTTAGTGAGGTTAAGGTTAAGGTTAAGGTTTATGTTGAGGGTAAGGTCAAGGTCAAGGTTAAGGTTACGTTAAAGGTAATGTAAAGGTTAAGGTTACGTTAAGGTTTTGGTCAAGGTTAAGGTTAGGTTAAGCTTATGGTTAGGTTATAGTTAGGTCAAGTTTAAGGTTAAGGGTAAGGGTAAGGTTAAGGTTAAGGTTAAGGTTAAGGTCAATGTTAAGGTTAATGTTAAGGGTTTGGTCAAGGTGAGGATTAGGTTATATTTAAGGTCAAGTTTAAGTTTAGGTTATAGTTAAGTTTAAGGTTAAGGTTATGGGAAGGTTAAGGTTAAGGTTACAGGTTTAGTCAGGTTAAAGTTAAGGTTAAGGTTAAGGTTAGGTTAAGGGTAAAGTCAAGGTTAAGGTTAAGGGTAAGGGTAAAGTCAAGGTTAATGGCAAATTTAAGGTTAAAGTGAAGGTTATGTGTAAGGTTAAGGTTAAGGTTAAGATAAGGTTAAGGGTAAGGTTAAGGTTAAGGTTAAGTTAAGGGTAAAGTTAAGGTTAAGTTTACAAGTAAGGTAAAGGTTAAGGTTAAGGTTACAGTCAAGGTCAAGGTTAAGGTTAAGTTAGGTTATGGTAAGGTTAAGGTTACGATTATCGTTAGGGTAAGGTTAGGGTTAGGTTATAGTTAAGGTTAAGGTTAAGGTTAAAGTTAAGGTCTAGGTTAGGGTTAGGTTACAGTTAAGGTTAAGGTTACGTTAAGGGTAAAGTCAAGGTGAACCTAACCTTGACCTTAACCTTAACCTTACCTTTATCTTAACCTTAACCTAACCTTCCCATAACCTTTACCTTAACATGACTTTAACCTTAACATTCACCTAACCTTAACATTAACCTTAACCTTAACCTAACCTTAACCTTAACCTTACCCTAACCTTACCCTAACCTTAAACTTAACTTTACCCATAACCTTACCCTTACCCTTAACCTAACCTTAACCTTGACCATGACTAAACCCTTAACCTAACATTAACCTTAGCCTAACCTAACCTTAACCTTAACCTTATCTTATCCTCAACCTTCCTATAACCTTAACCTTAACCTTAACAATAACCTAACCTTAACCTTGAATTTACCCTTAATGTAACCTTAACCTTAACCTTAAGGTCAAGGTCAAGGTTAAGGTTAAGGTTAGGTTAAGGGTAAGGTTAAGGTTAGGGTTAAGGTTAAGGTTAAGGTTCAGGTTCAATTTTAGGTTTAGGTTCAGGTTAATGTTAGGTTATAGTGAAGGTTAAGGTTAAGACCCATAACCTTAACCTTGACCTTACCCTTAACCCTAACCTTAAACTTAACCTTAGGCTTAACCCTAACATTAAGGTTAAAGTTATGGGTAAGGTTAGGGTTAGGTTATAGTTTGTTAGCTCCTCGTAATTCTAGCAGATTGGTGAGACCAGAACTGCGGAGAGAACACTTGAACCACTTTGGGATTCTAGGATCTAGCCCTCCTGAATTCGGAGAGGGATCTCTTAAATAAGTGCAAAGATTGATTTATCTTTAAAGCTTTTGGGTATGGTATTAGGCTAGTTATGAAGAACGAGGGTTTTTGTTTGTTTTGGATGGTTGAGCATGATTATTAGTTGAGTGGAAAGTCCTAAATGGGAAGAGTTTCAAAGGTGTGAAGTTGCAAGCAATCAAAACAAGCTTTGGCTAAAAAGATCGATATAACGCTGGTTTTTAGTCCATTGAGCTATGGAGTCATAAAAGGGTTTAATTGTGCAACAATTTCAAGAGTGGTCCAAGGGGAAAGTCATATATATCACAAGATATCTGAGATAAAAATGATGGAATGGAACAATAAAAGTGTTGGAGGGGTGGAAACAGATAATAATTTCCACTAGGATTTATAGTCTGTCCAAACAAAAAAAATCCTTTTAAGCAACTATTTCAACCAACCAAAGGGCAGGGCTCACCGTAAACCTCTTTGGACAAGCTCATATTAAAGAGACAAACAATCCAGTAATCCGCATAATTACTTTCAGAAAGGATGAAAAACACATAAGAGAAACAAAGTGCAACTTAAGATCAGTTAAGATACTTTTAAATCTAGACTGCTTTCAGCATACACTTAGGGAAACTTTCAGAATTACCTTTGGAGTAAGAAGCTAGAAAACAGGGTTCACCATCATTTTTCTAGTCTAACTTTACTAAGAAAATAATGAAAATAACATTCAAGAACAATGTTTAAAGAAAATAGTAGGACGAGGGAACGCCAGCCTTCCTAACTGCTTGAACTGTATTGAATCATTCTTAAATAAACAATTTAGAGGAAAACATTGAGATAAAGCTTATCAGTCAGAGAAGGGTACTGTAAAAAATAAATCCTAACTCTACGCTTGTTGTTCTTTATCAGAGAATGATGGAAAATATGGCATACATGAAAGGGAAAACAATTAACACAGAAAGAAGCACTTCACCATTGATATAGACCAGGATCCCAAGAAACAACTTGTTTATTGATGTCAAACCAGTTACATTCTTCAAGTCCGATGTTTTAGTTTAGCAATCATCTTCACTTCTCAGCCTAACTTATTTAATCACAAACAGAGCTTCAAGAGCCTTTGAACACTATTTACATGTAGAAGTTTTGAGCACAAGTATATTTCAAAGTTCTGCAACCAACATTGTTTCATCGTCTACAGAAGTATTTATAGAAGACATGAGGAGGTGGGATGGGATAAAAGATCTTCAAGGTTAAATTAATACAGATTTAATACTTCTTGGCCTTTGAGGGGCTCAATGGAGAAGTTTACATATATTTCCTCTATATTAATTGTTTTACATTAAGAATTAAGCTCGGGGGTATGATTTTGTTGAATTTTAAGTCTCTATGTCATCTTTAAAATAACTCTGCTGATAGTTCATATTAGTTTCTTTGATTCGTAATAACTATTCAGCTGCATTGGGAAAATATCTTCTTTTCTGGTCATTACTCAGCCCTCTGTTGAATGATTTGAGGCTACAGAAGGCTTTGGTAGCTGGGAGGAATCAATTAGCCTCTGATGTGGCAATGGAGGCTTTTTGGGTCTGATAGATATTTTTTATTTTTCTTTAACTGTGCTTAATTTAGTGGATTAGGCTTTCGATGGTCGATCTTAGCCATAATCCACCAAAACTGTGTAAACCAACTTTAATTCTTCATTTATGCTATGGTTGGGTCTTCGACACTGATACTCTTTGTTTTAAATATGCTTTGCTGTGTCTTGTTGATGTGCAGGTGTTGCAGGGTCTTTATAATGTTTCCAGTGTTCATGAGGCACCGAAAAACATGGTGTTGCAACCTTGTGGATCAATCTATTTGATAAACAAAAGCCTGGAGGATCAACATCTTCGGCTTTTATTTTCTTTTAAAATCATTTAAAAAACCTTTAAAACCTGCATAAACTAATACAAATTAGAAAATCCTACATAATTTGGGTCAGAGTGCTTTAGAGGTTGTGGTTAGGAGCATGGCCATTAGATGACAGCGTCCAACGGCGGAGAATGCGCGTTGAGGGTCAAAGAAGGCGGTTGGAAGAGTGGTGCAGAGGATTAAGTCTGGGCCGTAGATCTGGTTTGATTGACGATTTATATCAATTGGAGAAATACAATGTGAAAGGGTCACATATATTATGAAATGGCGTATTTTACAAAGAAATAAGGTTAAAAATGGTGGAGAGAAAATGCATTGAAAGGGAATTCTGGATTTCCAAATGATCCTGGGCCGTTGGATTAGTTTGGCCCATGGAGGTCAATGGTCAGGATTGATCGATGAAGTCCCTTTAGAAAAGGCAGAGGGCGATAGTTCAAACGCAATATTGAATCTGAGCCATTGATCTGCAGAGGTCAACGACGGGGAGCGAACGCGATGAAATGCTGTGGAAAGGGGGGGAAATAGTTTCAGAGGATAAAACCATGGGTTTCACGCAACAAAAGGGAAGATAGTTGGTTTTAACTTTTCGAACGCGATATGTGTTCCCGCCCGACACATGGCATTTGAAAATCACTCATATCATGTAGCTCTTGTAGAAATAACCTTCGGGCATGAACTTATGCGAAAATGCGTGTTAACCGTCAGATCAAGGGTCTTAGATCGGACGGTTAAGGAGTAAGCGCGATATCGGTAAGATGCACGGGTCATAACAAGTGAAGTGTTTTTTAATCTGGGTCGTTCGATCAGGGATGGATGGCTGAGATCAACTCTGGAGGAAGGCAGGACCCACAGGAGTTGGGCCTGTCAAGATTAATCTGGGCCGTTAGATGTAAAGGATCAATGGTGGAGATTAAATCTGGGTTTGAATGGAACAATATACAAAGTGGAGAATGGGTTAATATGGGTCTTTGATCTATAGAGATCAACGACTTAGATCTCCTCAAACAACCTTATAAAGCGGGGCTTCATGTTTTTAACAAAGGTCGAGGGGTGCAATCTGGGCCGTCGGATCTTGACATGTGGATGGCCCAGATGTAATCAGAGCTTTCGCGATTGGCGGGGGCAAAGACAGAGGAGTGCCAATGCAATTGACTATGGACCGCTGATCTGTGGATCAGATCGATGGTGGGAAATGAATTGGGAGGAATTCATGGTAGGGGAAAAGGCTTTGCGATGGAGCGATAAGGGCCATTGGATCTTGATCTGGCAGATAGATTCAACGGCTGATAATTGATTGGGAGACTGCAAATCGGGTGGGGGAATAAAATATAAAGTGCCCAAAAATATTGCGATGCGAGATTGCGCAGGCCATTAGATCAGATTTAAGATCAACGGTCAGGATCAGTTTAAATTGTGAAATGGCGGAACCCCTTGAAATATATGAAAATCGAATTATTTATCAAATACAAAGGATTTTTGGCTTCGGGGCGGATATTTATAAGAGGCTTGGCACCCGATTGCAGGGCCTGTGGATATATGAAGAGGTTAAAGGAACCAAGGTTTTATAAAGGGCCAATCGAAATCAGAATGATGGAGAGGCCTTTTAAATCTACCCATTTATAAAATCTCCGATGCGAGATCCTGTTGACTGTCAATCGGCTTTTTAGATTGACGGTCCTTTTCATTAAAAAAAATTGCACTGATGCGTTTAGTTAAAAACATAGGAAAAGAGGTATTTATGTTTTACAAAAGAAAAATCAAATCAGGGATGGTTTATTCACAAATTTTAGCGCCCGATTGCGGGCTCTGAGGTTATATGAAGCAGCAATGGGGTTAGGGGTTTATATAAAAAAGGCCAATCGCATTGGAGGTCTTAACATAATAAATAGACTTGTGCGCTCCAATTATTTCTGATGCGATAAGCGCCTGATGGGTCTAGCACCTGGTTCTAGGGCATGGGCATATGTGGGGAAGTGTTTTAGGACTTAGCCCAAAGGGGCTTAAGCCTATAATAAAAAAAGCTTATTTTTTATAAAATTTTCAAGGTTTTTTGATGGATTTGGGGGTTTCGGTAAGGTTTAAAAATGAGTTTTAAACCTTATAAAATGGATTTTCATGAAGGGGAAAGGGGAATAAATGAAAAATGGAGGAATTTTATAGGAAACAAGGGGATAAAATGGAGGTTAATTTGAAGTGAAAGGAGGGGTAAAATGAGGGAAAAATGGGGGTTTTTGCAGTAGTCTTTTCTTTATGAAAATAGCAGAATTTTTGAGTTAAAAGGGAAACAGTAGTGAAGATTTAATCAAAGGAAATGATGTCTTCGTAAGACTTCAAGAGATAACAATTTTTCAATAAAACTTGTTTCTTGAAGGCTCCAAAAAATGATTTAGCCACCATTTTATATGAAAAATTTTATAGGTGGCTAAAAGTGGCTCCATATGGGGATGGTGCCTTCTTGAAGGCATCAAGAACTTCAAACTTGCATTCTCTGGGGATTTATTAGTGCCTCATCCATTGGGCTAATTTTTCCTTCACTTGGATGATCTTGTTTTGCTCTGAAAATATTAGCAGCCATGAAAAAACAATGGAACTTCATCAACACAAGCTTTCTACCTACCCAATCCTATTGATCTAACATTTTTTCTTCTTTCAGAGTGCACTTGGATTGGAAAAATATTTTACAAAAATTTTATTCTTTTGAAAGCATAAAAATAATCTATTTCTACTTCTTATTTCTCCATGAACTCAGATTAAATAGTTGAATCCATATGCTTCTCTACCTAATCTACTATCTGTTAGGATTAAACTGTCTAACAGATTTTCATTCTCTAATTTCTAAAACAGAAATTTAAAAGCATACAAGTCGGGATTGAACAACCTAACTTGTTTCTGATCCATGGCATAAGAAACAAGCTGCACATAGATATTATTTTTACAGAAAATTAAATCAAAATGGAAGGCTTAAGATCTGAAAACTCAAAGCATGGCCTTCTCTTCTTTCAGATCTGTTTTTGAGTTTATTCGAGTTGTTTTTTCCTTTTTCTCTGGTTCAGATTTTGAGATGATTAGAACCAATTTACCTCTATTTTTTACTCAAGATTAAAATATATAGGATTCATTCTTCTTTTGCACACTTAGGTTCAGATTTTGAGCTTATTTGAACCTTTAATTTCTATCCTAATCTACCTAACTGATAAGCCAACATTAAGCTATTTGGTAAATCAAATTCACTAACCTATTAGCAGTAAATTTAAAAATAATTAGTCATGATTAGGTTGTATGACTAACTGGAAGTGTGTTTTCAGGAGTGGCATTTAATCTTGCACACTTTCAGATTTGTTTCTCTTTTTTGGTATGGGGCTGTACCTTTATTGTTTTTACAATTTTCCCTCTTTTCTTTCTTCTACTGTTTTTGTATTTTTTATTTTTCCAACTTTGAATGCAATGATGGATGAAATATTTACAATGAGAAAAAAGATAAAAAGGCTTCCACATATGATATGGTCAAGAGAAGTAATGTTTGAGCATCCTGCCATTGATTGTCTTCCCTTTCAGAGTAATCAGTAAACTAGCGAGAACCTAAAGGTTTTAATTCTCTTCCATCAAATGCTTCAAGGGCATTTGGTGATGAATTTAGGGCTGGAGATCCAATAGCTTTCTAGCATGAAGATGACATGACACAGGTTGATGCACCTTTTTCAACAACTACTCGATGGATGTCGAGACCATTGATAACAACTTGAATAATGAGCGCAATTTGATGTGGAAGTCGTGGAACGAAATTCTCTAAATCGAAAGCAAGAAGACTAGTACCTGCAGGATCAATCCGGCCAATTGCAGATAACAAATCTCTTCGCTGAGACAGAAAAATCTGAAGTACTTCTAACGCGGACATCATGGATGGTTCCTGAGCCAAATCCTCAACAATATTGTAATGGTGAGTGACATGAGAAATGGAATTATAAGAAGACTTACGGAGTACACGTTTAGATGGTGGTTGCACAATGGTTTCGACATTGGGCCTTTAAATTTCAAGAGGGCCAGTAATAGGCGGAGGAGGAGGACCATCAATGATATCCTTCCTTATGGCCTGACGTGATACAGTATAATATTTTGACCAAGTAGCAATAGAAATGGCTGCAGGACCATTCATCATGAACACCTGAGAGCCAAATCAGGCAAAGGACTGAGGTTGCTCTACCATTTGAGTCTGCTGAGATGGGGAAGGTTCTTTAAGAATGGCCAGAGTTCCTTAGGTGCCTTTGAGCAAGCATCTCACTTCATATCATCTAGGAAATTCGTTAGTGAAGTGCTCATCATCACAAATCAAACAAGGGTACTTCGGCTTACGTTGAGAACCATCACCAGCACGAGGTTTCTGAGAATCCTATTTTGGGGTATCGGCTTTCACCTTACCGTTAACCTTATTTCTACCTTTAGAAGTATTATCTGTAGGATTGGCTTGAACATCATTAACTTCTATGGGTTTACCATAATTTGAAGTGGACTGAGAAGAAACATTATTGGAAGAAGTGGACTTCGGCTTCCTAGGATTTGAATAAGAAGAATTCTGTGAATTTTGAGACACGGAAACAATAATACCATCGACAAATCGAGTCGCTGGTGGTTTAGAAGTTCCAGGTCAAGGAGCATCGGGCAACATATCATATAATGCGTTAGACTGAGAATACACAAGATCAAGGTACTGGGCGTAAGCAATGGCTTGTTCCTCGGTTACACATTCCCCCATAACTATGTATTTGGAAATATGATTGATAAAGGAGGTGGTGAACCAATGAGTCAGAAGCTGATCAGGAATTTCAAATTTGATCATGCGACGATGACGTCGCCACTCATGAATATGATCCAAGATATGAGTAGCTCGGTCTTGTTTCAATGAAGTTAGGAGGTGCGTCCCGGTCTCATAGCAAACTGGTAACTAAAAATACGTGAGGAATTCCATGGCTAAATAATTGAAGTCTTGGAAGATGCCACGAGATAGCTCAATGTACCAATTTTCAGCAGCACCAGTAAGAGTTCACTGGAAAATATTGAGTCGAATAGAATCGTCAACCCAAGAGTTAGAGGAACACCACAAATGGTAAGTCATAACATGCACTTGGCGGTCTTCGCCAGACTTACCCTCAAATTTAGGACAATCACAAGGAATTTTGGTAAGAACCAGAGGCCAATACGGGTTATGAAGAATGGGATCATTTGTCAACTTTGACACATCAGGTAATTCCAACGTAGCAAGAAATGGTAATTGAGCGTTGAAAGTCATCGAAGGTCTTTGATAAGGACCCCTGTGTACATTCCATCCAGTCTGAGCGAGAGTCTGTCCCCATACATTATGTCCTGAAAGATTCAGATCATAGGGGTTAGAAGCAGGATATTTCGGTTGATACTAGGGTTGAGGACTAGGATACTGAGTCGAAGTAGACCATTGAGGTCCCTGCTGAGCAGCATATGGAGTCTGTTGTGGAATGTGAGAATGGCTTTGACGTTGATGACATATAGGTTTATTTTGAGGGTAAGAAACCTGGGGCACACTATATACCTGTTGATATGATCCTTGAGGGTAATAAGAGCCTTACGGTTGAGCAGGTGGACCCAACTAAGAAGGTTGAGCAGGCTGCTGAGTGGGTAAACTTGGTTTACTATAAACAGGTAGAACTGGCTACTGAAACGACAGAACCGACTAAGGAGTAGGTTGAATCGGTTGCTGAACTGGTTGAACCAAGTACTAAGGGCCACCAGGTTGGCCTTGTGGGAAAGGTTAGCCTGATGGTTGCGATGGACTAGGTTGTCCCTGATAACCAGGTTGACCTGGAGGAGGAGCATAGGGTTGTCCTTTTGGCACAACGTTTTGGCCATATGAAATGTGTGGCGGCAGTTGTGGTGCCAAAGGTTGTCCCTGTAGCAGATAGTTTTGCCCCCCAGGAGCATAAGATGGTCCTGGTTGATTCTGAGGCTGACCAGATGGACTGTAGGGTTGGCCATGTTGGACCAAAGGTTTACCTTGTGAAGGTTGGCCTTGTGGACCGTATGGTTGTCCCTGTGGACCAAAGGCAGGGATTTTTTGAGCTAAAGGTTGTCCCAATGAGGGTTGTCCTTGTAAGCCAGAGGGTTGCATAGGTAATGTAGGTCTAAGATGAGAAACGGTCTAATAAGGATCATAAACAACTTGATGATGATCAATTGGAGGAAAATAAACAAGATTACCATACACATCATAATGATGCGAGACTAAATAAACAGGATTACCAACAACATCATAATTATGGAATCGAGGATTATCAAGAGCATGGAGCGGATGAGTTCCCTGAGAGATCTAGTGCTAAACAACTAACATATACTCTTCAAAAGTAAGTCCGCCAAGAATCACAGGAGTAGTAGAAACCGTACTGGAAACAGGTGGGGCCTTTGTGGCACTAGATTGTGGTCTACTAGGACTGGGATTAACAGGCCACATTGGATTGAGGAAAATAGACCTGCGAGTGTGAAAATATCCTGACGACTGAATGGTAACAACTGCTGTGGATTAAGCCACACAGACAGTCGGTTGGACTGGAACAGATGTAACAGTAACCGACGAACCAGGTGTTGAAGGTGATAGTCCTAATGAAGGGAGGACCAAACTATGAGGAGGAGTTAATGTACTGAATTGTGCTATGGAGGCAACACCAGACATAATCTGACTCAACGACCTATATCCAAGTGGAAGTGACAGTGATGGTGGAGAATACTGAGTAGAAACATGAGGGGCATCTTTTGGAAAAAGCTGTTATTCTCCTGTAGAAACAAGCATTCCTTCACTGACAACAGGACTGGATGAATCCACGTCTGACTCCACCATAAGATCTTTGAAAATACTACGGGGACTAGGAGGCATAGCAGTAGAAAAAAATGGTGAGCCCAATGTAAGAAGAGGAAAATCTCCGAGGAAGAGCCTGACACAAAAATGTTCACTGTGGGGATTCCGAACCCAGAAACTCAAAAATCTCCTTCTTCCTCAAAACCAAACCAAGCACCATAAGGAGGCCAATTTAATTCAACTGGCTCTTCAGGAGGAGATCGAGTAGCAAGAGGTAGGACCGACAGGAGAATAGGCTACGAAAACTTGGCAGACCTAGTGGACTAAGGGGTTTCAAAACAAACGTCCGAGAAAGAACTACCACTAGGAGGAAGTGACGATGATGAAACCAGTGGTTCCGCCACCATGATTGGATATCAAAAAAGAAAGGAAAAAAAAAACCAATCGAAGGCTCCAAGATCAAAACTAAGGAAAAACAACAGGCCAAGTAATCAAACTTTTAATGAGCGTGTGATCGTAGGTGATTAATTTTATGACATTGAAACGAGATTTCGTTGTTTCATATTTTAAGAGTCGAGAAACGGGCAAAAGATGACTCTAGTCACTTTCAAGTTTAAACAAGCGTGAAAGGACAAGTGCTCGACGATCTCTCCTCTTTTTTAAAGAGTCATGAAAAGATAAAAATGACTACGTTGCTACTCTAAGAAAGAGGGTATATCAGGTTCCCGTGAACTCCCATATACACCTTGGTGATCAAATGAAAAGGAAATGACCAAGGACTTGAGGTACATGCAGGTAATCTCCCCGAATGATGTGTTCGGTGTATCATGGTTATAAGGCGGCAGACTCGTCTTCCTATGGATAAAAGGATTACAACCTAGAGGGGTCTGCCTTTATATACTCGATGGTACAGGGAGCACAAGTCTGTACTAGCACTGTCTAAATCCATATGGAGAATGATAGCTACTAGGTTTTAAGATGCCGGAACACGTCTCTATCCTAGACCACTAAAAAATTTTCGTTAGGTTTCAATGCTTACTTATGTTATTTAAATGAATTTTAAAGTTGATCTTGGATTATGTTTCAGTTTTAAGGCCCATCGAATTTAGAACTCAAATTTTCTAAATGCAAGCTATATCCAAATGAACATCATTTCCGATTCAATGAATGCTAGTTATGAGAGGGATAGAGATCTTTCAAAAAAAAGAAAACAATGACAGTATGAGAAGAAATCCACTAATGCATATAACACAATAAAACAAAAATGAAACTCTTTCCTAGATAATCAGATGCTAGTTATGCAAAATAATATTTCACTTTCGATGCAAAGAAAGAATGAAAAATATGTTTTTTTTTAATTTTCAATGAAAAGAAGTACATGATGCACTAACTAGATGAAAAATGAAAACAAACACTAGCTTGAGCATTGTGTAAGAATCGAAATTGAATGACTCGATGAAATTCAAAACAAACACAAGAAAGAAATGAAACTAATGCTGCAGTCTTCCAAATCAAAATAAAGTTTTCAAAATGACCCAAAGCAAGCAATGTAATCTATGCTTGGAGCAACAAGGAGAAGAATCAATCAAGAAATGAAATGATCCTGAAATCAAAGCAATCACTCAAAAAAATCAAGAAAACTAAGTGCAATCGACCCAAGAATGAGACTAACAATATTAAAAATGAATTGATCTCCAAACAAAAGTCTCAGTGCACCAAGACACTTAGAAACCCTAAGGACTCAATTTACACCGATAAGAAGATGGACAAATGATTGAGAAAAGCAAGTCGATAGCAGTCAAAAAAGTCGCAAAGGCATAAATACACATAAAGAATAACCCAAAAGAAAGAATAATTGACCAAAATACTCATTAAGGAAGTCAAACCAAATCCTATAGGATTTGGCGCGATTGTAAGGTTGTAATCCGTGCCAAACAGGGGTTGGCACGACTGCAACAAAAACAATGTAATACTCCAAAATTAGCATATAGCTAATTGGAATATTGATTTTTGTTTTTCTCACCTAGCAGTTGAATAAATGGGTAAGGCGACCCATGCATATTAAAAATATTAATAAAATCCCTCATAATGTGAAAAGGGATCATCATAGGAGTTTCATTTCACACCCTCATTTGTGAAAAGGGACATTTGCATGTGGACAAGGTCAGGTTTGACCAAGTCAATAGCGTTGGGATAAGAGGTGGAGATCATCTTTGGAGATAGCGTAGTGATAGTGGGAAGAGTATTCTTTGGTAGAGGAAACTCTAATGAGTGGGACCCAAGGTGAGAGGACTTCCATTTGTATAAAAGTAGGGCAAGGAAACCATAGGATCTCATGAAATGGATTATTGATTTTGTGGTCTGCATGACTATTGTGCTTTCTTCAACTATTTAGTTGAGATTGCTGTGTTGCTTAGCACAAGGATTTCCTGTTTAGAAATTCCCTCTCCTTTCTTGAGAGCCTATTGAAGGAGATTTCACTTCATTTCTCCACATTCAGGCTTAAGTCCAAGCCACCTCCTTCAGCTACAATGTTATTTCTGCATAAGTGTAACGTTGTGTTGCAGGGTGTTGCAGTGGAGGTTTCACAACACCATTTTCGGAGATTATTTTTTAGAGGAGGAAGATTTCCTTCCTTTGGGAGATCAGTAAGGAAGAATTTGGAGCACATTTCAGATCTTGGCAGTTGGCCAACACATTTTCTATCTCCTGCAGCGTAGTCCCTCTCCTTGACTGCATTCTTTTCAGTGAGCATTTGCAGTGCGGGTTTGCAGTGATTGTTGGAGGGTGAGATCTTTAGTGATTGGGTCAACCTTTCACCTGAAGGATCCATTCGATGAGATTAATTCAACACATGTTATATCTACAACCATCTTCATCCAGATATTGAGTTGCAGCTGCTATTTAGTCCTAGGACTAATGCTCCAACATTTTTGCACTTTTTCATATTTCAGGACATCCTTCCGGGATTATCTTGAAATTGAGTTTGGGGGTTTAGATCTTTGCTCCCAAAAATGTATGAGTTGTATATTTGCATATCCATGTATTGACATACACTAGTAGCAATTATCCTTAATAAAACTACATTGTCATAGCCTTGGGCATTTTTCTGTGTAGCAGTATACTTCATATTTCATGTACATGCTTTCTTAAGGCTTGTATTGCCTAACTTGAGTGATTATTTCCTCAAGATCTTGTATAAATTTTTCTGTTGTAACATTAATATGATGGCTATGTGCTCTTCTTACATTTTATGAGTTGATTTATCACTACTACTCCAGTTTTGTGTTCATGTATTGCTGCATTCTCCATTTGGGATACTATAGTGGTATCAAAGCACAATCTTGGCTCAGCTTGTGGAATCTCAACCAATATGCTATAAAGAAGACAAGAAGAATAAAAGATGAGAAGAAAAGAAAAAAAGAAGACTCCATTATTTGGAGGAAGAAAGGAGGAGAGATTTTCAAAGTTTCTTTCTCAAACTTTGCAGAGCATTCATGGAGATCTTAAGAAGATGAGGAAAGAGATGTGTAGAGAATCTCCAAGAGGGTTTGAATCTGTAACAAGCTCTAGGTTTTCATATGATGAGTGTGAGAATGCAACCACACACTATGATGCACAACACAATCCTATGCCCAAATTTTCTATAAGGGAGATAGAAGAAGGATAAATGCCTAGGAGGGAATTTCTTAGTGATTTTCTGTAAGAATATGAATATCAAACTGAGAAGTTTAGAGATCATATCACTTTTCCATAGTTTTTCAAGATCAAGGTGAAGAGAAGCAAGAAAAATAATATGAGTAGATTTCTCCTATCTACTTTTGATGGTTCACCTACATGTTCAGCTAGAGCATGGGTGGAGGAGATAAACACCTATTTGCAGCAGCACCAAATTTATGAAGATGAAGCCATCAAAGTTGCAGCACTGCATTTTGGAGGTAAGGCCTATGCATGGTGGATATTTGAGTCTTTTTCTTTGAAAAAATGCAAATACTTCTTCTTATGCAAGGTTCACTAAGACATTTGTGGAAATATTTGACAAGAAACATTCTGAAACACATGTGGTGGAGCTAAACAAACTTAAACAAAAAAATACCTTGCATGTGTTGGAGGAACCTATGAGCTCAATTCCACTTCAGAAAACCATTGAGGAGGCTGACATCTTGAATTATACCTTGCTAGAGGCAATATTTCTATCTCATATTCTTGAACAAGAGGGCATGGAGATCCCTTTTTCAAAATAGGATCAAATTCTTGGGAGGTTTCCCATTCATATTGAAGAGGAAGAGAAGGTTGGGGGAAACAACATTGTCATGTCTAGAGCTTATCTAGCACCTCATGCAGAAGAAGAAGGATATATTTCTCCACCAAGAGGGATTCTTGTATCATTGCAAGGAATTCCCCAGGATCGCATATGTGGATTTCAAAGCACAACCCATGATCAACATTTGCCATTGTTGACAAATTGTGAAACCATGCAAATAAAAGGAGGAAGTAGGGAGGATGACCTACATCATGTGATGAAGAGCACACACCCCTCTCTATCTCAAAGGGTTGATGCACAAGAGAGGCAAAATTATTTTCCCAGTGAGGGCAGGGACAAGTCTTTCCATTCATATGTGCAGTCTACTCTTGATATTGATGTCTCATTGCATGGAGGCATTTCACTGGGGAGACCACCAGATCATCAGATGGTGAGGGATGCTTCACATTTTGAGGCACCAATCATTGATTTCAGAAGAGTGGAGACCTTGGGAGAGCTTGATACAACACTGAGAGTCTTGGGTAGACTCAAGGAAAGGAGAGGCATTCTCTCAACATCATCACTACCCACTCTCATTTCAGATTATGCACTATGGCAGGAGCAGCAAGGGAAGGATAGCAACATTCCAACTTGCATATTTGGCATGGGAGATGTCAAGGAGGAGGACAGCCATATGAAAAATGTTCTTTGTGATAGATCATCAGCGCTATCACTATGGAGGATAGATCCATATTTTAAATCGCAACTATTGGTGGATTATTCCAAGGGTGTTTTTATCTGTATGATATTGGATGACTAGTTGCATGAGGAGGGATATTTAGTCAGATATGGGGTCATCTACTATCATAGTAGGACCTTATTATCTAGAGCTTCCAAGCTCAAGGAGAAGTTACTACAAGCCGCTCATGAAGATTTCCTTTTCAGCCACACTTATTCCATAAGAGCATACCACACCATCATGGAGGGGTACATTTGGGAAGTCTTTGAGGAGGAGATATATCAACATTTGAGGAGATGCATGGATCACGTGGAGATGGAGAAGATACATAACTATTTGGAAGAGTTAATACAGCCACCTCTTTTCTCTTTGAGGATGAGAGGGGATTCGTCTATGAGCCACTCCATTTGCATGGGCAAAGCATATGGTAAGGATAATTTTTGGTTTCATAATGATTTTTATTATGAATATATGCATTCCTTAACCATATATGTGTAGGACGTTTCTCCAAGGGGGAGCATTCTTTCTCCTAGACTTCATGGTCTACTTGAGGCCATATGTAGTATTGGTGATTGCCACTCCCTAGGAGGACTTGGGGAGATGATATATTATGAAAGGCATGCTCACTTTGCACCATACATAATACACTTTCTCCAAACCTGTGAGGATATTGGGGCAGCAAGCAAGTGGTTAGGAAGCCACACATCAAGCCATTTTTTGATTCAGTGAAGAGTAAAACTGCGTTGGTTGCATCTGAGGGACTATTTTCCTTCTCCCTTATTACATATGGTAGATACCATGATGCTAATCATGATTCCATTTCTTGATATTTTTCTTATTTTTATTGAGATCATGATTGGGGGAGAGACACATTGGCTAGATGTGTCCTTGGGGGAAGAAATTTCCCACACTTTTTGCATTACATGTTCCAAGGGGAGCATGGGAGATGATATGGCCACTACAATAAAACACTTGATTCTTTATGAGGTGGGCCATGGGATTTATTGGATTCCATATGGTGATGATTTCTTATCCATCACATATGGGATGGTTTGGGCCAACATGATTCATAACCTTGGAGGGAAGATCTTTGGAGATCTAGTCTTCTTCTTGCCTCTTGAGGGCAACTTTATTGCAGCCAAAGATGAGCAGATACTCTACACTTATCATAAGTGGAGAGGAGGACAGTGTGGGGTAGGATATTTTTTCTACCTTGTTAAGTTATCCAACCCACCTACATTGCAAGAGCCAAAGGTGGAGGAGAATTTTCAGGAGTTGCCATGTTTGGAGGTAACTCATTTTGTATGGATGATAGATTGGGGATGGAGGATCCACATGGGAATGATGTTTCCCAATGCATTTCAGATTCCATGCCTCAAAGAGACCTCTAGACAACACATTGTTTCCTCCATGGATGTTTCACGTTTACATGACGATAGCTATTTGGGATGTTCACCAATAGCTAGCTTGCATACTTGGGAGGGGCAACTTGGAGATACATTGATGAGACAACATCTTGATCCTTGTAGGATTTTATCATATGAGGATGCTACAAGAGGATAAGAGGAGGCTCTTCAGTTATATCCTTGCATTTTCTTGAGGATAAGCAACATTTGGGAGGGGAGGACTGTAATATTCCAAAATTAGCATACAACTAATTGGAATATTGATTTTTGTTTTTATCACCTAGCAGTTGAATAAATGGGTAAGGAGGCACACGCCTATTAAAAATATGAATAAAATCCCTCATAATGTGAAAAGTGATCATCATAGGAGTTGTATTTCACACCCTCATATGTGAAAAGGGACATTTGCATGTGGACAAGGTCAAGTTTCACCAAGTCAACAACGTTGGGATAAGAGGTGGAGATCATCTTTGGAGACATCGCAGTGATAGTGGGAGGAAGATTCCTTGGTGGAAAAAACCCTAATGAGTGGGACCCAAGGTTAGAAGGCTTCCATTTGTATAAAAGGATGGAAATGTAGCCATAGGATCTTATGAAATGGATTATTGATTTTGTGGTATGCATGACTATTGTGCTTTCTTCAACTGTTTAGTTGAGATTGTTGTTTTGCTTAGCACAAAGCATTCCTGTTTAGGAATTCCTTATCCTTTCTTGAGAGGCCTATTGAAGGAGCTTGCACTTAATTTCTCCACATTTAGTCTTAAGTCCAAGCCACCTCCTTCAGCTACAACATTATTTCTATAGAAGTATAATGTTGTGTTGCAGGGTGTTGCAGTGGAGGTTTTACAACAACACTTCCAAAGCTTATTTTTCATAGGAGGAAGCTTTCCTTCATTTTGGAGATTAGTAACGAAGAATTTGGAGCAGATTTCATATCTTGGTAGTTGGTCAACACATTTTCTATCTCCTACAACACAGTTCCTCTCCTTGATTGCGTTATTTTCAGTGAGCATTTGCAATGAGGTTTGTAGTGATTTTTGGAGGGTGAAATCTTCAGTGATTGGGTCAACCTTTCACCTGAAGGATCCATTGGATGAGATTCATTCATCACATGTTCTATCTAAAACCATATTCATCTAGATCTTGAGTTGTAGCTACTATTTAGTCCTAGGACTACAACTCCAGCATTTTTTCACTTTTGCATATTTCAGGAAATCCTTCCAGGATTGTCTTGAAATTGAGTTTGGGGGTTTAGATATTTCCTCCCAACATTGTATGAGTTGTATATTTTCATATCCATGTATTGACATACTCTAGTATCAGTTATCCTTAATAAAACTATGTTGTCATAGCCTTGGGAATTTTTCTGTGCAACAGTATACTTCATATTTCATGTACATGCTTTCTTGAGGCTTGTATTGCCTAACTTGAGTGATTATTTCCTCAAGATCTTGTATAAATTTTGCTTCTATAACATTAATATGATGGCTATGTGATATTATTAAATTTTAGGAGTTGATCGATCACTGCTAATCCAGTTTTGTGTTCATGTATTTCTGCATTCTCCATTTGGGATAATACAAGAAACCTGCGCCAATTGGCACGACTATTCAGACGAAAAATGTGCCAAGCCGGATAACTATGGGAAAAGGGGAAAACCAAAACTCAATGAGAAAAGGTCAATATTGACACTCTGGAGCTGAACAGAGGAAATAAACGATGCAAGAAAACCAGAAAAAGACATATAAGCAAAAAAATGATTGAAATTGACCCAACAAGATGAAACAACAAACTCATCACACTCATCCGCAGCGAAGTCTCCAATCTGTTAAGTAGGTAAATCCTCTTTGTGGATAGAGATGATCCCTCTAGCCCTAGAGTGGTTCTAGAAACAAAGATACATGATAGAGTGTTGATTCCTAATTAGTGAATGAAAATAGGACACAGTAGATTGACCTACCTGGAGTCCAAATTTGTCGTCGTTGCTGTAGTGGTGGTAGCCTCTCGCTCCTGCCTTGGAAAGTCACAATCCTTCCGCAGTCATGCTTGGATACCTACACATAGAACAAAAAACAAGAATAGCATACGACATAATAATTTCACTCATAACTACTACCCAGTCAAAGAAGGCTAAGCATATTGCATTAAACATCTAACATAATACAAAATGGGAACCAAACAATAGTCACGTATATGTATTGATAGAAGGAAGAGTTACAACCAATGCTTTGAAGTCATAGTCTCCTCCAACGAGGTTCAGCCGAAGCGTGTCTCAGATGCTCGTAAGGGAATTCGGATGGGATGAAGGCATGGACTCAAGCTCTCTTAGAAGGCGTGGACAAAAGCTCTCTCAATGTAATTCCTTCTTATTATATATCTTCAATAGTTCAGCTATGGTATGTTCAATTCTCCTTGTTCAACTAGCTTACGCAAAGAGAGATAACTTCTTCTTATAGAGGAAAAGGATGAGGTTAGGATCCCTACAAAGGTGGGAGGGAGGCCTATCCTTTAGGGAGTTCCCATAAGAGGTGGAAACCATAAAATAAAGGAGGGAATATGTGATTTATTCAGTTCAACCACTCCCAATGACTCATCCTTGAAGTTGTTGGAGTGGAATCTCTGCCTCTATTTTTTTTTAAAAATCCATAAATAGCTCGGTGCGGGTGGCTAACTGAGACAAAGCACCATCTGGCGCAGGGCTCAGTGTTAATCTTCCTCTTCGGCGCGAGGTCGTAACTGACTACTCGTGCCAAGGCAAAAACAAGGGTTTTTGAGTCTCTGCTCAAGGAATTGTCAACAGAAATAATATTACTCTCATGTAAAGGGATACAATGATGGTATTTGCAAGGAATGACATTGCTTATTGATCACAGAAGTGACCCTCCAATGGGCAAGATGGGGATTGCAGGGACAATGAAAAAATGTTGTCTAACAGGAAGTTAAATTTTAGTGGGTTGATTTTAGATTTTAGAGTAATTCAAGATTAACATTTTGTCAATTGTTATAGTATTTTATGTTGCTATGGTATTTTATGTTGTTATTTAAGGTTAATTTTTTTTATTTAAGGGGAGGTCACTTGATATAGAGGTTATATATCTAAGGTTGTTGAAGGTTTAGAGAGTGATAATTTTGGTTGGAGACTATCTTATTTTGAAAAAATATCTTAACGATACATCGCATGAGAGTATAAAATACCTCCCTAAGTAGCTATGTTCATATAAAGAGGGAAAAATGAGATAAGGCTTGAACATAAGAAGGAATGCCTAATTTTATGAATAATATTATTAATAAACTCAAATAGTCATAAGGATCCCATTTATTTTTTTTGACTAATGTTATTATTAAACTTCAAGTAGATGTAGGTAGCTCAAAAATACCCTATTAGAAGTTAGTCATAGTCTAGTTTACATTAGACATTTGCATTATTCATTTTTAGTTATGTTACTTATTAGCTAGTCGTATATTTTGACCCATGACTAAATTAGTCATTTATGTTTGTTGTTTTTAGTTGGGTCACTTAAGATTGCTCATTTTTTGTAGTATTTCTCTTGGGAAAGTTGTGGTGGCTAATTTTTTTAATGAAATGACACAATTAAAATTTACTAACATAAATGACTAATTCACATACTTCTTGTACTTATTATTTGGTGATATTTCTATTCTCCGAATATAGTAGTTATTTACCTTAATCATTATTAATTGTGTCACTTATTATCTAGTCATTTATTTTTGTCATGGACTAAATTAGTCATTTCAGTCAGTCGCTTTTAGTTTGGTGATATTTTTATTCTTTGAATATAGTAGTTATTTACCTTAATCATTATTAATTGTGTCACTTATTATCTAGTCATTTATTTTAGTCATGGACTAAATTAGTCATTTCCGTCAGTCACTTTTAGTTTGGTCACTTATTCTCTATTTGTATATTTTACTCATAGAGTAAATTAGTCGTTTAAGTTAGTCATTTTTAGTTCGGTCACTTAAAATTTTTCAAATTTAGTAGTAATTCACTTGAAATAATTGCGGTGACTAACATTTTTAGTCACCTAGTCACTAGTTTCATCATTTTTTACTAGTGAATACTACAGATGGTTTGATTAGGTCCTTGAATCGAGGTCACCTAGGTAGCAGTATCGAGTACCCAGGACACTCGTACGATTCTACCCAGAATGTTTCGCAACTTGGCTACCACCAAAGTTAATCTGCACCTTTTCAAAATGTGGTGAATAGGGTGATACCATACCATCAACAATAGGGAGGCTTGTACCCTCCCTCGTAGGGGAACACGTACTTAGCTAGGAATGTTGATGAAGAGAACCCCCTCAAAAATCTTACACCAATCAGGGACAGGAGAACCTATAACGCCCTTTCCCCGCACAAAATACACCACCGCAAAACAACGCACTGGTGAACCTAATGCAACCATCCCAAGCTCAAAAACACCAGTCTTACGACCATGAGAACCTCAATAACCCCTCAAATGTTGTGAAAAAGAAGCCTAGGAATAAGAAAAAGGGAGACTCTAGATAGGGGGGTAGTAATAAAAAACGCCCCTCGCAATATCAATTTGGGGGAAACCCCAACCGAAATCAAAACCAAGAGCCAAATAACAACTCCAAAGGGAAAAACAAGAGATCCAATCTAAGGAAAAATCATTCTTGTGTGATATGTGGTGAATACCATTACACTCACCATTGTCCCGAGCTCCCTGAACCAAAAAATATTTAGGGTAACCATGGACAAGGAGGACCTACCCAAAAACTTGTTGTAATGCAGGAGCATTTCCCCCACCAAGGAGTGGTTAACACCCAGCAACAACAACCACCCCAAAATAATACTGGAGGCGGTAGTTGTTGGCCTAAATTTTGGTCAATTTTTCTTATTAAAAATCCACCTAATTTCCATCATTTTTGACATTATAAAATCCACATATTCCTTATTTTGACCTTATTATGCATATTCAGGTAAATAAATTATGTTTCTCAATTTTTAGATATTTTTGTAAAAATTGGGTTTTAAGAGTATTTTTTGACAGAACTGAAAATTCCCATAATAGCTTCATATAAGTCATATGTGCAGGACACCTAGGCAAGAAATGAGTATATATTTGGAAATATTGGGAGCCACGAATGGAAAATAATCTATTGGTTCGATCAAACGGAGCTAAAACAAGCCCGATCAATGCTGGTAAAAAATGAACTGTTTTTCAGAAATCCCTAAGAAATAGGGCAGAATTAGTAGTTTTTGGGATTTTCCTAGATTTTGTGTAACTGAATGGATGAGTTAGGCCTAGATGAATGGGATTATGATGATATACGTTTGTTAGATACATTGTAGCATATTTTTTTATTATTTGTCTATTTATACCAAGCTTATGAACCATTCAAGCATGGAGAATTTGTATAGTTTCATATTGAGACTTCTGAATATTGTGAGTTAATTTGAGGAACTAGTTTCACCTTTTTTTTTTTGTTCAATGATGTGGATGATTGACTTATTTTGTAGTATCTGATGAGTTCTTCAAGTGTGCAAGGCAAGGGTGGAGGGACCCCAGTGCAAGCTAAGTACACTTTTTGGTTAAATTAGCTTAACTTTCATGAACTAGTTTTGCTTCATATTTGTTTAGTTATTTATATGAATGAATATTTCTTATGTTTATTAATGAACATTGTTTTAATTATAATCTGAAAATGAAGGGACAAACAAGTTTTTAAGTTAAACTCTTCTTCTATCTGACACAAGAACAATAACTAAAATTCATCTTCTCTTCCTTGTTGAGTTATTTACTTATGTTTGCTAATGAATCTTGGTTTAATTCTAATTTTCATATGAAGGGAAAAATAAGTGTTTAATTTAAACTCTCCTTCTATATGATGTAAGAACAATAACTAAAATTAATCTTATTTTCCTTGTTTGAAGCTATTTTATTAATTTCTAGTTTTAATGCAATGGTAACAATGATGAATATAATTGTGAACAAGGACACCATGGACCTCCTTGGTTAGGAGCCTCTTCTCCTACTTTTTATGCATAATAATCTATTGTCCATCAGTTAATTGGTTTCTCTTCATGAAAGTAGTACTGTGGGGAAGGAAAAATAGGATCTCCTAAGTTAGGAGCCTCTTCCCTTACTTATTACATATTGAATCAGGAATGACTTAATTAGATTTTATATTTGTAATATGCATTTCCTTAAATCTTAGAATATATTTGTAATATGCATTTCCTTCAGCTTAAAAATTTGTCTTCTAAAAATTGACTAAACCCGAGATCCATATATTTTTGACATGCTTCTAAGTTTACAAACCCAGATTGATATTTAAATACTTGTGTTAGTTTACCTAGTAAATTGACCCAATATTTTTGGCATCGTTTCCGGGGAAGCATACATCAACATAGTAAATTAGGAGGATAAAAAAAATAAAACACATAAAAAAAAAAAAAACTTAGTTTTTCTTTCAGTTATGTTTCTTTATGCCTAGAGAAAGAGATCGGAAAGGTACATTTACTAAAGAAAACCCCTAAAAAATTCAACCATCCTTAAGAGAAGGACCATCAGGACTAACTACACTAGTTGCTCGGAGACCAACTCTAGAGGAGTTAGAAGAAAAAAAAGAGATTAGGACAAATATTGACTCTTATTGAAAGAAAAACCTTGTTAGCCTATGAGGTGCAAATAAATAAAACACCAAAATAGATCCCTTTCATAGAAAAATAAAATGAAACAAGACCAATTGTTAAACAATTAGAGAAACCAGTTCTTGAACAAATCAAGATAGTTGAGGAAACACCAATTCAACCTCATATTGAAACATTATAAACAGCTGAAAAGGAAATGACTGAAGAAGGGGAATGATCTAATATATCAATTATGACTCTAGAAAAAATACTTCAGTATGAGAGGCAACAGAGGGAATGGAAGAGAAAAAGAGAGGAAGATAGGAGAATAGAAGCAGAGATAAAAAGAGAGGAAGATGAAAAAATATAATACGATAACAAAAGACAACATGATATAGAACAAGAAAATGGTCAGGAAGATACCTTTGGCTCCCCAATATTAGACATAAGAGAAATACTAGGAGAGGAAGTGAAAATGAAAAACATTCCATATTTTGTTTTGCCCAATTTTTATGGATTGTCAACTGAAGATCCTGACTCATTTATGTTTAAATTTGATATCTTATTTCGAAATTATGGCTACATAGATGCCACACATAAAATTTGTCTCTTTCCTGCTACTTTGAAAGGAGCAACAATAAAATGGTTTATGGGATTAGGGTAACATACCATTGCTTCTTGGGATGAAATGAAGAGATTTTTTCTCAAAAAGTATTAAGCCTATTGCAGGTCTACAGACTCAAAAGAAGATATTTTCAAAATGACACAACAAGAAGATGAAAGTTTGGAAGAGTACTTAGAAATATTCCTTTGCAATCTACAAAAATCCAAACAACACTCTATGAATCCCAATACCATCCGCATAATTTTTCTTAAAGGTATCAGAGATGAATAGTTTGATATTCTCAATGTGATGGGAAAAAGAGATATCTCAAAAAAAATTTTATCACAAAATTAGACCTGATAGGCTACTTGCTCAGTCAAATTCATGTAACTATTTCAAACCTAATCTTTTGACTGAGGCTTAGCCTCCCCAGCCTGAGAGGGCTCTCTCAAGGGTTAATGATTTGGATAAAAATATAGATGGCTAACTCTATTTAGGCAACAAACAGATAAATGATTAGATGTAGGTTGAGAATCACATCAACATGTACACATTAGGCTTATGGAGTCAAATCTATTCTTTAATCCAGAAAATATACTTAACATGGAAGTTGAGGCATATCAGAGTTTTAGTCATAAGGTACACACGCATGAAGCTGTAAAAAAAAAAAAAAAAACACAGTCAGTTCACTTATATGGGAAGTCAAAGCATCTAAAGATGAATTCTAAGTAATATAGATGAACATCACTGTAATGAGACAAATAAGAGATGCAAATAGAATAGGAACACACTAAAACTCCTTCTGAATCTCAAGTTGGTTAAGCAAAAAATCTCTATATTAGCTGAAAACCAGTCAATTACAATAAGCACAGTTTTACCAAAAATGTCCAACATGTACTAATTTGACCTCCTGGCCTTTAATAGACCTCTTACAACATGAGATGATCTGCCTCTAGGATATATACATCGGATTTCTGACTCCTTCCACCTTGCATAACCATAAGACATGGAATTTATTACAAAAAGACACCTAATCTGTTTAAACAGTCCTATTCCAAAAAGGACTAAAACTACTTATTTCTATCTATAACAACATTATCTATTCAAATTTACATCATTTCAAAGTGTATCATCACATGGTCGAATTTGGATGATGGGCTTCAAGTCTTCATGACCATATTGCTGGCCTCCACCAAAAAACAATCCCTTGTTTTATAGGCATAGAATCTTGTGCATTATTTGAACATTCTAACCATGACGTATTCTTTATTTTGAGGTCCTTAGCTGTTTGAAATTTATTTAATACATCCCAAAAATCCTCTGTAGGCTCAAGTTGTCCAAAACCACCTCCAAAGCTATTCAAAAGAGTTGTAATGTACTATGCTACGAAAACACAACAGTTTCGTAGCGCCTTTATAACATTTCCATTTTAACGCTTATTCTTCAAATGTTTTACTTCTTTCCACTTGCATCATTTCATTTTCCCTTTAATACATCTCCCATATCAATTCCAGTCCTTAACTTGCTTTTCAACTTGAGGTTCATTCTTCATTTGCACTTGATTTAGCTATTGGCTCTTCAATGACTATTATTTTAATCCCTTTTCTCTTTAACTCATCCTGAATTAACTTCAGCTTCTGCTCCAACTCCTCCACTTGATCTTTAAGCCTTTTATTACTAGCTCTCAAGTTGGAAGTGTCCATTTGAAAAAACTTCTCTACACTACTTGGAGTTTCAAAAATAGAATCAGTTTGTCCTTCCCACAGTGCCTTTCCTTTTAAACTGTGCTTTCTGCGCACGATGCTTCCTAGCCTTCTTTCTCATGACAGTAATTTCCTGGTTTTCCAACCTCAATTTTTCCTTAAGATGCTGCTACTTTGTTTTCTCTGTCATTTCTTATTTTCCCCTCTCTTTTTTTCTAGTTGTAGGCTTCACTGTAGGTGATGAGAGATCAACAATTTATTTAAGAGCTTTAGGTGTCTCAGTGGGTTTATGAACTTCCTTGCTGCCTTCCTTTAGTTTCATAACATGCCTAGTCATAGGCTTTCCTTCTTGAAAGATGAAAGTTTCAACTTCCCCAATGAACTCTATCTTTTTGGTAGACTTGGCTTTTTTCAGTTTATGCTCATCTTTCCCAATGAACTCAGCTTGACAAAATGGGTGTTTCCTCTATGTCAATAGCATGAAGAATGTCCTCTAGATTTCTGTTTACTACTGGGTTGTCCTCTATAACATCTGTCTTTCTTTTTTATGCCATTGCTTGGCTTGTAGTTACTCTTTTGATTTCTTTCTTACTAACATCTTGTTTCTGTTTTGCATCTTTGACAACCTTTGACCTATGTTTTGCAGATGATGGAGTTGGTGTATCAAGAATTTGTATCTGCTCTGCCCTTTTCTCAATTTGTTTCCTTGGATTTAGTTTTAAAGATTCTTTTGGTTTTATAGCCACAGGTTGACTTGGTTCTACTACTGGTGGTGATGGAACTCCTTTAGCTTTAGATTTTGTTGTAGGGGTTAGGGTTTCCACCTCAAAACCATATATAAACAAAAAATATGACCAAGCCATTCCTGTCTTCTGAAGTTCATCTAAAATCAATAAATTAATTAAACCATGATGAAAGAAGGATGTTTCACTCCCTTCAGACTTCACTTGCACCTTATCAGCCATCTTTTCAATGCTCCTATGCAGATAAAAATGCAAATCGAGTGAAATATTACCATTGAAATGCAGAAGTAGCTTGAAATGATATGAGTAAACCTTGTGATATCTTCCTTCACATGTAAAATACTTATGTATGTTGAGCAACAAATTTGAATAGGTGTCTTTGATGCAGCCTCTAGGGATAGCATTGTTAAGTTCCATGTCTGTGTAATCAAGCTTCATGAATCATTTTCATTTCTTCATATCAAATTTGAAGCTTTTAAACCAATTTTCTTGACCTCTTGGTATCTCTGTAACAACAATAATAGACTCTGGTGTAACATATACACTTAGCATCCTAGCCTTAGTAGTTGTTCCATTAAAATTCATGGAAAATTCTTTGGATACCTGTGGGTGAGAACCCTACAACTTTTCACAAAACCATAAGCATCCTACTTTTCTAAATGCCTCCATCATTGTTGGGTCTTTAGTTATTGGCCTAATATCTGCAGGTTCATGACTTAAGCACTGCCCTCTGTGAATTTTCTCATCTTCTACCGTACTTTTCAGAAAACCTGTTAGCCTCGCTTGAATATATGTAAAAAAAACTCGCTTGATATGGGTGTAGAAAACCTTTGTATGAACCAACCACGGGTCTGGTTTATCACTTCAGAGCTCAGAAATTTCAAATGGAGGCAAAAGGAAAATGAGAATGACCAATTAAGAAAGAGTTTGAAATTTAAGATTTCATCTCATAACTGAGTAATTCCTCATTCATAACCTATAACGACAGTGATGACTGCAAACATGGGTGAGTACATTGAATTTCATCAGTACCTGAGTCATTATACCACTAACTTACCCTTTCCTAATGGATTCTGACATTTTCCAGCTCATCTGATAAGACAGTTATAAATCTGTGCTTTCGTAGCACCTGCAAGGAAATATTTCATGTTTGCGCTACTAAACTATTGGTGTTTTCATAGCACAAAACAACTTTTTTCAATGGGTGGTGCTACGAAAACAAGGTTTTTTGGCTAATTGAACAATTTTTACCTGAAACTTTAGGAAATGACATACAAATGAAAATAATGAATATTTTACATAAAATAAGTTTAAAAAGGACTTCATTTGAATGTAAGGATGAGATTTAAACCATAAAAATCTAAAACCTACCCTTGACCAAACCTAAACTAACTTCTAAACCCTGTTTTGAACCATGAAACTTTGTAACCTTGTCAGAGTGATGTGATTGAATTTTTTGGGTGATAACACTTTCCATTTGATGAGATTGTTGAACTATGTCAAAAATATTCTAGGGGAAGAGAAAAAAGTGGAAAAAGAGATGTTACATCAAGAGCTTCAAAATTTGCAACATGAGGAGTAACAAGAACATAAATAGGAAGTTTACTAGAAAATTTTAAAAATGATATTTTGAGTACTTTAGGAAAACAAGTTGATGTTTTAAAATAAAGTAGAAAGAAATAAGAATAAGATCAAGTCTTATCAATATTTTTTCTTAATTTTAGGAATAAAAATCCACTTAGAGAATGTCCTTTGGATAGTATGTAGGTATGTGGACTTCGTACAGAGAATCATGCAACTGAAAATTGTCCAAATATTAAAGAATCGAAAATGAAAGAAGTACAAAGGACATATTATATTTACTATATGGCACAAAGGAGACCTTGGTAGCCAAGGATTCCTTAGCAATTCCTTCAATAAAACCCCTAGAATTATCAGTATCTTCCTCAGAATTCATGGAATACTCTAATTCCATAGCAGACTTAGCCTCCACAACTATAATAAAACCAACTTGCACAAGGTTGGAGAGGATATAGCTATGGAAACCAGCCACCTCAACAAATGTATTCTCAATAATACCAACAACCATATCAACAACCATACCAAAAACCATTCCAATACCAACAATTCCAACAACATCCTCAACCAATGCAATTTTCACAAAAAAAATTTGCACCATTACTAACTCAACCACAACAGCATCAGCTACCTTCTAACCAACCCCCACCTAGACCAAATCAATTAACAACACAACCAGTAGCAAACCCAAGTAACAAAGTGGAGAAACCAGCATACAATGTGAAATAAGCAACATATTTTCCTACATACTGTATTCTTCATGTACAAGATGTCCACTTAAGGTCTGGGAAAGTATTACACAAATATTATCCACCAACTATAGAAGAAAAAACTGAACAAATAGAATAATATGAAAAATATCATCTAGGAAATCAAATTAAGAAAGAAAAAACTATTATGACTCAAACACCACCTTATCCAGAGAGGTTAGTAGAGCAGAAAATTTTAGTGTCTCTTCTTGAATTTGATATCTTAGATGAATTGAAGAATTATTATGTCAAAATTCCTTTACTGCAAGAAATCAAAGATATTATAATTTATGCAAAAACAATAAAGGAGTTATGCATTAAGAAAATTGGCAGAAAGAAAAGAGATCCACCCACAATCCACGTCATTGGAAAATTAGCTAGTCTCATGTCTGCAAAAGCAACAATTGCAAAATATATTGATCCTGGGATCCATATGGTTACTATTTCAATCAATAATTTTTCAGTTAAAAATACTTTAATATATTTGGGAGTAGCTATAAATGTCATGAACACATAAACTATGAAATACTTGAAATTTCCCAATATCTGACCTACTTCTACAATTTTGGAGCTAGTTGATAGATATAAAGTTGTACCAGAAGGAATATTAGAAGATATCATTGTTTCTTTGGATTCATGGGAATATCCTATATAATTTCTAATATTTCAACCAAAAAAAATCTAGGAGGCCATCTTTTGATTCTATGTAGACAATGGTTAGCCATAGCAGATGGCTTCATTGGATGCAGATGAGGAAGTATGATCATAGCACATGGGGACGAAAGGAAACATGTTACACTCTATCCTCCAAAACAATATCCTTCTTTATTTTCATGGCTTGATGAACAACACCAACAATAAAACTCAATATTTTCTCAGTATTAATCAAGTCTTTAATTTTAGAGAAGAGGAAGAAAATGAGGATCTATTAGACCTTTTCATCTCAGAACCTGATATTTCGAAGCAGCTAAGAATAAAACAATATGAAGCTGCAAATCATCTTTTAAATCAATATTTTTAGGAAAATTGTCTTTTTTTGATCATTGAAAAGTTCATTTGAACGTATTTTTCCTGTTAACTCAATTACCAATTCACAAAGTAAAATCATTGAAATCAATCCTAGAAGGATTTTTAATATTGGTAATAATTTATAATCATCACAGGAACAATAGGTAATAGCATTATTACATAAATATTCAAAATATTTTGCCTGGGATTATACAGATATGCATGGAATTCATTCAAACACATGTATTCACCACATCTACACTTATGATCATATCAAACCGGTGAGACAACTGTAAAGAAGAATAATCCTATGATGAAAGAAATAGTGAAAGAGAAACTGCAGAAATTTTTACAAGTTGGATTCATCTATCATATTTTTTATAGTCAATGGGTTTCTCCCTTAGTTTTGGTGCCAAAGAAAAATGGAAAGTGGAGAATATGTGTAGATTATAGGAAACTTAATAAATCAACTTTGAAAGATCATTTCCTGTTACCATTTATTGACCAAGTACTAGATTCATTAGCTAGAAAGAAATTATTTTCTTTTCTTAATGGATTTAGTGGATATAATCAGATTAATATAGCATTGGAGGAACAGGATAAAACCACATTTACTTGTCCATGGGGAACATATGCATATAATGTTTTTCCCTTTGGGTTATGTATTGCACTTGCTACTTTTCAAGGAGTAGTCCTTGCAATATTTGTTGATCTAATTCAGGAATGTGTAGAGGTCTACATGGATGATTTCACTGTATATGGAGGAACAGTTGATGATTTTTTGAATAATCTTGAAGTTTTTTTAAAACATGCATAGAGACAAACCTATCCCTCAGTAATGAAAAATTCTTTATGATGTTGATGGAAGGGATAATGTTGGGACACCACATTTCTTGTTCAGGAATCAAGGTGGACCCAACAAAAATACAATTCATTGTGAACTTAATGCCACCAACAACACAAAAATAAGTAAGAATTTTCTTGGGATATGCAGCCTATTACAGAAGATTCATTGAAAATTTTAGTAAAATAGCTCTACCTCTATTCAAGTTACTTGCAAAAGATGTTGAGTTCCAATGGACAACAAATTGTCAAAATGCATTTGAAATATTGAAAGGAAAATTGTCAGTTGCACCCATTCTTTGAGGACCAAACTGGTAATTTCCATTTCATATATCCATTGATGCATCTGACACAACTATAGGAGCATCACTTGGACAGAAAGAAAACCAGTTCAATTATGCCATATACTTCATAAGAAAAACTTTAACACCAACAGAATTGAACTATACAGTCATAGAAAAAGAAATGTTAGTTGTTGTGCATGTAGTTAATAAATTTAGGCATTATATAATAGGCTATGAAGTATTCATTCATACATGATTCATCCATTAGATACTTAATGAACAAAACAACTACAAATGGCAGAATTACTATATGGTTGATATTAATGCAATAATTTAACATCATTATTGAATATCAACCAGGTAAAGATAATCATGTAGCAGATTTGCTGTCAAGGCTTCATTCACCTGGTGATATAAATCCTCTTTCATAAAATGTTCCATATGAACATTTATTTGCTATAATGGCTAAAATCCCATGGTCTGCAGACGTAGACAACTATTTATCTTCTGGAATATTACCATCACATTTGATCAATAAACAGAAAAGAAAAATAATAAGAGAAAGTTCTAGATATAGTTGGGTTAATGGTGACCTATTTTTTACTAGTTTTGATCTATTAATATGAAAATGTGTTAGAGAAGATGAAATTCTAGATAATTTTAAAGCATGTCATGACAATCCATGTGATAGAAATTTTGCAGACAAGTGGACAACATACAAGGTGCTCAAACTTGGCTACTACTGGTGAAAAATATTCAAGGATTCGAAATCCTATTTTAAAATATGTGACAATTGCGAAAGAACTAGAAGACTTGTGATATCAGATGAAATGCCATTAAAACCACAAGTACTCATAGAGCCATTTGATCAATGGGATCTAGACTTTGTGGGACCAATTAAACCACCTTCAAATGGAAATAAGTACATTCTAGTGTGTACAGATTATGTTACAAAGTGGGTAGAAGAAAAGGCAGTGGCAAGAGCAATAGAAGGCACAGTAGTCTCATTCCTGTTTGAGGAAATTTTTGTCAAATTTTGAGTTCCGAGACAAACTTTTACAGATCAAGGGGTACAGTTCACCTCCACACTCGTCCAATATCTTACAGAAAAGTATAAAATCAAACATAGAAAATATACTTTGTATCATCCCCAAGCACATGGAAAAGTAGAGTCCACTAATAAAGTCGTGGAAAATATCATGATGAAAATAGTGAAAAGGAACATAAATTTTTGGTCAGAAAAGTTAAGAGATGCACTATGGGCCTATAGAATTACATGGAAGAATACAACTGGATTCAGTCCATATTAGTTGGTATATGGTGAGGAAGTTATGTTAACCATTTAATTTCAAATTCATACATATAAAATTCAAAAAAATTGGGATTGGAACTATCTGAAGCACAACAACAAAGAGCCATGCAATTAAATAAACTAGATGAAAGAAGACAACAAGCAGTGGAGCATACAACACTGGTGCAACAACAGAGAATCAAGTGGCATGAAAAATTCATTAAAAATAAAAAATTTCATAAAGGAGATTGGGCATTACTTTTTGACTCCAAGTTCAAAGATTTCAAAGCAAATTTTACAACTCATTGGTTTGGGCCATATGAGATAGAAGAAATTTTTGACAATGGAGTAGTTAAAATAAAAACAATTGATGAATCAACAATTTCATTTTTATTCAATGGACATAGGATTAAGGTATATAATTAGCCTATCAATAGAGAGGACTTTTTGAAAAGTGCCTCAATAGAAAATAACATGGAAATAATGGAACATCATAGTGATATTCCTTCCTTACTTCCATAATAAAAAATATTAAATAAAATAATAAATAATAAAGGAGTTTGGTTGTGAAAATACAGGAAACTAGCACAATACAAACTCGAATTCATATCGGAAAACCAACTTGTTTTTCCAATACAAATTCTCTATTTTGTTTTACTTTTAATTAGTTTGATTTTGCAGAAATAATCCTCTGGAATTTGAAGACTTGAGGAAAATCCTTAACATAAACATGGGCGAAGTTCATAATGAAACTATGCAAATAGTTGAGCAGATATATTGCAGAAGGGACCCAAAACATCATTCAAAATATCATTACATAAGGGACTTGAACAACATCAATATTCATTAGAAGGGACATGAATCAATATCAGACACAAAAAGAACATGAAAAAACATAATCTATATCAAGAGGTTCAAATAAGCAGTTACAATTGTCTACATTCCATCAAAATTCATCTTTGAATAACCATCATCATGATTCAAGTATGGACGAACCAGAAAACGTCATCATCAATCAGTATTTACATCAAGATATTTTGCAAAAGGGAAAGTACAATAACTAAAAAAAATGTTCTTAGAACCTTTGATTTTGAAAAAAATCCTAGAATTGTTAAAGCTAATTTAACTTGGATATGCATCCTATTATCATTCTACATTTATCATCTAACACCCTACATTTATGCTACTTATATTCCACTACACTCATTATCCTACCATCACTCTCCTATTATAATCCATTATCCTACCATATATTCTACATTAAAAATTTCATCATAGTCCTACATTAACCCATATAGATTTCCTACATTAATTCCATATACCCCTACATATCCTCCAATATATCCTATAAGCATTTTTTATCAAATATTGAGGACTCAATATTATTTATCTTTAGGAATTTTTGTTTTCCTACAAAAGCACAAAGAGTGAGTGTCATTATGAGAAAATTTCTATTTTAAAATTACCTATCCTATGGTCATTTTAAAAACAAATTAAGAAATAAGCATATAAAATGACAAAGACTAAACTATGAAATGCAACATAAGAGTTGAAAGGATGAAATGCAATATATAATATGAAAACTTGCGGGAAGGTTTAAAATACATATGTATCATTGCACATACAAACAATGGTGGACATGCAATGAAATGAATGAAGGCATGAATGAATAGTGAACTACACAGAACGTGGATAATGCAGATTTACAGTTGTTATGCAGAATTATGAATTACAGATAAAACACATTCACTAAATGTGGTGTTATGCATTTAGAACAACAAATCAAAGAATTTGCAGACAGTTTTCCTAAGATTAAATAGACACAAAGAAATATAGAGGAACTTACTTGTGATCCAAGTGCTTCCTATTCTCCTTCTGTCACTCTTGTTGTAGCTTTGAATCCAACTCTGATCACTAGACTAGTTCCTGCAAGTATAAAAAATAAACAACAAAGAGATTGCAATATATACAGATGGCTATTTATCGTAAACAATTCAATCAATGAAACATGAAACATATACATCAGCTAGGAATCCATGATATGAAAGATAGAAACATATACATATACATATGTGGGAAAATGAGCAGCAATATTTATTAATGGATAGAAGGGGGATGTTACAACCAATTATCGATTTGATGTCACCAACTCCAACATCATCCTAGCCTCATCACAATGAACATATCTCCAACATCATATCACTCTAATCACACACTCAATTGAGAATCCAACAACATTTCTTTACCAAATTTCTTCCTTCTCAAGCACTAGGATCTGTGCTCAATTTATAGAACAGTTGAAGGTATTTTCTCAAGAAATGAAATTATAATAATAGGCAAGACATGTTCCCAAGATAAGAGGTGTTATATGTACACATGGATTTGAATTTTGACACATATGGACTCTTCTAGAAGGCACTGGCCATGTGGAGATTCCAGAACAATGAGAATTTCGCTCCTAATTGACCAACACACTCTTGAATGTTGGGAAGTGCTTTGCGGAGCACCCTTGGATGGAGATAAATTCATATGCAAAGTAGTTAGTCCCTTGAGATATTGCGTTGGGGAGCTCATAGGTGATATAACATGTACTTCAAATCTTGGAAACCTTGCAATGGAAGTCATGGATGATTTGTTCTTGTTATTTTTATTAGGGCATGTATCAACTGAAATGGTAGGGGATGATAGACCCTATTTCATTTGTTCTAGGGATGATCTCCAGTTTAACCAGATCATTGGTAATGGTGCCCAAAATGACCTATACCAACTTCCCCCTAAAGCATAAAATTAGAATAATAATAACAATATTTTTTGAATTAGATGATTTACACTGTGATGGGATGGAAATGAAGTGGAGTGGTGACCTGCATCAATCTCACAATACATTACATCATGATATATCCTCTTGATCACGAATTTTTGAGGGAAGGCATTCCCATGCTCAGAACATAAACTATCTAATAACATGTACATAGTGTTGAAATTCGTCTACATTGGAATGTTGCCCAATACAGACATGCCTACAGATATATGCCCATGTTCATATTACGATCTGTATGTAAGGTTACCATACAGATGATGTGTACAACAATCTTGAAATCACATCCTGGATGGCTAAAACTAGATCTACGGTCTTCTTATCTCATTCACTCGATCGTTTGAGTACAAGTCTAGCCATGTGAATATATGATTTGTAGTTGAACATGGTAAGACATCATTTGATTACCAGCCAATGGTGTGAGCTGTTAAAAAATGTGAGAGAACCACCATTGATGTTAATGGCCCTCAAGGTGCTGTAGTACATTTCGTAAGGCGTGAATAGTTGATTTGATGTCGAACGCCAAAAAAATCTTTCATTCAAAAGTGAGAAAGCAAGGATCTTGTCGATGTTGTAACAAGCCTCATGGTACTGGAAGATGATTTTTCTAAGTAAACTTCCTGGATGATAATTTGACGTCGACAAGAAGCCACTTTATTGCGAAATGGGAGTTACTGATTTCAAAGACAAAATGTGATTTGATATAGAAATGTTCAGGGATGAATGCCATGACAATGAAGGTTTATGAGTATTGTAGAAGGATGAGTATACTATTCACTGGATGACTTCTCTTGAACATATCGACGGCATTGAGATGAGTTGGCAGCATTGACCCAAAATCGAAGTGAAGGTATGATGAACCATAGGTATGAATGAACTGCCAAGAATATTGCCCAACCCAAATAGTTACGATGATGGAGTGAAGTGTCATGTTCAAGAGCGACCTACTACCGTAAAAAGTTCTGTTCACTTTCCTCATTTGTCGACTAGTACCTCTTTATTTTTTAACAATATTAAGGAGGATAACATATGCTTGATCTATAATTCAACCCTTTGGGTGAATAATGCATCGCTATTTAATAATTTAACGAGTCTAGTGATGAATGAAACTCGATTCTTTCCATGACCGACAAGCTCGTCGCTATTTTATGTTTTAACGAGCCTAACGACAATGACAGTCCAGTCCTTGTTCATATTTAGAGACTTTGAAAAGAGGACGAAAGAAAACTCCATGAGAAATTTTTCGTAAAGTTGCCGCTCAGATCCGAAAAAATATAAAATAATAGCTAAGAGAACCTCCTAGCCATGTTAGACTAAGGCATTCCTTTTTCATAAATAATCTATCTCAGCCTTGAAAAGGGTTAAAATTATACTAAGTAGATATCAATTCATTTACTTTTACGAGCTCGAAAAGACAAGTGCTCAAAAATCTTTTCACGTTATCAGAGTCTGAAAATAGATAAAAGAAGAATATAGAGGTCCCTTTTTCATTGTTATCGAAGCTCGAAAAATAGGTAAAAGTGCGCTTCAAGTCATTTTTCATTTTTATCAAAGCTCGAAAAATAAGGATAAAAGTATATTTTGAGGTCAAATCATTCTTGAAATAAATCTACATGACTAATCTGCTCATCAGATGCAAAACTTGTTCAAAACAACATCAAATGGATTAAAAATACATGTTTCATGATAAAAATAGAATAAAACCATAGTCACAACAATAAATATGATTTGAAAATAATGAAATGACTAATTAAAAGAGTTTTACTATTCATTTTTAGCATTTGAAAGTTACCATTTTCATTTTGGAGCTATGATCCTGTTTTTTCCCTCGAACTTCAGCCGTTGATTGTGATCGAATATTAGTTCATGCATGGGATCCACCTATTGAGGCATTTCACATTAGGAAAAAAATGGTTCCTATTATGGTGGAGGATGTATATTTCTGATAGACTTGTCAAGGAGAGGCTTTCCTATTTCTCTCTCAGGGTCTGCTCTCACAGGAGAGACAGTGAGAGAGTATGTTTTACAATATTGCTATCCAGGGGTAGAGCCAAGCAAGGATGAGAAAATAAACATCCGTGACATTCATGATTTTCCTTTGAGAACCATTATTTTCATGATCGCAAATCTTCCCAGCACCGTTACACCACATGTGGTGAATAGATCATATATGCAGTATGCACTAGAGTGCATGGAGCCAACAATTTTCAACTGGTCTGAAGCTGTACTTTCTCAAATAAAAGAGAAACTGAACAACAAAAAGGGAGGAAGTAAGAAAAACTTCAGTTATGGTTTGATCCTCATTTCATTTGCTTTAGAGCAGATTCCACTAATGCAGCCTTAGCATGTGACACTGGGTGTGTCTAACCCTAGAGATTTGAGGATGTAGAGATGGGTAGAACTAATGGCTAGGCATGCAAGCCAATCGTCCATTATGTTCTTGACTACATTCTTCACCTAGTTCAAGTGATAGGTTATCGCCATCGATGAGTATTCATACGAAGGCATCGATTTCTGAGGAGATCTAGACTTAGCTTTACTAGAAGGCGCTCAGTGGGGTGCAATAGGTAAGAATGTTTTGAAATTTTTTTTTGATTTTTATAAGGTTTATAAAGTAAATTTGTATTTTGATGTTTTCCCAAGACCAAACTGAATTTTCAATGTAATGAAGATGTTGGTCGAGTTCAACCGATGGAGGAACCAAAGCATGGAGCCTATGAACCAGTAGAGAGAGATGTCGAGAGAGAAGTCATTCAGGATTTAGACATGGTTGAGACACTGTCTGAGCTTCGGCAACACATAGAGGGGTTGACCTTCAGAATTTCAGATTGTTAGATTGAAGAGTTACCCATGTGACTGCAGCGCCACACTATAGGTGTTCCTAACTATTGGATGTGGTTACCACGTAGGATAGCTAGATCTATAGCATGTTACCATGAGCACCAGTAGTTTACTTTTGAAATGTTGCATACATTTTGAGGTCAGATGACCAATGTGTCTTGGGCACAATTTTTTATAAGAAGCTACAACTATCTATCGATTTGATTTCAGTGTTTTCTTATGTTTATTGCGCAATCATATTCAATTATGTGAATGTATCTTTACATGTGTTGCAAATTTCTATCTATAACATGATTAGCTAAAGAATCAGTGAATATGTTCAAGTTTCTGGAAATGTGTTGATATTGAATAAAATCAAAGCATCTTTCCAAAGGTAAAACTCTTAGGAAAAAACGATGCATTGTTGGATTTCTAACAGTATAAACACTAGTAATATGTAATACCACAAGTTGTGAGTCTAACCTTATGACGATGTGGTTAATACCAAATGAAATGACATCAGAGAGAAGTTCGATCAATGTGCTATACTCAGTGATGTTGTTTGTCGATCTACCAATACAAATACCTTGAAAACTCACTAACTCTCCATTTGGAGCTGAAATGGCCCATGCTGCAGAGGATAAATTCTACATACTATGACTAGCACCATCAGCATATCCAACAAATGGTTCCAAAGATTCATACATATGTGATGAAATGTAAATTGATTTACTAACGTCAAGAAAACTCTAAAAACAAACTAAGAAATTTAATGCAAATCAACAACATATATATACAATATAATACAAAAAACTTACTACACTCATGATTAAGCATAGTAACATTTTAGATACAACCCATTTCAGGGCTGTGCCAAAAGAATTCAATCTTAATCCACCAACTCGTAGGCACCCTTAGCAAGAACTCTTTTGACAATATAGGGGCCATGCCATAATGGCTCAAATTTCCTTGTACCTATTACATTAGCTTCTTGATCTTAAAGAAGGACCAAGTCGCCCTCTGAGAAAATGTGAGGCTGGACATTTTTGTCGTATTGCGCCTTTATACGTCTCTTATGCGCTTCGTTGGCCAATTGGGCTTCACGAAGAATTTCATCAAGATGGATGAGGTTAAAAAGAGGTGCTTCTTCATCTGAGGTGTCATGTAATAAGTGGATTGAGAGTTTCAACGATGGTATTTCACATTGTATTGGCAAGATAGCTTCCAGACCATACACCAATTGAAAGGGAGTAAATTCAGTTGTGTTTCTCACCGAGGTTCAGTTTTCCCAAAAGGCTAAGTACAGGATCAAATGCCTGTTTATTTTATGAACTCTTATCATTCTTTGAAACATACGTTTAAGAATCTTGTTGATAGCTTCAACTTGTCAATTTTATTGTGGAAAATAAGGAGTAGAATTATCTTGTGAAAATCCTAACTTGGCAGTCAATTTAGTCATCATATGGTTGCGAAAATGCTTCCCATGATCTATGACTATAGCATGTGGGACCCCAAACTATGCAATGACATGATTAAATAAAAACAATGCAGTTGTTTGTCCTGTGTTGTTGAATGTAGGCATCGCTTCGGCCCACTTGGTAAAGTAGCCTACTACAACAATAATATAACCCTTCCCCCAAATGAATGAGGGTTACAAGTCATGCAGTCAATGCCCCATTTCAAAAATGGTCCCACAGAGACAACATGATTAATTAGCACTAGGGGCTTGTGGATTTTACAATCAAATATTTGGCACGCATGACAACTTCTGACCGCGAGGATGCAGTCGTGAAATATTGTAGGTCAAAAGTAACTGACGCAAAGTATCTTCTGCACGGTATCATATCCAGACAAGTGTCCACCACAATCCCTAACATGACAATCATTTAAAACCTTTTCAGCCTCCTCATGAACAAGGCACCTTCTTAAAATTTTATCGACACCATGACGATAAGTGTATCACCGACGATCAAAAAATATTTGGCTTGGTATCAAATACGTCACTGGTCAGAGCGAGAGGTATCGGGCTGAAAATTCTAGGTCTATATATAAATGATAAAATCCCCACAGCAAGGATCCGATGATCCAATCAGAAATAGAGACTCGTCAGGAATAGATGGTTCTAATGTAGTAGTTGTACTATCAGAGGGAAGGTCATAGAGAAGCTTAGCCAAAACTAAAGGCTTCTTTGACTTGGATTTGATGAATTCCAAATCAAATCCCTGCAAAATGACAATCCATTTTGAATACTTTCCCCCCATCAATTGACATGATAAGATATAAGTCATGGGGTTGCAATCCAAAATGACAATGGTCTTTCAGAACATAATATAGTGGTGAAATATTTGGATAGCTTGAACAATTTCCATGGCAAAATTTTCTATATATGAATACTTCACTTCCATATCATTGAGTATGACTCAAATAATAGATTGTATGTTCTATCCTATTTTCTACTTGGATAAATACCATAGTAATGGTCATATCAACCATGGAAATATATAAGAAATAATAACTCTGATAATTGATGGGATACATTAATGATGCCCGGACAAGAGTATCCTTGATAGCATAAAAAGAAACTTTCACAACTTGGTGTCAATGGAAGGGATTTCCCTTTTTCAAGAGCCGAGTAAATCCTTTAGCCATTTCGGCTTAGTTGGGTATGAACCTCCTTAGGAAGTTAGCCTTTCCTTGAAGTTTTTGTATCTGAAGTAAATTTGATGGCACAGTCAAATCAAGAATGCCCTGAACCTTCAATAGGTCGATTCGAATTCCTTATTTTGAGATGATGAATCCAAGAAAACGACTAGATAAAGCACAAAGCACACATTTATGTGGATTGAAGCATATTTTGTAGTGTCGGCAGTGTAAAAAGATGGCTCTCGAATGCATTGGGTGATCAGTATTATTTCGTGAATGCGCGGGTAAATCGTCTAGATAGGGTTGAACAATGTGATTGATGTCATTGAAAGCATAATACATTTCTCTTTGAAAAGTGGCCTCGATGTTCTTTAAACCAAATGGTAGTTTCCAATAAGCGAATGTGCCCTAGGGACAGATGAATGTTGTCTTATATTGATCCTCTGGGCAGATATTGATTTGATTGTAGCTGGAAAATCCATCCATGAACGAAAATATTTCGCATCCAGCACAATCATCAATAATATGGTCCATAAAAGGAGTAGGCTAGTTATCTTTTAGACAAGCAATATTGACATCCAATAATCGACACACACTCTGATGGTTCCTTGTTTTTTCATGACAGGAACGATGTTGGAAAACCACTCTGTTCAGCTGAATAAGGTAAATGAAACCACCATGCAAAAGTTTCTCAACTTCTTCTTTAATGGAAACATCCTTCTTTGGATGAACAGGCCGAAGGCATTGACGTACCAGCTTGACATCAGGGTAGATATTAATAGTGTTTTCAACGATACTAGTATCTATGCCTGGAATTTCTTCATAAGACCAAGCAAATACATCACGAAATTCATGAAATAGATAGTGATATGTTTCGAGTTCTGTTGGAGAACAAGACACACCAACATGAATCTTTTCTACAATGCCAGGTTTGGTCAAAATATCGATAGAAATAGTTTCTTCAATATTTGACAAATTTTCTCGGAATTGATTGCATTAATAGGAAAATAATCTGAAAATAATTTTTTTATTGATGGGTGATATAGTTCACTAAGATTATTTTCTTCATAATCAGGAATAATGGAATGACAATGATAATCTTCCCATGGTTCTCCTTCCGACATCATGGTTTCCAAAATATTCTCATTTTTCAAGAAAGTTGAGGAAAATAGATCAGATGGAGTACCAAAATATAAGGAACGATCAACCCAAACAACCTGTGACGATGATTTCGTATTTTCCACCCAAGCCAGATAGATTGATTGCTATGCCAGCTCAATATGGCTGGGTGGAAGAAACTCATCCAACGTAACAACTTCATAATCACCCGTACTCTTCCTTAAGCTAGATGGAGTGGAAGAGGTCATGTAGTTGGTCTCTATACTTGCAATTTTTGTCGAAATCGCAGGTAGTGGTAATGCAAAGGTTCCCATGAGAGTGGAATCCTTTAAGAGTCCTACAACAATTCTCTATAGTGCGAGCTGGGGTACATGAAAAAATGGAACACTTCCAATTACCTAAGAACTAGAGGAAAAGAAGGATAGTTGATTGATGATTGTGATAACACCTTTATATGGAAAGGCGATCATTCTAAAATATGTAGAAACAATTACAGTCATTGCATATACCCATCACCTTCCAAGTATAATATTGTAGTCAAGGGGTCCATCAACAACCTCAACATCAACATTCATTATTTTTCCCCCTAGTTCAACATGCAAGTTATTGATAATACCACAAGGCTTATATGTACGTTCGTCGAAAGCCTTCAACGTCATTGATGATTGAGATAAGCGCGGTGAGCCAAGTGACTTCTAACAGCTTAGAGAAATAATGCACATAGATGCTCCCTCATCAATAATAGTACAATGAACAAGGTGATTGAGAACATTTACCTAGATGGAAAATTCCAATTTTTCTAGTAATTGCAGCACATAGCTCATATGATTAAATATTACGAGATTAGAATCACTCGGATCAATTCCACCAATTGCTAATAATAAAGCTTGTTTCTGGAAGGGAAAATTTTATAACACCTCAAGATCTGACATAGCTGAAGGGAATTAAGCCAAATATTAAACTATATTATAGTTTTGAGCAGCTCTTGCTCGAGGATTATATGTCAATTTATGAACGACTCCATTTGGTGGCTTGATTGTCAATTCAGGAATATCAAGTGGCGGTATTGAGTCTGTAGACAGATTCGTGGCCGAGGTAGTAGGTTGATAAATGGCCTGAATAGCACAATATTTATTATGCGTTGACACCAAAACATCTGTTGATGGCTTTGTGATAGATAGAATAAGCACTTGGGAACTAGAAGTTGGATCCATAACAACCAATTTTGTGTCCGGAATTGGAAACAGATCTGTCAACACAACTAACACATGTGAAGTCTTAACCATTTTTGAGACTTTAGCACGGTGAAGAAAATCCTAAACAAAGTGTTCCTCATTACATATTATGCATGGATAATGAGGTTTCCTATTATCAAATGATTGATCAGATGATATTTACTGCAGATTAGAAGTTTTATTTTTCTTTGATTTCCATTTTTTCTTACTTCTTAGTTTCTTGTCACTTTTTCCCTTGTCAAATTATATGGCATTGATTTCAGAAGAAGGCAGAGGATTAGATGCAGTAGCATGATGTGTGCTTGTAGTACCAATCATATCGTCACCAGCATGAAATTACTTTGATGGAGGAGGAACAGTAAAATTAGATTGCAGCGCGTTAGGAATTTTCTCGTAGAGCATGCCAGACTGAGTGTAAATCAAGTCTAAATATTGGGCACGATGAATGACCTACTCTTCAGTGATGACGCCACCCTTAGCCACATCCTCAGTTATAGATGGTAATAGGGACTTAAGGAACCACTCAGCAAGGAGCTGATTAGGAACAAATGCCTTGACCATTCTATGATGATGACGCCACTCATGAATATGATCAGAAATGTGAGTAGCATTAGTATATTTAAAATTAGTCAAGAGTTCCATTCCAGTTTAATATCGTATGGGTAACTGGAATTGAGTAAAAAATGCAGTAGCTAGGGCAGTGAAATTATCAATAGAAGATCTAGGTAACTCAATGTACCATTTTGTAGTAGGACCTCTGAGCGTACACTAGAAAATACATAGCCAAACAAAGTCATAATTCAGAGAGTTTGATGAACACCATAAATGATAAGTCATAACATGATTTTACAGGTCTTCCCCAGGGTTTCCATTGAACTTAGGAATATCCGAGGGTAATTTATGGGGTATCACTGGCAACCAAGGAGCATAATTGATTGGATCGTTGGTGAGCCGATTTAAATCTAGTAACTCTAAAGTTGTGAAAAAGGGAAACTATCGATTAAGGTCAGGCTGAGCATAACCAGGGTGTGATGGAATTTCTTGGGCAACATGCCTTTGAGCACCAGCACAAGGAATCTGTTATTGGTAACCCAGATAAGGTTTGTTTTCATAAGAAAATGCTTGAGGATTCTGTTGGCCAAAACCTGGGTATGATACTTGTTGAAATAAAGGTTGTGGCATTTGCGCTTGAGGCTGCCAAGGGGTATGTACACCAATGTTATAACCCAAGTTAGAATAATTTGGATTCGGTTGAGGATAGGTATAACCTAGTTGTGGCTGTGACATCCCATAATATGGTAATCCATCTTGTGAATAAATGATTCCAGGTACATGTTGTTGTAAATTAGCCAAAGGAGTTGGAGTCTGAGGGCCCAATACTTGAGGGTATTCAGATGAAGGACCCACTTGAAACAGTTGTTGTACAATATTTTGAGTCTGTAACACGGGTAAAGATGTATTAACAAACATTCATATGTATTGACAAACATTCATTTTGACATTAGGTTGACCAAAAAATGATAGAGTACTGTCAAAGTGGGTGACCATAGGTTTCCCCACAACATGAGGAGTATAATAATATGAAAAATATTGTTCTCCAAATGCAAGGAGTCCAGTTGAAATGATACTAGATGGAATAGACCTATATGGACTATCTTTATATTGCCCTGATGATGGATATAAAGGATCAAGTCGTTCAATACTCACTATAGGTTTACCAATTACAATATTAGATGATGACATTGGTGAAGTCCATGGGTTTTAATATGCACCAGAGAAAATTCCAGATAAATATTTATAACCTGATGGGACCATAGGGCCACCATGTAAATATGACTCTGGTGCAGTTGTGAACATCAACGAGGTAACGAGAGAATGTGCTGACACAATCATAACAGATGGTCCAACCGAAGATGTTGGTTCAGGCATGGTTACTTGAAAAAATGTATACCCTTTTGAATTGATGGGAATTTGAATAGGTGCAGGATCAACAAAAGCAAAGGATGGTGATTGAGGAAAAGACTTGTACAGGTAAGAATCCTCCCCAAAATGGGTTGGAGTTAAATGTGTTTCGTCTTGTGGAATTTCTTCATTCAAAATTAAACAAGGTGGAAGGATTTCACCATCATGCCCAAAGTATATTTCAGGAGGTTGACTGCGTGATATGGGAGACTCAATAGATACAGTAGATTGTGGGGCGACTGATACAAGAACAACTTCCGATCGTTCGATATTAGGATGCAGATGTTCTGGCAAAAAAGGGACAGGATATGGATCAACTTCTAGTTGAACAACGTTAGGTTCGGGAGGTATGGTCTCACTGATTGGATGGATTGTGACCATAGGTAGCTGTGAGGACTATGTCTCGACAACAGTAGATGAACTAGGATTTGTAGAAACAACTTGTGCCGACTCTGGTATATGGGAAGATGATGCTTCACCAAAGGTACTGATAGTGCTAGTTTCGGTAGAGTGATGTTGCCTTCACCAACCAAAAGTGACTTCCGGTGGTAAAGGTGGTTTCAATGCAAGTCTACGTGAATTACGGGGAAAGGGATTTTATTCTTCAAGGATGAATGATTTATTTTATGACGAAAAAATAAATAAACAAAATAAAAGGGTAATGCTAGGAAAAAATTTTACGAAGAAACTGTGAACTGCAGAATACCTCCTGGCCAACCAAGAAGTACGAGCAGAAAATCTCCCTGCATGTTGTGTTCTCTGTATCAGAATTTACAATGCAGCTGACTCAATTCACTATAAATGTATAGCAACCTAAATTTTTCCTCCCAAATATACCCGAAGGTACGTGGAGGCCCAATTATGTATTAGCATTGTCTAATGCGAAACCGCACAGTGAGAGAACCCCTTTATACTTTTCGTACTATAACACCACCCGATATACCTGAAGGTACGTGGACGAGCTACGATATAATTATGTGCGTGGAATGACTATCATAATCGGAATGTATCACAGACAACTGACGATGGCTGCTATGTTTTATGACATTGGAACACTTCTCTAGCCTAGACCTTCTAAATGTTATTCTTATGGTTCCAATTTTTTTTAGGTAAATTGATGTAAATTTTAAGTTGATATTGTTTATCAATTTTCCTTTCAAGGTTCACCACAGTGATGTGATGGAAATTCCTAAAATTCAAACTAAAATGATAAGAAAACTCTTCAATTTAAGTTTTTTCAATGAAAATTTTAGCTACTAAAGGGAAAGAGAAATTAGTTTTGAGAGCAAACAACAAAGAAAAAAAACTAATATGTAGCTTTCCTAATTTGTTCCTATGCAAAACACACAATACACTACATGCAAATGTAGGTTTTTCTTTTTAGTCCCTTAATGTGAATGCAAAAATGAAACTATATGCATTAAATAAAAAAAAAACAAATGCTTTATTCTTCGATACACGATGAATTTAACAACAATTTCCTTTATGAAAAAAGTGGATCTAATGTAGAAATAAAATAATTTGAATTTTATTTGTCAATGATAAATAAAAACACTTAAAGAAACATTGAACAAACTTACTTTTCAAAGGAGGAAGATTCAGGCAAATTCACTGGTCTCTATGAGGTATCCAACAGTTGAAAACACAACAAACAAAAGGCTGAAAGTAATGGAAATGAAAAATTCAAAGGGAATTTGGTTGGCTTAGGGGGTGTTGTAGCCTCTACAACACCCTCCAAAAAACCCCCACTTTAAAATTTTTTGGAGCCCCTTAAGCACAAATAAAAGTTAAGTAAAGAGTCGGGAGGGCTAAGTCGCTAAGTCGCAAACCTCAAATTTGTGGAAAACCGCGACCCCGCGACCTTCCGACCCCACGACCCTGAGGTCGCAAGGTTGCAAGGTCGCAAGGTCGCATCCCTCTCAGATCACCATGCGTTGCGACCCCGTGACCCCATTAGTGGCCCGCACATGCGACCTTTTTATATATCGGAGGTCGCTGGGTCGCATTTCGTATATGCAATGGATAGAAAAAAAAACGCCTCTGACAGGTCGACTGGAGAGCAATTTTCCTGGGTAAGTTGCCATTTTCCTCCTGCTGTTTCATTTTTTGGTTATTCTTGCCTAATCTCTCATTCCTCAGCCCTTAAATTTCCCCCTACCTTAGCCATTTTTTTCATTTGTCATTTAGGGTTTCCCTTTTGATTTCAACATTCATCCTGCTTGCCCAACTTATCACAAATTCCTCATCCAACCTCTCATGGCTTGTATCCTACTCCAAAAGCTATCCCCTGGCTTTTTCTGCACCCATTTAGCCCTATGTTTTTCAAGTTAAGGGGAAAAGAAACTTCACATCGCACGCGCGCCAAAACCCTGACAAGCCCTAGCGCGACTTGTGACCCTGTGACCCTGCGAACTAGTCACTAAGTCGCCAAGTTGTAGAGTGCTCTTCCATTTTTTTTTTCCTCAGATTCGCGACTCAGCAACATAACGACCTAGTCACAAGGTCGCAAGGTCGCATTTCCTCCATTTCCCACAACTTGCGACCCTGCGACCCCGCGACCTGGTCGCAAGGTCGCAAGGTTGCATTTCCGCCATTTCTCACAACTTGCGACCCCGCGACCTAGTCGCAATGTCGCAAGGTCGCACTTTTCCCTTTTTTTCACAACTTGCGACCCAGCGACCCGCAACCTAGTTGGAAGGTTGCAAAGTCACAAATTCTTAAAAATATCAACATCGCGACCTTGCGACCCTGCGACCCAGTAGGCCACTTCTTCAACTCTGCCTGTGTCCCTAGTTGAAATAATTGATAAGCTGTAACTAGTTTTGTATCATCATGGCATCTTTCTTATCGTGGGATTCTTTCATGAATATGAAAGGTGAATTCGAAGCAGACTTGGAGTGTACACCTGTCCCCTCAGATTCAAGCAACATGGGACCTTCAGTATCTTGGAAAAAAGACAAGAGCCTGGTAGTGGAGGATGTAGAGATGGACATGCCAATGTCCCCACCCCCGATCTACAGAGATACACTATGGACATTTGCCAAAGGGGATAGCATGCACTGGTACCAAGTGTACCAATAGTTCGCTAGAACAGAATTCCCACAGGACCTCCCTAATCGAGAGATATACTTAAAGGTCAAAATTTCTAAGCTACATCTTGCAGGTGCCCATCCGGCTATATTCCCATGCCCAGAGATGATAGATTGGATTATACAGAAAACTGACCCCAAGAAGTTCGTAATCAGGGACAGTGAAGGCAAAGCTTTCGCAACACTCAAAGGCCCAAACACTCATGTTTATTACTCTTTGCCTGAGAGAGAAGAAGACTTCACAGAATAATGGGCTATCGCCCATGTAGTTCCTATAGTTGACACTATAAAGCAGTGGTGGGAGGAGCCTGAGAAATTTAAGGTCAAGAAGGACCAAGAATATCCAGTGGCGAGCCTTAGGAAAGTATATAAATTAGTGGCTGCCATGCTTTGTAGATTGTACGGACACCCCGATGCCACCAACTTCAACGGCACATGGGCAACTCTCATGGAGTATGTCACAGCGCACAACACCCGTTTCAACTGGGCTAGCATATTTATGACCTCCATGCATACAAAATTATCCTCGACATTGGTACCAGAGGAAGGAATGCCTTCCGAATTCTATATGGCCTCTTATTTTTTGGATGCCATCTGTTCAAGGTTGAGCTTTGAGGGATGGGTGCATAACTAGGATCCAAAACAGACTCGTGCAATCCACATACAAACCAAGGTGTTTTGGGATTCCAGGTATAAACAAGACATAGAGCCGATCTCCCAAGTGTTCATCCTCGCTCTTTAAAGAAAATTGTTTAGCCAAGATGCTCCTTGCATGTCTTGGCGAGCCATGGAAATGCTATTCAAGGTGGCACATTGGTTCCCATTCACCGAGTACACATTCATTTGAGTCTTTGGCTCATTTAGGGCCCCACATGCTATGCCTTGATTTGTCACAGAAAGAATGCTCATGCAAGAGGTTTGTTTCCAAATGTCTTTCGGTTTCTCCAGGGTCCTGTCCAAGGGTAAGAAGAGATCGTGGCCTATGCTACCCCTCACTACCAGCGCATACACAGTGAAAGATTTCAGAGAGGTAGAGGCAGAAGCAGAAGAGATGCAAAGTTACCACCTTGGGGCATTAGAACACCGTACATATGACCCGGAAAGGATAGTTCCTTATCATTGCAAGCGGGCTAAGTCCAAATGGAACTACCAGCACACGAAATGCCCGGCGGAAGATGTCAGAAGAAACTGGTACAATGCATACCGACAACTAGCTCCGGGGCTGGACTCTAGCCAAGAAGACCCAGATGACCAAACCTTGGAAGACACGAGCCGTGAATTTGGAGGCGCTTCTTCTTCTCTAGCTAAAAAGCCTCGAACCAGTACAGGGCATAGTACTTCTACCCAACAGAAAGAAATAGAAGCCCAAGCCCAGCAAAAAAGAGAGAAGAAGAAGAAAGAAGAAGAAGATAAGCGCAAGAAGAGCCTAAGGTCAGAGCAAAATAAAACGCAGGCCGAGGAGGCCAAGAAGGAAAAGGAGAAACAAGAGGCGGAGGCTGCAGTGGAACGGGAACTCAAGAAAGAGTTAGATAAAGTGGAAGCCGACTGCCAGAAGAAAGTAGAGCAAACTGCAGCATCTGAGCATAAAAGGAAAGCCGAATTGGAAGCAACGGCAGAAGCAGAGCTCAGGCAAAAGAAAGAACATGAAAAGGCAGAAGTCGAACGCCTACGAAAAGAAGAGGAAGAAAAGAAAAATAAAGAAGAGGAGGATGCAATGCTAGAAAACATTGAGGTATCTCCCCTTGAGGTACCTCTAGTTAGTACACAATCCACACTCTCCGATTTCAGTTCCTCCTAGGGGCAAGAATAGGAGGTATTCGATCTCACCAGGCTCACGTACGATTAGTTCTCCTTCAAAATTTGACAGGAGAAAAGGAGATGCCTGGCGCAAAATCCTTCTGCATCATCCATAGTCGTGACAGGAAAAGACATAGTCCTCGATACTAGGACTAATCCTGTGATGATAGCATCGTCTGGCACAGCTTTCGCTAAAAAATAGGCTACATGAAGCAGAGCAACGGGAGGCAAGATCAAAATAGGAAAAGATGGCATTGAGAGAGGAGGTTCAGCAAATCTGAAACAAAACTCTCCTTGTCAATGAAATGCTGCTTACCATTCAAATGGAGGTCGATATATTAGAGACTACCATGAGGCAATTTTATGGGGAAATTTTTACCATAAAACAAACAGTCGCCCCCTTGGTGAAAGCCCAAATGGAAACTAAGCAAAGGCATGAGCAGCTGAAGGAAGCCTCAGCTGCCTTGGACAAAATTATGGACTGGATAGCGCGGTACCCCCAGGCTCCCGAGCATTTTCCAAATAAGGTCTGGATTCAAACACAAGATGCCAAAGTCTAGATCCGTATGAAAATGCAGTCCAAGGATAAGCTATCCAAGGACCTAGACAAGGTTATGGCTGCATACGAACATCTGATCAGTGGCATCGATTCGATGCACATATTACATCACATTACATCGCTGGGTGCATTGGATGAGGGGAAGACATGGGAGCAGGTGAATCAAGATATCCAGTCATTTTTGCAGCCCATTAAGCAAGCTGCTGCCACTTCCGACCTTGCAGCGTCACAAGAGAACTTGGGCCAGTTTCTTGTCATGCCAGTTTGGGTCTACACCAAGCTCACCTCTCTGTCCAACTAGATCTCATAGAAGAAGGAGACTCTAATCTCAAACACCTTGGAGTGTATGCATCGGCTGAAAGAAGAGGTCACTCTGGTTTCTCCCACAGCAGCAGATTATCAGACTTGGAAAAACTTCCTCAAAGGACAACAGATTGATGCCCCTGATCTCACAATTGCACACACATCTTCATAATCTGGTGGCAGTAGATCTATGGGAGCATTTGGAAATAGGTCATAGGTCACGCTGCCCAATCAGGTCGCAGGTTGCATTGCCTAGCCAGGTCGTAGGTCGCAGTTCCCTTCCAGGTCGCAAGGAAGCTCAACAGTTAGGCAGGCAAAGAGTCAGGAAGCCGAAAGGGAAAATTTTGATCTATAAAACTCCCTCCGGGGAAAATGTAAAAGATCTTTTTTTTGGGACTTAAGAGCTATTCAAAATTGTATTGAAAGATAACACTCTTATGCATATGAATACAGATACTTGTTTAAACTCCTTTTGGATCTGATATGTTTTGCTGTGCAAACACTATGAGTATTTCTTATACAGTTTCGAAAATATTTTTGTTAACGAAGCTGCACTTTTAGTGGCATCATTTACGCATTATGGTTATCTGTACTTGTGTTAATGATGTCTAGTTCATTTTGCTTTCTTAATGGATGTTAATGACTTTTCTTATTAGCATTTGTTTTATCTTTCACGAATGTAAACGGGGCATCTTGCCATAAAGAATTGTTTCTTTTGTGGTTAGAACAGCCTACAAGCATAACCCCAATGATGGGTTGTTAACAACACCTCCTTCGGCATCTATGCTTCATTATTTGTCTCACTATGCATAGTGTTATATACGTGTTTAACACATCAATCATGTATCTTGTATCATTTGAATAAGTGTGTGTCCATAGGTTCAATCACGTTCTTTTGAGACCAAAGGTAAGGTGACTTAAGCGGTAGCCGAACCCACACCCCGGACGGGATCCCTATTCCAAACGGTTCAAGGTATAATTAGGACTTTCTACCAGGGAGATCCCCTACTATTGGCCAGACAGATTTTCCTGTTAACAGATTTGGTGCTAGAAGGAGGGTCTGAATGTCATCCTCCCAGAATACAAGCAACATTCCATCACAAACTCCCCATGGGGAGGTCATAAACGATGATACTACCCCTCCTCCTTTGGAAGATATTCCAGGGGAGGAGGTTCCTTATTATGAAATTACCAGAGAACAGTTGAGAGCCTTGCGCCCAGCTGCCCGCAATCTCATTAGGGATTTGCGATATGCCCCAATCATAAATTTCTTGACCCACACTAGGACCCCTACTGAAAACATCACTCGTAATGGTGCTCTGGTGAGTTCCATACCCCAGTTGGTGAATCTCATGGTTGAAGACCTCACCACCGTTGTCTAGAGTAATGAACCGATCCCCGAGCTCCAAGTGGGTGAAGAGGAGGAATTTGGCATGACTGAACCCTTCCTTGACCCTCAGCCTAACCAAACCCAACAGAAGAATGACCAAGAACCCCCCCCACGTGGGGGAAGCGATGGAAATAGAGGCTGAGGGAATGAAGGTGAGGGAAATAGAGCCCGAGGGAACAAAGGCAAGGGAAATAGAGCCCACAGGAATGAAGGTGAGGGAAATAGAGCCCGTAGAAATGAAGGTGAGGGGAACAGAGGTCGTGGGAATGGAGGTAGAGGAGATAGAGGTCGTGGCCAAGAACACCGTGCCACCCACCGCCACCCAAACCAAAATAGGCCACCGGTTTACAATTGGGGGTATCTCAGAAATATGGCCAACCGTGAAGGATACCATGATGAACACTCTCGCCATGGGGGAGAAGCATCGGCGTCAGGTACGGGGAGTGAATCTGAGTCTGAGATCAGGCACCACGAGCATGCTAGGAGAGTGCAACCACTTTCCTGGATGGCCCAGTCCCCATTAGATATTTTTGGCCCCCTCCACGACCTGCCTAGGCACCCTGAGAAGCATCTCCCCAAGTTTGATCTCGAGAAAGGCACCTTGGCCGAGGATCATATAAGCAGCTTCTATCTTTCCCTGCAAATCATGAGGGTTCAAACAGATGACGTTGCTTGTCACCTGTTTCCGCACACTCTTGAAAACAAAGTGGCCACCTGGTACCGCTCCCTCCCAAGTGCCTCCATTACATCATGGGACCAGTTCCATCACACGTTCTTGCAGAAATTTTCAGAGGACAAAACCCCTTACATGCTCCTCACGGAGTTAAGCACCATTAAGTGCCATAAGAAAGAGAAGGTTAGAGACTTCAATCAGTGCTTTGCTACCATACTACAAAATTTTCCCCCTAACCTGGCATTGGATGACTCTATTACCATAGATTACTATACAAAAGCTCTCCCTAGGGATATTGCCATCTTCGTAAAACGCGAAGCTCGGGCTACCCTTGCAACAAACTACGCATTCACCCTCGTTGTAGAAAGAGAAATGCTTTCTATAGGAGCCATCGATCATGAGGGGAGAGATGACCACAAACCAATCGCGAAGAAAGGTCAGTCCTCCACACCCAAAACCACGGATAAGGATAAGGATTATTTTGACCTCGAAAGTATAGCAAAGACCCTCAAGCTATTAACCAATGAAGTCTCCAACCTGAAGAGAAAGGGTATAGAATCCATGACTAACACCAAGGCACCTAAGCCCTTTTTTAGAAAGAGCAACCCCAACACCAGCCGACCTCTGTCTAACCCGAACACTGTTCTCAACGTGGAAGAAATAGGAAAAGATAACTTCTGTTCTTTCCACCAGGATGCCCACTCTGAAAAAACGTGCTTGCAATGGATTGGCAGCATGACGGCAGTGGTAACTCAGCTTCTGGACGATTAAACCCCAGGGGATGCGGGGGAGGATGATGTTTCTGACCATGATGAAGATTTTCCCCCGGATGAAGAATCGGGGTCCTCTGTTCTTGCGTTTGACATAATGCATGGGGAAAACAATCTTACCATCACTGATATCAACATGGCATAAAATCCTAAGGCCTAACTGGTACGAAATTATAGCCTTAGGAGTAAAGGAGCGGTCCCCGAACAGTCCTTTGAGGAGAAGAAAAGGGCTTTCTTAGGGAAAATTCTTCCCCCAAGAAATGAAAAACAAGTTGTTCCTAAGAAGCCCACTAATAACAACACCCAAGCAAATCAAAAGAGCAAGCTCCTGATGGGGTCTCCCAAAACCACTACCGAGCCTTGTCCTCAATCTGATTCCGGTTATAAAATTGTTAAGGACATGAAGAAAACTAGAGCCAACATCTCCCTCTACGAGATTTCCTGCATCACAAATCAATGAGAACTCATTCTTAAAGCCTTCGCCAATACCTCAACTACTAAGCCTGTGAGCAATACGTCCGCGCAAGCTAGTCTGAGTGTTTAGTCTATTATGAACGCCATCAATGAAAATTCTAGGGGATCTACTCCTCCCTTCCTATTATATTTTGAGATTTTTAACTTCAACATCCATAACTATCTAGTTGACTCCGGTGCATCCAAAAACGTCATGCCCCTATCTGTTTGTAAGAAGCTGAACATCCGCCTGGAGAAAACTGACGCGAGGATCATCCAACTTGACACATCGCAGGTGCCAGCTATAGGAGAGCTAAATAACGTCATCATCCACCTTTCGTCCAATTCTAGAGTCCACCAATGTATTGACATTGTGGTTGTTGACATCCCTGAAGCCTACGACCTATTATTTAGCAGAGACTGGTCTAGCAAGCTGCAAGGGTATTTTTCCACCAACTGGTCCCACCTGTGGCTTCCTTACAAGGGTCGGATTAACCAAATCAGGGTCAAAATCGAACCATATATGAAATATACTGTGACTGATTTGGATGCTACTAACGAACCCATCAGTTTTTCCTAGGAGGAGCTTGGCATGTGCTTCTTGGAAGCCATTTTCGGATGTTACCATCCTCCTCAGTCTCCAGTAGACCCCGAGATCTAGTCTGAACTAACACTTGTCACAAAAGACCAAGCCACTTCTGTCTCACACCAAACCAAAATTCTTCCCCAACCTACAACCCAGAAGGAGCCAGAAAACGATGTGTGGACCCTGTATTATGACGGTTCCAAGACCCATGACGGAGCTGGTGCGGGCTGCATCTTGCTGGACCCTCAGAAGAACAAGTTCTTGATTTCGTGTCAGCTAGAGTTCCAGTGCACTAACAACACTGCTGAATATGAAGCTTTGATCCTCGGACTCAAGAAGGCACTAGATTTTAAGGTAAGATGCTTACGGGTCATCGGAGACTCCAAGATTATCACTCGGCAGGTATGCAACACCATTCATTGTTTGTCTCCGCACTTAAAATCTTATCAACAAGAGGTATGGCATCTTATTTCTGCTTTTGATGTGTTTGGAATCAAATCTGTTCTTAGAATGCATAATGCAGTAGTTGATACTCTGGCTAATGCTGCTGCTAGATTTACCCCCTTGAGGAATGGCTTTTCTATTGAAGTTATGTATAGACCCTCCATGCCAGATAATATTACTAATTTATGCTTTTTTGATGAAGATCAACAGATATTGGAATTTATGCTCAACACTGAAGTATTCAAAGACGCGGCAATAGACGAGGCAGATCACGATCAAGCTTTGCAGGAAGAGCATGATAAATGCAAGGAGAACCCAATGCCCAAGGGTATAGTATCACTTGAAAATCTCTTTGATCTGCAAAGCCGATTTTACGGGCCCCCAAATGCCAAAGTACAAAGTTCCACCTTGGCACATCGCTAGGTGAACTTGGGATCAGATGATAACCCGAAGTTCATAAACCTTGGGAAATACTTCACCGACTAGGAGACACAGGCTTTTGCCCAACTATTTCGGAAGTATCAAGACGTATTTTCTTGGACATACGATGATTTACGTACATACGATACTCGAATTATTCAGCATGTGATACCCATGAAGGAAGGCATGAAGCCTTTCAAACATAAGCTCAGAAAAGTGCATCCTACTTTGGAACCGATGATTCTGAAAGAACTTAAGAAGCTTTTGGATGCACGCATCATCTTCAAAGTTCACCACTCCACATGGGTGTCAAATTTGGTCCATGTACGGAAGAAGTCTAGCGAGATCCGCTTGTGCGTGGATTTCCCGAATTTAAATGGGGCCTCAAACAAAGATAATTATCCGGTGACCCCTATGGAACAAATATTGCAAGTTGTGTCCAGATCCGAGATGTTATCCTTATTGGATGGATTCTCTGGCTACAACCAAGTGCTGGTAGCTGAGCCGGATAGATTGAAAACTACTTTTCAAACCAAATGGGGAACTTTCGCATTCAGACGCATGCCCTTCAGATTAATAAATGCGGGGGTGACTTTCCAACGGGCCATGGATATAGCTTTTTGTGGTTTGATAGGGCAAAGCATGGTGGTCTATTTGGATGACGTCACCATTTTTTTGAAACACCGGGGCGATCATTTACGCCACCTCAAGCAAATTTTTTAAAGGTGCAGGAAGTACAGGATTTTACTCAACCCAAAGAAGAGTGTTTTTGCGGTGGTAGAAGCGAATTTGCTGGGCCACATTATAACTAAGCAGGGCATTGTTGTAGATCCAGAGCGGGCGAAAGCCATTGCCCAGATTCCCCCCCCAGCAGTAAAAAATCTATGCAATATTTCCTGGGGAAAATCAATTTTGTACTTAAATTCATATCGGATTTCGCCCAAATAGTCAGGCCTTTGCGGGGGATGATCAAGAAGAATGTGATTTTCAAATGGAATCTGCCAAAGAAGGAGGCTTTCAACAAAATCAAGCAGGATATAGCTGAAGCACCATCCCTCCAAAGTCCAGATTTTAGCAGAAGCTTTATCCTGTATACTTTTGCTTCAGATTCATCACTTGTAGTTGTCCTCACGCAGAAAGATGGCAACAGTGATGGACGGCCTATATCCTTCATGAGTACAGGTTTACAAGGAGCTGAATTGAACTACCCTAAAATCGAAAAGCAAGCCTATGCAGTCTAGAAAGCAGTCAAGCATTTCAGGCCTTACATCTTGAAAAACCATGTCACAGTTTTCGTTCCCCACCTAGATGTCCACTCAATGTTCATGCAACAGGAGCTAGGTGAGAGGTGAGGAAACTGGGTGGCATGCCTGCAAGAGTATGACTTAGAGTTTAAACCAGTACACATTATTAAAGGAAAAGGACTATGCCAAATGGCTGCGGAGGTTGCAATTTCACATGGAGTTGAAGAAGAGTGTTGGGAATAGGAAATAAACATGTATTAGAGTGACCACACACCTCAGTAGAGAAGCCCTTCTTGGTACTCTGACATTTCGGGATACTTAGCCCATGGCATCCTAGACCCTGCTCTAACTGCTCAGCAGAAACATGCAATAAGGCTCAAAGATACATCTTACCAGCTGATCCAGGGTAAGATTTTCAAGAAACATTACGATGGAGTCCTGTTACGCTTCTTGGAACATGATGAAGCACATAAAATCTTGACCGAGCTGCACAACGGACCATCTGGAGGGAATTTTGCAGGCGATACCATCACCCACAAGATAATGTGTGCAGGATACTACTGGCCAACCCTTTTTAGAGATGCGCATGCATATGTCCGGAAATACACTCAGTGCCAGAAATTCGAAAACTGGGAAGCATGGCTAGCCACTCCCCTACTATCAGTAGCAGTGGAGGAACCTTTTCAACAGTGGGGTTTGGACGTGATTGGCGAAATCATACCTCACTCTTCCAAGCAATATCGGTATATTCTTACTACTACCGATTATTTCACTAGGTGGGTTGAAGCAACACCTTTATGCCAAATCAATGATCAAGAGGTAATAGAATTCATCACTCATTCCATCATCATTAGGTTTGGCATTCCAACTTCCTTGGTTTTCGATAATGCAACTTACTTTTCATCTTTGAAATTGTATGATTTTGCTCTGGAAAATGGTATTGTGCTTAAAAATTCTGCAAATTATTATCCCCAAGGAAATGGGTTAGCTGATTCAACTAATAAAAACCTTATCCACATCATTAATAAGACTCTGTTGTCCCACCAGCGCAACTGGAACAACGCTCTTTGGGCCGACTGTGTCACACCCAAATCCTCACTCGTCACCTCCCCGTATTTTCTTGTGTATGGAAAAGAAGCAGTTCTTCCTCCCCATTTATCTCTCCCTGCCCTTCAGTTTTTCCAAGAATGCCATGGTACCCCACGCCCCACCTTGCAGACCCGGATCGATACTCTACTTAAGCTGGAGGAAGAAAGGCAAAAAACCCAGGAAAATTTCGCCATCCACCAAAGACGGATCAAGAGATGGTTCGATAAAAAATCCGCAGGGAGTAAAAACTTTGAAGTAGGAGACCTAGTCCTTAAATGGGATAAAGCTCATGAAGAAAAGGGAAAACATTCCAAGTTCCAAGCCCTATGGACAGGTCCCTTCCAGGTTAAGGAGAAATTGGGTTCCCACACGTTTAGACTGCAAACTCTTGAGGGAAGAGTCGAGGTCCTCCTGGTAAATGGGCATGACCTCAAAAATTACTTCACTTAGCAGCCCTCAAAGGGCTATCCTACCCTTGTACCATATTTTCCACTTTCATTCCATTTCTATCAACAAAAAAAAAAAATTAAAAATTAAAAAAATGGAAGGCCTTGTCGGAGCCACGCAATTGGCACACTACGACAGGTTCTATGCTGATGGGAGGCCTTTCCTGAAAGACATGAAGGAGGTAAAAGCTTTCTTGTAATTGGCACCCAAAGGTAGCACATGACCTAGCTCAAGCCATCAAGCGTGGGGAGCCCACCTAGCAAGTTTGAGAGGGTGTCTGCAAAAAGAAAGTGCGATACAAAGACAACTAGATCGGAAAGGAACAGAGCTACTTCGGGTTACGTCAGGACATCCGGGACAAACCAAAGTCCTCATATCAGACCAGGAGCAACCTCTCTGCAAGTAAAATAAGTTGGGATCCCTCATCCGCCCAGGAAAAATTTCCCATCTCAAATAAGTGCCATGAGCACATCTAAATAAGTGCCTTAGGCACATTCAAAATAAGTGCAATAGCACACTAATAAAGGGTCAAGGATTGAGAAAGGATTCCTGTGCAGAGAGGTGATGTAACAACTCCACCGGGGTAGTGACCAGGCTTGCTTGTAGCAGAGCAATGTTCATGACTCCTAGGCAGTGACTCTGTCGGGACCGAGATGTTTGCAGGCAGCAGAGCAACACGATGTGGAAAAAATAATCGTACCGGACCCTGTAGCTGCCTGGAGTTCTCTAGCCCTTTGGGTTAGGAAACTTGAAGAAATGAAATTTGATTAACCAGCACCCAAACAAGCCAGCAGGGCAATCAACCTCGTAAGGTGTCAAAGGCAAGGTAGTGGTAACCTTAAGGCAAAAAGAACATCTAGTGAAGGCCCCTCCCTCCCCCCTCCAAGGCCAACCATCGGCAGAGACTCTGAGTTCAACTAATGAATCGCCATTTTTTGTAGCCTCTACAACACCCTCCAAAAAAACCCCCACTTTAATTTTTTTTGGAGCCCCTTAAGCACAAAGAAAAGTTAAGTAAAGAGTCGGGAGGGCTAAGTCGTTGAGTCGCAAACCTCAAATTTGTGGAAAACAGCAACCCCGCGACCTTGCAACCTCACGACCCTGAGGTCGCAAGGTCGCAAGGTTGTAAGGTCGCATCCCTCTCAAATCACCATGCCTTGCGACCCCATGACCCCATTAATGGCCCACACATGTGACCTTTTTATATATAGGAGGTCACTGGGTCGCATTTCGCATATGCAGCAGATAGAAAAAAAAATGCCTCTGACAGGTCGACTGGAGCGCTATTTTCCTGGGTAAGTTTCCGTTTTCATCCTTCTGTTTTCTTTTATGGTTATTCTTGCCTAATCTCTCATTCCTCAGCCTTTAAATTTCCCCCTACCTCAGCCATTGTTTTCATTTGTCACTTAGGGTTTCCCTTTTGATTCCAACATTCAACCTACTTGCCCAACTTATCACAAATTCCTCATCCAACCTCTCATGGCCTGTATCCTACTTCAAAAGCTATCCCCTGGCTCTTTCTGGACCCATTTAGCCCTGTGTTTTTCAAGTTAAGGGGAAAAGAAACTTCACGCCGCGCACGCCAAAACCCCGGTAAGCCCTAGTGCGACTTGCGACCCTGCAACCCTGCGACCCAGTCGCTAAGTCGCCAAGTCGCAGAGTGCTCTTCCATTTTTTTTTTCCTCAGCTTCACGACTTAGCGAACTAGCGACCTAGTCGCAAGGTCGCAAGGTCGCATTTCCACCATTTCCCACAACTTGTGACCCCGCGACCCCGTGACCTGGTCGCAAGGTCGCAAGGTCGCATTTCCGCCATTTCTCACAACTTGCGACCCCGCGACCTAGTCGCAAGGTCGCAAGGTCACACTTTTCCCATTTTTTCACAACTTACGACCCAACGACCCGCGACCTGGTCGCAAGGTCACGAAGTCGCAAATTCTTAAAAATATCAACATCGCGACCTTGCGACCCTGCGACCCAGTAGGCCACTTCTTCAGCTCTACCTGTGTCCCCAGTTGAAATAATTGATAAGCTGTAACTGGTTTTGTATCATCATGTCATCTTTCTTATATTGGGATTCTTTCATGAATATGACAGGTGAATTCGAAGCAGACTTGGAGTGTATACTGGTCCCCTCATATTCAAGCGACATGGGACCTCCAGTATCTTAGAAAAAAGACAAGAGCCTGGTAGTGGAGGATGTAGAGATGGACATACCAATGTCCCCACCCCCGATCTACAGAGATACACTATGCACATTTGCCAAAGGGGACAGCATGCGCTGGTACCAAGTGTACCAAGAGTTCACTAGAACAGAATTCCCACAGGACCTCCCTGATCGAGAGATATACTTAAAGGTCAAAAGGTCTAAGCTACATCTTGCAGGTGCCCATCTAGCTATATTCCCATCCCCAGAGATGGTAGATTGGATTATACAGAAAAATGACCCCAAGAAGTTCGTAATCAGGGATAGCGAAGGCAAAGCTTTCGCAACACTCAAACACTCAGACACTCATGTTTATTACTCTTTGCCTAAGCGAGAAGAATAATTCACAGAAGAATGGGCTATCGGCCATGCAGTTCCTATAGTTGACACTATAAAGCAGTGGTGGGAGGAGCCTGAGAAATTTAAGGTCAAGAAGGACCAGGAATATCCAGTGGCGAGCCTTAGGAAAGTATATAAATTAGTGGCTGCCATGCTTTGTAGATTTTACGGGCGCCCCGATGCCACCACCTTCAATGGCACGTGGGCAACTCTCATGGAGTATGTCACAGCACATGGCACCCATTTCAACTGGGCTAGCATATTGATGACCTCCATGCATACAAAATTACCCTTAGCATTGGTACCAGATGAAGGAATGCCTTCTGAATTCTATATGGCCTCTTATTTGTTGGATGCCATTTGTTCAAGGTTTCACTTTGAGGGATGGGTGCATAACTGGGATCCAAAACAGACCCGTGCAATCCACTTACAAACCAAGGTGTTTTGGGATTCCAGGTATAAACAAGACATAGAGCCGATCTCCCAAGTGTTTGGCCAAGAAACTCCTTGCATGTCTTGGTAAACCATGGAAATGCTAGTCAAGGTGGCGCATTGGTTCGCATTCGCCGAGTACACATTCATTCGAGTCTTTGGCTATGCCTTGATTTTTCACAGACAGAATGCTCATGCAAGAGTTATGTTTCAAAATGTCTTCCGGTTTCTCCAGGGTCCTGTCCAAGGGTAAGAAGAAACCGTGGCCTACACTACCCATCACTATCAGCGCATACACAGTCAAAGACTTCAGAGAGGTAGAGGAAGAAGTAGAAGAGATGCAAAGTTACCACCTTTGGGCCTTAAAGCACCAGACATATGACCCGGAAAGGATAGTTCCTTATCATTGCAAGTGGGCTAAGTTCAAATGGAGCTACTAGCACATGAAACGCCCGGTGGAAGATGTCAGAAGAAATTGGTAAAATGCAGACCGACAACTAGCTTCGGGGGCAGACCCTGGCCAAGAAGACCCAGATGACCAAACCTTGGAAGACAGGAGTCGTGAATTAGGAGGTGCTTCTTCTTCTCTAGCTAAAAAGCCTCGAACCAGTACAGGGCATAGTACTTCTACCCAACAGAAAGAAATAGAAGCCCAAGCCCAGCAAGAAATAGAGAAGAAAATGAAAGAAGAAGAAGATAAGCGCAATAAGAGCCTAAGGTAAGAGCAGAAGAAAAAGCAGGCCGAGGAGGCCAAGACGAAAAAGGAGAAACAGGAGGTGGAGGCTGCAGTATAATGGGAACTCAAGAAAGAGTTAGATAAAGTGGAAGCCGACCGCTAGAAGAAAGCAAAGCAAGATGCAGCAGCTGAGCGTAAAAGGAAAGCTGAATTGGAAGCAATGGAAGAAGCAGAGCTCAGGCGGAAGAAAGAACATGAAAAGGTAGAAGATGAACGCCTAAGAAAAGAAGAGGAAGAAAGGAAAAAGAAAGAAGAGGAGGATGCAATGCTAGAAAACATCGAGGTATCTCCCTTTGAGGTACCTCTAGTTAGTACATGAGCCACACTCTCCGATGTCAGTTCCTCCCAAGAGAAATAAGAGGAGGTGTTCGATCTCACCAAGCTCACGTACGATCAATTTTCCTTCAAAATCTGACAAGAGAAAAGGAGATGCCTAGTGCAAAATCTTTCCACATCATCCATAGTCGCGACAGGAAAAGACATAGTCCTCGATACTAGGACTAATCCTGTGATGATAGCATCAGCTGGCACAACTTTCAATGTAGCCACAGAAGAGAATGTAACCAAAATGAGTAGAGAGATCTTCTCTCTACAAAATAGGCTACATGAAGCAGAGCAGCGGGAGGAAAAATAAGAACAGGAAAAGATGGCATTGAGAGAGGAGGTTCAACAACTCTGAAACAAAACTCTCCTTGTCAATGAAGTGCCACTTACCATTCAAAGGGAGTTTGATATATTAGAGACTACCACGAGGCAAGTTTATGGAGAAATTTTTACCATAAAACAAACAGTCGCCCCCTTGGTGAAAGCCCAAACGGAAACTAAGCAAAGGCATGAGCAGCTAAAGTAAGCCTCAGCTGCCTTGGACAGAACGATGGACTGGACAGCGCGGTACCCCCAGGCTCCCGAAAATTTTCCAAAGAAGGACTGGATTCAAATGCAATATGCCAAATTCTAGATCCGTATGAAAATGCAGTCCAAGGATAAGCTATCCAAGGACCTAGACAAGGCTATGGCTGCATATGAACATCTAATCAGTGGCATCGATTGAATGCACATCTTATATCACATTCCATCGCTGGGCGCATTGGATGAGGCGAAGACATGGGAGCAAGTGAATCAAGAGATCTAGTCATTTTTGCAGCCCATTAAGAAAGCTACTGCCACTTCCGACCTTGCAGTGTCACAAGAGAACCTGGGCTAGTTTCTTGTCACACCAGTTTGGGTCTACACCAAGCTCGCCTCTCTATCCAACCAGATCTCAGAGAAGAAGGAGAATCTAATCCTAAACGCCTTGGAGTGTATGCATCGACTGAAAGAAGAGGTCCCTTTGGTTTCTCCCATAGCAACAGATTATCAGACTTGGAAAAACTTCCTCAAAGGACAACAGATTGATGCCCCTGATCTCACAATTGCACGCACATCTTCATAATATGGTGGTTGTAGATCGATCGGAGCATTTGGAAACAGGTTGCAGGTCACGCCACCCAGTCAGGTCATAGGTCGCATTGCCCAGCTAGGTCACAGGTCGCAGTTCCCTTCCAGGTTGCAAGGCAGCTCAACAGTCAGGCAGGCGAAGAGTCAGGAAGCCCAAAGGGAAAATTTTGATCTATAAAACTCCCTCCGGGGAAAATGTAAAGGATCTTTTTTTTGGGACTTAAGAGCTATACAACATTGTATTGAAAGATAACACTCTTGTGCATATGAATACAGATACTTGTTTAAACTCCTTTTGGATCTGATGTGTTTTGCTATGCGAACACTATGAGTATTTCTTATACAGTTTTGAAAATATTTTGGTTAACGAAGCTGCACTTTTAGTGGCATAATTTACGCATTATGGTTATCTGTACTTGTGTTAATGATGTTTAGTTAATTTTTCTTTCTTAATGGATGCTAATGAATTTTCTTATTAGCATTTGTTTTATCTTTCACGAATGTAAAGGGGGCTTCTCACCATAACAAATTGTTTCTTTTGTGGTTAGAACAGCCTACAAGCATAACCCCAATGATGTGTTGTTAACAACACCTCCTTTGGCATCTATGCTTCATTATTCGTCTCACTATGCATAGTGTTATATACGTGTTTAACACATCAATCATGTATCTTGTATCATTTGAATAAGTGTGTGTCCGTATGTTTAATCGCGTTCTTTTGAGACCAAAGGGAAGGTGAATTAAGCAGTAGCTGGACCCACACCTCGGACAGGATCCCTATTCCAAACGGTTCAAGGTCTAATTAGGACTTTCTACCAGGGAGATCCCCTACTGTTGGCCGGACAGATTTTCCCGTCAACAGGGGGAAACGAAGTATCTAAGGGGAGAGTGTGCATTGCAAAGCACCCCTGAATGGGAGACAATGCTATGAAAAGTATTGATTCTTGAGTAACAGTGCATTGGGCGCAGCAAAGAAAAAAATTCAAGCTACTAAACACACTTTTAATGCAATTATTTGTTTCAAAAGCCTAATAATTGAGATTATATGCTACTGGGTGGATATGTAGAGGCAAAAACGCACCAAGGATGAAGGGAAACTCCCGAACGGAGTCGTCAATTTGTTATGCGGAATTATGAATTACGAATAAAACACATTCCCTAAATGTGGTGCTATGAATTTAGAACAACAGATAAAATAATTTGCATACACCTTTCCTAAGAGTAAATAGATACATAGAAATATAGAGGAACTTACTTGTGATCTAAGCACTTCCTATTCTCCTTCTATCGCTCTTGTTGTAGCTTCCAATCAAACTTTGATTGCTAGACTAGTTCCTGTAAGTATAAACACTAAACAGTAAAGAGATTTCAATATTTAGATGGTTATTTATATTAATCAATTAATTCAATGAAACATCGAACATATACGTCAGCTAATAATCCATGATATGAAAGATATAAACATATATAGATACGTATGTGGGAAAATGAGCATCAATATTTATTAATGGATAGAAGGGGGAGGTTATAACCAGCGATTGATTTGATGTCACCAACTCCAGCATCGTCTCAGCCTCATAACAATGAACATATCTCCAAAAACATATCATTATAATCACACGCTCAATTGAGAATCCAACAACATTTCTTTACCAAATTTCTTCCTTCTCAAGCACTGGGACATGTGCTCAATTTATAAAACTGAAGGTAGTTTCTCAATCAATGAATTTCTAATAATAGGCAAGACATGTTCCTAAGTTTAGATGTGTTATATGGACAAATGGATTTGAATTTTTACACATATGGACTCTTATAGAAGGCACTGGCCATGTGGAGATTCTGGAACAATGATAATTTCGCTCCCAATTGAGCAACGTACTCTTGAATGTCGAGAAGTGCTTTGGAGAGCACCCTTGAATGGAGGTAACTGCATATGCAAAGTTTTTAGTCCATTGAGAGTCTGCGTTGGTGAGCTCATAGGTGATATAACATCTACTTAAAATCTCGGAAACCTTACAATGGAAGTCATTGATTATTTTTTCTTGTTCCTTGTCTTAGGGCATGTAGCAACTGAAATGATAGGGGATGATAGACCCTATTTCATTGGTTTTTGGGATGATCCCCTGTTTAACCAGGTCATTGGGAATGGTGCCCAAATTGACCTATAAAAATAGTGATAATACATGCATATACACCATGGCATGAGGAATGTACACAAGCCATAACAACACAGTCAAAATAGAGACACATGGGCAGCTGCAGGTATGCAAGAAAGAGTGTGAGTTGGCATGGTAAAATGGTCAAAACACATTCAAAAAAAATATATGTAATTCTATTGTTATCCTTCACCATTAGAACACAAAAATAGCTCTGTGTTAATCCTTTCTTCCATCATCACAACCATACTTAAGCTCCAGAAGAGGAGGATAACGCTGTGAATACACATGCACGCATAACACCCTCGTGGAAGAAGGAAACAAGAAAGAAAACTCAAACATTAAAGAGAGGGTTGCATAAAATAGAGAAGCATGAATAGAGAAGAAGTTGCATAAGAAATAGTCAAGGAGATAAAATAGTTTTGTGGATAAATAAGAACGTATGCATTGTTTTTAACGAGAGGATTGAAGGTCGAGATCTCCTGTTTGCCAAGTTGACTAAGCTTACCAACAAACATCAAAAATTATACAAAAAGGAAAGGTAAGAAATCACTTCTGGAATTTTATTAGTAGTTGAATGGATTTCAGGGGTAGTTAAGCCCGAGATAATGTCTGAGATGTGTCATTTTATAAAGAGTTAAACTTCAGTTATAAATTAGAAATCTTTCCACCATTAAACCAACTCTACCACCTATGTAATGAGTGAATTCTGAGAGATGTTGAAGATGAGTTCTAATTGAAGTGAGATTGTTTAAACATGGGAAAATGAGTTATTAACTCATATATATCTACAATATTGTTTCCAAATCAGGTAATCAAGCTCGAAACATGAATTCCTCCATGCGTAGTTATGAAATTGTTACATGTGAAAAATACAGAGTTCCATTTTTCTTACACATAGTGAGATTTTCATAGCACAGTGAGAAAATTCTTCATTATCATACACACAATGAGAAATTTTTTCATTCTCATACATGCAGTGAGCACATTTTTCATATGCACAATGAGAATTTTTAATAGAGAAAGGATTTTTGAGAATTTTTTTGGCAAAACTGAGGTTGACGCATGAGTTATGAAGCAGCAAAAATAGTGTCAAGGTGTTTTTATGATATTTTTACCCAAAGAGATAATTTTTTTATCTTTTTTAAAGAACATTGGACTCATTTTTGAAGTAGATCAGAAGATTGAAGAAGACTCAATCAAGACAATAATTTCATTTCTTTTAAGGAGCTTCAAAAGAACAAGCAAGCCTAATTTCCATGGTGATTACCCATGAATAAAAGTACATGAATAAAAGACAGAAGAATATATATATATATATATATATATATATATATATATATATATATATATATATATATATATATATATATATATATATATATACATGTATTTTTGTTTATGATGAGGATGTTAACTGTCCAAGTGTAAATTAATTGGTATACAGAGCACATGGAAAAAAAAATAGAGTCAAAGGAATTCAAGATAGAGAACTGGGGAAAGAAAACTATAGAAAAATTGTATCAAGCAAGGTTGATAGGTTTCCTTCATAAATTCAATGGGCATAGTGAGAAAATTACACAAGAATTCATAAGATATTATGAACAAGGACAAACAATAGTGGGTGACCTCTCAATACCACTAAACCCATAATTCCTTTCATAAGCTATAGACCTTCCATTAGCAGGAGAAGAATACCACAAAGGCTTACATTTCAAAGAGAAGGGTTGGACATTCCTTTTAGAAAAATATAAAAAATGGTCTTTTGATAGAGCAAAGGGAATCTCAAGAGACTGGTTGAGTGAGCCATGGTATAAACTAGTATTAATCATCCAGAGATATTTTACGTATGATAATATTTTCATTATAGTCTATCTTTGCCATATTAGGCTAATACAACACATGAAAAGGATAATCCAAGATTAATCTACCCTATTTATTCTAAAAAAGTTTGATCAAAATGATAGAGGGTATTAAAAATAAAATTGGAACAAAATAAGCACACATATATCATCAAGGCCTCATAAAAATACTTGTAGAACATCAAGTGAGGAGCAAGTAGTTGATTTGGAGAGAATTTTTGGTTCAACATCATCTTAAGGGACAAACTACAGAGGAAAAATTTGAGCAAATGCATGGCAATAGGATCATTATGAATTCTCCAATGTATCCTAGAAATATATCGAAGAAGAAACAAGATATTGTCATGATTAAGAAAGAAAGATCCTTCTTTTTTGTTCCTAGGAATCCTAGGAAGAAAATACATGAAGAACCAAGTGAAAAAGAAAAAGATGCAAAGGTAGAAATAGTTGAACCTCTAACATTATCCAAACAAGTCAATGAGATATTGAAAAGAATGGAAATAGATGTACAAGAAGAGCCTTTAGAGAAGGATTCATACTTTGAGCATGCATGGATAGGAGCCACTTCATTACATTCATTTTCCAAAGAGACAGTGGGAGAATAAAAATAGTTGTAACAAGAAGAACACCTCAAGAAAATAGAAGAGTTGACAAGGGAGTTAGAGGCCAACAAGATTTTAGAAAATCACTTGAAGAAAGAAAACAAAATGTATAAAGAAAATAATAAAAATCTAATCAGATAAAATGAGGAATTGACCAAAAATATTGGAAATCATGAAACAAATAACACTCTCATTTCCAAACAGGCTTATAGATGGCTCAATGAGAATAGAACATGGCAATACAAATATGAAAGACAGAAGGTAAAGGCCACCATTTACAAGGAAGGAAGGTATGAGGGTATTGATTTCCTTCTTCAATCTGTACAACAAGAAACTACAGGATCAAGGTTAGTGAGCACATCAGCACTCAGAAGGTCAAAGAGGAGAAAGCAAGCATGAGGACATGCTTGAAGATCAGCAAGGGGGAGATGTTGGCCGTCAATTTTGGTCAATTTTGCTTACTAAAAATCCACCTAATTTCCACCATTTTCCACATTATATCATACACATATGCCTTATTTTCACTTTATTATGAATATTTAGGTAAACAAATTATTTTTTTTCAATTTTTATATATTTTTCTAAAAAATGGGTTTTAAGAGTATTTTTGGACATAACTAAAAATTCCCGTAATTGCTTCATGGAAGTCATATGTTCAGGACACCCAAGCACGAGATGAGCATATATTTGGAAAGCTTGGGAACCATGGAGGGAAAATCATCTATTGGTTCAGTCAAACTGAGCTAAAACAGGCTTAATCAATGTTGGTCAAACATGACCTATTTTTCAGAAATCCCTAGGAAATAGGGCATAATTAGTAGTTTTTGGGATTTTTCCAAATTTTGTATAACTGAATGGATGAGTTTGACCTAGATGGATGGGATTAGGATAATAAAAGGCCGTTAGAGAAATTTTATCATAGTTTTTTTTTTATCATTTTTATATTTATACCAAGCTTATGAACCATTCAAGCATGGAAAATTTGTATAATTTCATATTGATACTTCTGAATATTGTGAGTTAATTTGAGGAACCAATTCCACCTTCTTTCTCTGTTAAATTTTGCGGATGATTGACTAAATTTGCAGTAGCTAAAGTTCTTCAAGTGTGCAAGGAAAGGGTGGAGGGCCCCCACACCAAGCTAAGTACACTTTTTAGTTAAATTAGCTTAATTTTCATGAACTAGTTTTTCTTCAGATTTGTTCAGTTATTTACTTATGTTTGCTAATGAATATTGGTTTAATTCTAATCTGCATGTGAAGGGACAAACAAGTGTTTAAGTTAAAATCTCCTTCTATCTTATCTAAGAACAATAACTAAAATTCATATTCTTTTCCTTGTTTGAAGTTATTTTTTGAATTTCTAGTTTTAATGCAATGGTAACAATGATGAATAGAATTGTGAAGAAGGACACCATGGACCTCCTCAGTTAGGAGCCTCTTCTCCTACTTTTTATGCATCATAAGCTATTTTCCATCAGTTAATTTGTTTCTCTTCATGAAAGTAGTACTGTGGGGAAGGAAAAATAGGATCTCCTGAGTTAGGAGCCTCTTCCCTCACTTATTACATATTGAATTAGAAATTACTTAGTTAGATTTTATATTTGTAATATTCATTTATTTATATTTTAGAATAAATTTGTAATATGAATTTCCATCAGTTTAAACATTTTATCTTCTAAAAATTGACTACATCCGAGATCCATATATTTTGGACATTCTTCCAAGTTTAGAAACCCAAACTGATAATTAAATACTTGTGTTAGTTTACCAAGTAAATTGACCCAACAATAGTCACGAAATTTACATGACTCGCAAAGAATTGTTCCTCCAAACAAGGAATAGGAACTATGATACCCCCCCAGACATTAACCCATCAGTTACAATTATGAGTGCACCTATTGCATCGTTAACCATATCCAAAGTACCTATCAAGAACATTCGAAAAATGTTCAAGGGAGAAACCAGGTGCATAGTTGTTACACAACAATTTGTCACTGTCCTTGTACTCCCCATTCCTTGATCCTGTAGGACCCATATAGTGACCCTTGCGTAATTTCCAAGCATGGAATAAATACCCCTAAACCAAATTTTGTCTACCAATTCATCTCCCTTTACAACTTTTCTAGAAGATCCGTATATAAACCTAGTTTTCAAGGTTTACACTTTGTCTCATTGTCTGACCCACGCCGATAGTAGATATTTTCACTGAGACCCATGCCAATCGGTGCTCTGTCTTAATGTTAGACCCATGCTGATCCTATTTTGGTAAGTTTTTAAAAATAGAAATGAAGTTTCCATGACTAGAAGCTTCGCGAGGTAGTGAGCTAGAAGTTTCTTTTGAGGATATGGCCAAATAATTCCCCTTTTGGATTCTTATTCCCAAGAAATAAGAATTACTCCAAAGGATAAGCTCTTTTCCCATTATTTGAGGGCCCATAGCCTCCTCCCCCATTTTTATATAAAGAAACCTATTTCACCTATGTTGCCTTAGTTAGAAAGTTAGAGCAATCATAGAGAAGAGAAGAAATTATAGCTTCAGGAGAATAGTGCAGAGTGTGATTTTTTTTGTGTGTTGAGAACGTAGTGAGGTCATAGACCTTTATGTATGAGGGTGGTGCAAATGTGCTTGGATACAGAATTTTCGAAGGAGATCCTCAACATCAAGGCTTGGTTGTAAACTCCTCTTGTATTTATCATAATAAAAGGAATCTGATGTTTATCTTCTACTCTTGTTTATATTTATAATGAGATTTCAAGCATTCCTTGATCAGTTATATAGGTTGTAATTTTTTTTTATTTTTGTCATGATTTTACGTTTGTCATGGTGTCTTGACTGTCTGAACAGGTAATCGAATGTTGGTAGCGATGTATCGAGCTTGAGGAGAGCGACAGATGAAGAAGCTTCGATGGAAGACGACAACATAGCATCAGAACAAGGTAGGCCATCTTCCTTGATCTGAATTTCATTTAAAATCTAGGAAGGTAGATGTTAGTATGTTCCTGTAGTTTCTAGACCCACCCTAGGGCTAGATGGATCGCATCTATCTATAGAGGGGATTTACCTACAAAATAATAGGACATCACTCTAAAGCTTCTCATAGCTATAACATAGTTGATGATTTAGCACAATCACCAATTGCTATGTTAGCCTTCAAAGTCCTACAATCGTGCCCAAGATAATGGAAAGCCTTACCTTCCGCATTAGGTGCAATTGACCCTTCTGATTCGCGCATAATGGTTTTCGACCTAGAAAAAGAAAAACCCATGCTTCCTTCTCTGTTCGCTTTCCAAATACCAGTTTCAGTTCAGAACATCACCATTCACCAATGCATCATTGATTAAGGAGCATCCACATGCATAATGTCTAAATCCGTTTGGAAAAAATTAGGATCACCTGAACTGAAACCATATGACATGATTCTTAGAGCATACGAGGGTCGCCCTTCAACCCCCATCGGCTTATATCAAAATGTCCCTGTAAACCTAGACAAAAAGACGGTACTTATAAACACTGAAGTCTTAGATGCATAGCTAGACTATAATATACTACTCGGGCAGAGTTATATGTATGCCATGACTGCAATCACGTCCTCTATATCTAGGGTAAAATGTTTCCCCATGATGATCAAATCATCACCATCAACAAGCTCACATACTACGATAAGAAACCCATGATGGATCTCGATGTTGTGTTACCGTACGTAGAAACAAATACAGAACCACTTACATTGTATACAGAATTTGGCCCTAGCTAGTTCAAACCATCATCCATCATAGGGTCCTTTCTAGGAGATCTCCCTGTCATACCAGAGGGGGCCCCAGAAATCATGGGGGAACTAGTGTGAATGATTCTCTCATCAAACACCGAAACTATCCCAAACATAGAAACTAGTAGTATGGAGGCTGAAGCCACTACCACAACATTCCTACCCTATGCCATTTTGCAAACCCCATGTTTATACCCCCCACCTGGTTTTCTATCAAAAAAAGACTTGGAAACTATAACATTTACGAATATGGCTTTCGCAATACCCATGTTGTATTTGGTCCCACCATCCATGCTAGGAAGTATAGGCATCATCTCTACAGGAATAACCCTTATCGCCCCTTAGGAGGCTACCATGGTTAACAAAACACCTGTAGCAGCACTGACGAATGTGACCAAGAAAAATAACAAAAAAGGGAAGAAATTCAAAACCCCAAAGTTACCTAGGGAATTACAACCTTGTGCATTGTGTGATATCGTAGGCCATCCTAATAATATTTTCCAAGATTTAGACAAATTAAAACCTTTTCTACACATTGAAATAAATGTCACGACCTCAAGTTCCCATAAAAAGGAATAGGCCACGAACAACCAAGGGAAGGCATTACACACCAAAAATTAGTGTGCCATATGCGACCATTATGGGCATTATACACATAATTTCCCAGAGATTCCACTATATGGGGATGCCTTGAAAGCCATATAGAAATATTACCAACAGGACCCTTCAGCTCCATCCATGCAAATGGACAAGGGAGAACCTAAAACCATATTGTACATATAAGAGGAGCCTACATATTTCTCATATACAGTCACCCCAATGGACCAAATAGGATGGAGGCCACACTACTAGCCCGAGTTTGTGCACTGTGTGATGAGCCTGATCACTTAGTCACACAGTGTCCTGAGTTAAGGGTGTTTAACCATAGGTGTCAAGTCTCGCGTGCTGCCCAAAGAAACTTAGTTCGACATCAACGACATACATGTTAGATTTTTCAAAGAAACCATCACATGTGTTAGCCCAGGTATGTCAGTGATAAAATGAATCTTTTAGTTTTTTTCCATAAATTCATTGGTCAAATTGTTTTTACTTTTTCGAACCAGTTCTCAAAAAATAATTTTGGTCATTGAAGAGGTATAAACCATGTATGTTGCTCCTTCATTTCATTTATTGCCACAATTCTCAAATTCATCACCATCATCAGTTTCAAGGTAACCATATCCATCATCATCATTCAAGGTCTAGGTTTATGTCATTTCATTTAATCTAGGTCACTGTTTAGGTTCATCCCTCCCTTTGGAAAAATCTTCAAATTTTCATAGAACACAAGGCAACAACCCTCCATTCCATTAATAGAAATCTAATGAAGGAGAAAGCATGTTTATGAAGATGAAATAAAAGCCATATTTCTAGTTTCATATGTTGAAGCTCCAAAAAGTTCCAAACAACTCCATTTTTTTCACTATGTCATGAAAAATTGCAATTTTGTCTCACTTTATTATGAAAGGATCCAAAAAGTCATCTTGACTTTCAGAGCTTAAAAGGAGGTCAAGTTCGACCTACTGACTCAGTATAATACAAAGAACTCTTTTCCAATTTTCAAACACACCTCATATTGTTTTGAAAAGGGTCAAATCCAAAAGGTGAAAAAGTTCACAAGGGTTTAAAAGGAGTCTCAGTGTTTCATGAAAAGGAGAAGTCTTGTTTCATAAAACAAGAAACATTTGTCCTCATATTTCATTCAAAATTCCATCAAAACACTTCAAGTTTCAAATAATTCGAAAGAAAAAGAAAAGGGTCATTTTCAAAGAATTTTTCCCTCTTAGGTCATTGTCAAGAGGAAAAGCCATTTCCATGTGCAAAAGGGTTCAAAAGTTTTTATAAGTGTTAAAGGAAAGGGTAAGAGGCATTTAAAATTTTATAAAAAGCCAATCTAATTCATTATACCCTTTCATGTGAGTGAGAGAGCAGCTCTCCTTTTCATTTTCCCTCCATAGCTCCTCAACTTCAAAGCATAATCCTCAAATCCCATTAAAATCACTTGCAACTCATCAAAATCCATTTGTGTTACGCTTCTTGGCTTTTCATTCCACTCGCGCATTACATTGTTATGCTTATGTGGATGCTGCATAGAATTGTTACCTTTCTCAATTTTAGCATAAGCAGTACACAACCATTTTTACCCTCCTGTAGAGTGCAAAAACTCCATTATGATGCTCCTCTAGAGTGCAAAAACTCCATTAGGCTCCTATAGGTGACATTTTCCTGGGTTTTGAATATCGGGAAACCCTCCAAACATTCAAGATCGTGCTCTAAAATTTGGTTTGGCCTCCATAAATGGTAAGTAACCATTTCTTGCTGCTGTTTGGATTGATTTTGAAAGTTTTTACAATCTTTTCATGTCACTTATCTCCAGCATGTGTTCACTATCCATACACACATTTGTTTTGAAATTCTTGTTAAAACCCTAACCTATTCATTAATTAAACCCTAACCCTATCACATAAAATATATCCATACAACATCTATACTCCATTATCAGAATCCTATTAGCTATATCACCATCCATAACATGTTTTACACCATCAAAACCCTAATTCTAAGCTATTTTACACATTAAACAGTGAAAACATAGGGTGACTGTGTTTTAGGGTTTTGAATACCCTACCCCCCTCCATTTAATTTCATTCCACCTTCATTGTGGAGGTAACTTTCCATCCTATCCACTGAAATTTTCTTAGAATTTTAATTAACTCCATGGCCCTCAAATACTAAAAAAATTTTTACACTAGTTTTTCCCATAGTCAAAATTGGGAATTGACTGTGTTTCGAGGTTTTCGCCATCCTAGACCTATCCAATTCCCTTCATTCCACTTTCATTGTGGATTCAAGATGCTACCCTATCCACTAAATTTTTATCATAATTTTTACTCAACCCTATCACCCCCATTGCATCTGACTAATTTACCCTACTATTGCACACGTTATTCTCACAGTCAAAATTGGGAATTTCCCATGTTTTAAACATTTTGACACCTTCAACGCATCCATTTTATCTCATTACACCTACAAATTGAAGCTAACATACAACACTACCTACTCAAAATTTTCTATAATTTTTCTCAGCTTCAAGGCCCTTAATTTCATCCACCAAATTCACACCTTCCTACACTCTGTTTTTCCAGATTTCCACTCATTCACTCATTTCATTGACACCCTACGGTTTTCATCATTCTAGTGAAAAACACCATGGAAAGTGACATGAATATATTCAAGGGAGGGCACCACCTTAGGCTTGAACCATTCACCATTCACGATATTAATGCTTCACCATTGGCCAGATGATGCTTTGAAATAATTTAGTGTTTGAAATTTTGTGAAAGGCTTATGGAAGGAGGGTGTCATCTTCAGTTGTCCAACCTATTTGAAACAAGCTATAGTATGGGAAAGTTCACTCTTGCAGGTATGATATCAGCCTATCATCAGACCTAATTGCTTCAGCTACACGTATCCCTTCTCATGGAGAGGAGTGGTTCAAGGGTATGGACCTAGACATTCAAAACTACAAGCAATTCTTCAAGCCTCATGCTAGAGAGCATACAAAATTTATTTTTCCTTTCATACATATCACAAAAAAGTATGCTCCTCTGATGATGTTCATAATGAAGTACTTCACATGTGAAGGAATATTCTCTAGGCTATATAGGTATCACATCAGGCTTTTGATGCATTTTACCTCAGTCAAAACACTTGATTTGCCTCATTATTTATATAGGAGATTGATTAAGATGAATGCGAACGTTCAGAGCAAAAGGGAACATCATCATACTATTCTCTTTCATCATGGCCTAATCAACCTCATCGTGTTGCATCACTTTTCCTCCATAAACATGACCTGCGAAAACTTCTTGGAGATATTGTCACCAACACATTCTGTCTTTCCTATTACATCATCAGAACAACCAATGGAGATTGGATCTTCTATCATGCATATTCAGCCTTCATATTTCCCTATGTTTGTGGGATTTTATCACACATATGAGAGAGGGAAGATACACGTAGTTTTCCCTAAGTCTACCAGGAGTTTTCTTACACTTGGCACCCATGTTGAGCAACGTTAGATATAGGAGCAACCTCTCTTAAATCAACATAATTAGTTCATACTATTGGAGGATGAGGTATCAAAGCATGGGGAGGTTAGATCAATTTAATACATCATCAAAGAGAAAGATAAAGATATACAAGAATTAAAAGAAGCCTTATCAATTTCCCAATCCCTGTAATGTTCCTACTTAGCCTTAGCTAAGAGGAGACATTCAATTTTGATTTAATTTATGTTTTATGAATAAATGAATAAATGAGGACATGTAAAAATTCTAAAAATTCTGAATAAATCAATGCCCATGTGAACAAAGACAAATCAGGGCTATGTAAATATTCACTTGCAGGTGTGAAATAGGTTTGAGTCAAGACTGGGTCCACCTTGACCAAATCAACTCCGCTGTCTAGGTTCATTGCATCTCCAAAAGGGTCTGCGCAGTTCTAGAAGGGAGCCTCTAATGTGAAGAGGGCTAACTCATCAAAGTGTTTTAGGGTTTGCAAGAGCTTTCTCATGTTATAAAAAGGAGGAGAAGGCACATGAAGAGGTTGTTGATAGATCATATTTCTGAAGTATTTGTCTACTTAGACAAATACCATTCTCTGTTGTTTAGTGGAGGATTGTGATTGGAATTCCTATTTAGGGGTTTCATCTATTCCCTTGAGGATCATTGGAGGAGTTCTTTGCTGATGTGAGCCGCTATCTGGTTTGAGACCAAGCTCTATTTTCATGAGCAGCGTTGTCCCATTGAGGGTTTTGCAGCTGCTACAAGTGGTGTTTTAGATCTACTTAGATCTAGCTTGTTTTGAGAGAATTTTTCTATTGGAGTGCGTTCTTCAACCTCCAAAGAGAGATTCTATCTATATTTTGTATCTGATCTGCAATTTCAGTTAGTTTATTCAGTCTCCTTCAGCCTCTGCGCAGTTTCTGCTCAATATTGTGTTATTTTGTGAGAGGGTTTTCTTATTTTAGTTTTCCATCAGATTAGAGGAAGATCTCTTGGTGTCAGGCTTCCCTTCCCTTGGTGATCCATGGATTGGGTTTCTGATCCATGTCTCTATAGATCTGATCTCTTTCAGAACTAAAATTTATCTTCATAAATTCCTAGGTTTTCTGTAGCACTGCAATTTGTAATTCAGATCTACAGCTTATTATGCAATACTTTGATGTAATTCCAATTGCATCTTGTTCTTAAATTCATATAGATTATAGATTTGTATTAGACCTGATGTTATATCCATACATATTTCAGAGATCTAAAATGTAATGTACAACAGCTGAACCATCTGAAAAATAACGTTGTCTATGTATTTCTGCAGTTTATTTCTAGTTGCAGCGCTAATTTCTGAAGGAATTTTTCCCTAGTTTATTTTGTAATCTGCTGTAGAGACAGTAAGCTTAAATTTAAATCTGATTTACTGTCATAAATCTGAAATATCATATCCTTGGCTGTCCTCCTCTGAGTTTCAGTCAAAACTGCGCAATTCTAGTTGCTGGGGTTTTCATGTTGCAACATCCCTTCTCTTTGGCTGATTTCTATCTAGTCTTAACTATGGGAGATCTATTTGATGTGCTTGAACTTATTTTTTATGATGAAATTACACATATTAGTCACATACAGCATAAATTATGGGATCCAAACCCTGATCTATGTTATTCTTTCTCAAATTTCTTTATACAATGTTCTGCTTGAAGACCTTGTTGAGATTCCAGAAAGGGATTATTCCAAGTTCTATAGAAAGAGTCTACAATTGGCTAGGTAGCCTCTAGATCTCACCCTTTATTTGAAGGGTGACATATCCAATAAATTCATCTTTATTCCATCTCTGAAATAGAATCTTGAGAATCCCCAAAAAGGATCATGACAATGGTATCAGAGCTCCACTCTTGGCACAACCTGTGCTAGCATTGGAGCCTCAGTCATGCTGCGTTCCGAAGATGAAGATCCTCTTTCTTAGAGGGAGAGGAGATACTAGAATAGAATTCATATAAATTATGACTACTTTTGACCTTGACAAGGGAAAAGCTTTTGAATTGGTGAATGATAAAGATAAGGAGGCAGAGGAGTTTGCAAAAACTCTCTCGTAAGCTATGCAAGATATATCCAAGGTGATAAAGGAGATGAGGATATATAGAATGAGGGAGTCCCTTGGGAGATTCCATCAAGGATAAAGTTCTGATATGTCTCATTTTGGGACTGGTCAACCTGTGAGCTTCCCTCAAGTTCCACAAGCCTCACAATGCTCTACAATGCCTACCTTCTTGGCTGTAGAGATTCAAGGGCTGCAAGAGCCAACCTCTTTGGAATTCTACTTTGTAGAATATGACTCACAAAGCCAAAGGTTCAAGGATATCTTGAGCTTTCAAGACTTATGCCATCTCAAGGACCGGAGGAGGCCATGGTAGCAGTAAAGAGATGGAGGCTTCCTTCATGGGAGGCACCACACCATGGGCAGTTTCTTCTTGCCTCAGTTCAATGGATCACCCTCTTGTTCTGCTAAAGCATGGGAGGAGAAGTTGGACATCTATTTCCATTTGAATAAAGTGCATGAAGCAGAAGCCATCAATATTGTTGCGCTGCATTTTGAGGGAGAAGCACACAATCAGTGGTTTCATGGAATTTCTACATTGGGGCATAGCAATGTGTCCACTTATGCTGATTTCACTAGGAGACTAGTGGAGAGATTCAATCATAAATATCTAGATGCCTCTTTCATAAGCTTGGCAAAGCTTAAGCAGATAGGAGATGTCGAAGCCTATATCTGTGAATTCCTGAGGTTGTTTGTAATGGTTCCTGATCTTTCAGTAGCAAGGAGAGTCTACATGTTCATTGATGCCCTGGAAAAACCTTTGCATGGGTTGGTTAATTCCACCAAGCCCATCACTCTTCATGATGCCATCTAAAGAACTAGAGATCTCCAATATTCCTTGCCAAGGGCAAAGGCAACCTTTCCAAGAAAATCCACTCACTCTTCCAAGGGGAAGGAGGGGAAAGCTGCTCCACCCAAGGAGATATCACTGAAGAAGATTCTTGACAATGATCTCTGGAGGGAGTTGAGGAAAAAGAAATTATGTTTCATTTGCCAAGAGCCATGGGTATCGGGACATAGACGTGCTGCTGGAAGAGCACACTATATTGAAGTCTTCTCTGATTGTGAGGAGGAAGAAGGAAATGATGGACCTAGGAGAGGTCACAACACTAGTGATGATGATGAGAAGGATCCATCACCATCCAGAGAAGAAGAAGGAGCATTTGATCCAACCAGTGGGACTCTTGCTTCTTTAAGAGGAGTTCCCAAGTATTTGACTCTTAGAGTGCAAGGTTCAGTTATGAACCAAAGAGTGTTTATTCTGATTGACAGTGGAGCAACCCACAACTTTATTTATGCTAACTTTGTGAAGTGGAGAGGGATCCCTACTGATACTTTTTATGGGTTCTCTATTTTGGTTTCAGGAGATAGAACTATGCAGTGCATGTAGTATGTTCCATCACTTTCTATGACTATGGGAACCTACACTTTGGAGGACCATTTCTTTGTAGTGGATATACTAGACACCAACATCATCTTGGGTGTCTAGTGGTTGATTACTTTGGGAAAATTCACCACTGATTGGAAGGCCTTGCAGATGGAATGGGTAGATTTGAAGAGTGGGAAACAACAAATCATTCAATGCATGCACACCTACCCCTCACTTGATGTTTCCACCCACACAACAAAGATGGAATTGTGCAGTGGGGGTAGGGACCTCATAGTTCCTTCTCTCATGCTTATGAGAATGCTGCAAGGAACATTTCTACATCATGGCAAGCCACTTGGGGTGCCATTAGATTCTGTGGGGGAAGCCCCACCAAGTGCTGAAACAATGGAGAGTCACAGCGCTGTGGGAGGAAGCAAGGGGGAGGATCAACCTTCCCAAAAAATTTTTTGGCATGCATAGTGCCAAAGAAATAATCAGAAACAAGGCAAGCACCACCATAGATGCATCAACAGTGCTGTCTTTGTTGAGAAGTGTAGATCCATATTGGAGGTCTCAACTCCTTGTGGAGTACTCCAAATATCTGCACACCGGGATGATATTAGATGGCATGAAGCAAGGAGGAGGCTATTTGGTCCACGAAGGGGTCATCTATCATCTTGGTAAAGTATTCTTGTCTCAATCCTCCAATATTAAGCAAGAGATACTAAAAATAGCACACAAAGAGTTCCTTTCCAGCTACATGTAGTCAGCAAAAATCTACTCCCTAATCTTGTAGAGTTTTGATTGGGACGGTATGGAGGAAGAACTACATCAGCATTATGATTGGGAGGAACTATATTAGCACTTACAAGAGTGCAATATTTATGTGGAGATGTGGCATCCAAGTGATCCTATGCAAGAGACATTTCAGCCATCTCTTTCTTCTCTTAAAAGAGGAGAAAAGCCCATGCCTAGCTCTATGTGTATGGGATACTTGTATGGTAAGGAATCTAATCTTATGGAGCAAGTTTATTTTTCTGATTTAACACATTCTCTTACCATATGTATGCAGGCCATGGCTCCTAAAAGGAGTGATATTACATGAAGATCTCATGGCGTTGATGAGGCCAATAAAAATTCCAAAGCTGGTCACTCCCCTGAGGTGCAAAGGGAGATTATCTATCATGATGGGTGCTTCCCAAAGGCACCTAATGAGGGCTTCACTTTCAGCCATATCAAAGTGACCCATGCAGCAAAGGTGTGGTGGGGGTACCACCTATCATAGTCAGATCTACTAAAAACAAGGAGTACATTGCACTGGTACCTTATGTGGGATTGTGACCCACCTCCTCAAGTGCAAATTTCAGTTTACCTATATGTGATTTTGCTTCCATACATAGATGACATATTGGTATTGTTTATGGGTATTTATGGGAAAAAATTAAGTAGTGTACATGTACCACATGGGATGGAACTTTATCCTGTACTTCATGATACATGTTTTATGTATGACATTACTTCACCCATGTTTATTTATGTTGAGTTTTACACTCCTGAAGGGGCAGACTATGCACCTATCATGTTAGCATTGGAGGAGTATTTTCTGATGTATTGGCTTGGTGAGCACTTAATCCATGATGACAGCTTTATTATTGATGGTGCCATCAATGGAGAAGGAGAATAACTATAGCTCTTACCCTGTTAGTTGCTTGAGGACAAGCAACATTTTGGAGGGGAGGACTGTCATGTTCTTACTTAGCCTTAGCTAAGAGGAGACACTCAATTTTGATTTAATTTATTTTTTCTGAATAAATGAATAAATGAGGACATGTAAAACTCCTAAAAAGTCTAAATAAATCAATTCCCATGTGAACAAAGACAAATCAGGGCTATTTAAATATTCACTTGCAGGTGTGAAAGAGGTTTGAGCCAAGATTGGGTCCACCTTGACCAAATCAACTGCGTTGTCTAGGTTCATTGCATCTCCAAAAGGGACTACGTAGTTCAAGAAGGGAGCCTCTAATGTGAAGAGGGCTAACTCATCAAAGTGGTTTATGGTTTGCAAGAGCTTTCTCATGTTATAAAAATGAGGAGAAGGCACATGAAGTGGTTGTTGATAGATCATATTTTTGAAGTATTTGTCTACTTAGACAAATACCATTCTCTGTTGTTTAGTGGAGGATTGTGATTGGAATTCCTATTTAGGGGTTTCATTTCTTCCCTTCAGGATCATTGGAGGAGTTATTTGCTGAAGTGAGCCACTATCTAGTTTGAGACCAAGCTCTATTTTCATGAGCAACGCTGTCCCATTGAGGGTTTTGCAGCTGCTATCATTTTTAGCAAGTGGTGTTCTAGATCTACTTAGATCTAGCTTGTTTTGAGAGGATTTTTCTGTTGGAGTGTGTTCTTCAGCCTCCAAAGAGATATTATATCTATATTTTGTATCTGATCTGCAATTTTAGTTAGTTTATTCAGTCTCCTTCACCCTCTGTGTAGTTTCTTCTCAATACTGTGTTATGTTGTGAGAATTTTTGCTTATTTTAGTTTGCCATCAAATTGGAGGAAGATATCTTGGTGTTAGGCTTGCATTCACTTGATGATCCATGGATTGGGTTGCTGATCCATGTCTTTATAGATCTGATATATTTCAGCAATAAAATTTATCTTCAGAAATTTTTGGGTTTTCTGCAGCACTACAATTTGTAACTCATATCTACAGCTTATTATGCAATATTTTGATGTAATTCCAATTGGATCTTGTTCTTAAAGTCATATAGTTTCTAGATATGTATTAGATATGATTTTTTATCCATAAATATTTCATAGATATGAAATTTTATGTACATCATCTGAACAATTTGAAAAATAGCGCTGTCTATGTATTTCTATAGTTTATTTCTAGTTGCAGCTCTAATTTCTGAAGGGATTTTGCCCTAGTTTCTTTTGTAATCTATTGTAGAGGAAATAAGCTTAAATTTAAATATGATTTACTGTCATAAATCTGAAATATCATATCCTTGGCTTTCCTCCTCTGATTTTCAGTCAAAACTGTGCAATTCTGGTTGCTGGGGTTTTCATGTTGCAACAGCCCTTCTCTTTGGCTGATTTCTAGCTAGTCTTGACTATGGGAGATCTGTTTAATGTGCTTAAACTTATTTTTTTCTGATGAAATTCCATATATGAGTCACATACAGCATAAATTATGGGATCCCATCCCTTATATGCATTATTCTTGCTCATATTTCCTTATACAGTGTTCTTCTTGAAGACCTTGCTGAGATTCCTGAAAGGGATTATTCAAAGTTTTATAGAAAGAGTCTACAGTTGGACAGGTAGCCTTTGGATCTCACCCTTTATTTTAAGGGTGACATATCCAATAAATTCCTCTGTAGTTCATCTCTAAAATAGAATCTTGAGAATCCCCAAAAAGGATCATTACAATCCCAAATTACTTTCTTTGAACAGGAAAATTTTCAATTGAAAGTTAATCAACTCCTACAAATAAAGTACAAATAATGCACGGAGGAAAACAGAGGTAAAGGGAAAAATATTTTTGTTTCTTACCAAATGTAGGAGATGGAAGATGAAACACACACAAGAAGACCACGAAAAAGAGGCCTCAAAAAGGCGTTGGAGCGAGAAAGACAATCAATTCATAAATCTTAAGAGTGGACATTTGATGAGCTCATTTCCATGGAGGTCAATGAGGAAAAATATATTTGGTTATCAAGAGTTAATGAGCATCTGGAGAAGCTATTGAAGAATGATAAAAGGGATAACAAGCTGCAAAGGCACATGACAAACCATTATCGCACTAGGGACACAATTTCTCAAATAAGGCCGAAACAAGAGAAGAAGATGCTTAAGGAGGCAGACATGAAGATCAAGGAGAAGGATAGATTGGAATTATTGGCTCAAGTTTCCTTAGCTATGTATACTATCTATTATAGGTGCGAAAGAACCAATTTTGAGAACTTTTGATCAATTTTGGCATTTTATATGATTTTTTATAGAATTCTGGAAATTTGTCATTGCAGAAGGGTAACAGACGTTTTTGAATTTTATTTTGGTGGTGTCCAAATAGTGTTTTATTTACATGGATGGATGTATTTTGATGAGTAAATCATAGATCAGGAACCTTGATGGCATGAAAAGTTACAATCTGGGATAAAAGCTCAAAAACCACTCATTTTCATGTTCCTGCCGCCTTTTTGGACTCTCTGTAATGCATTTGAGTGACCCTAGGAGGATGGATTTTTGAAGGCCTTCTCGTCATCCATTTTGAAAAATTCAAGATTTTATGGAAACTAAACACACAAGGCTAGTTGACTGTTCTTTCATAAGTTGATTTGGACTTCTCAAAGTGCCTCAAAATTTCCTCCAAAGTTCTGTTACGCTTCTGCAAAGTGTTTTTAAAATCTCCAGTCAAAATTGTCATAGATCAACATTGGATTCCCTCACGACACTTTTCAAGCTTAGAAATGGTCACAAATTTGAGGCAATGTTATCTTATGATTTTTTATTAGAGTTATTATATTGGTTTTTTCTTCCCATCATGATGGAATTTGTAATTAATGTAAGGGACAAACACTCCTAGTTTATAGCTAAAATTCAGGGAATGGTTTCTAACCTCCCTAGAAACTCGGAAATGACTCATATTTGGTATTTATGATCCATTTTGGATGGTATTTCAACCTGATGAGGTTTCTTATTCTATATTTTCTATATTTATACTCTCCATTGTATTTTTTGGTGTTGGATAGTCTCATATCACAATCAATCTCTCATAATCAACTTGTGGAATGAGATCAGAGACAAATTTGCAGGAATTGCGTTGAGATACTTGTGGTATGCTTTGGAGCATTTGTGTTTCTCATGTATGTTTATAATTTTATTCTTAATACATTCTTCTTCTTCATATATGTTTATCTTGTAAGTTTGAGAGAAAAATTTATGCTTATGCATGCTCTGTTCTAGACACGATTCACCATATTATGTTTATTTGATTCTAAATTGAATGAATTCACCTCAGTGCTCCTTAAAAATCTCCTCCATTTTCATCCTATAATCAACGAATGATTAATATGCTTTCAAAATACCTATCTTGACTCACATATTCTCTGCAATTTCACTTTGAATTTTCAGACCGAAAAACCTCATTTATAGTCCATTCACTAACTTTTATCCAACATTCAAAACATCAAACAAAATCTACTTATTAAGCTTACATACCTAGCCTAAAATCATTACATATTCAGCCATTCATTTGGCTACTTAAAGTGAAAAAGAGATAGCCCTCTTTGGTCCAGGTAGGGCTAGATACCTGCCTGAAATTTTTGTCTGTGGTTACCTTTCTCCAATCCTAATTTTAGCCTTAGGAAGTTGGGGAGAGTGATAAATTTCTTGGATCCGTTGTCGGTGAGTGTTTTCTAAACATTCCCTGGTAATATTTCGTTATCCTCTGAAAGTTATAATTGTATGTGATAATATATAGCATTCAAAATAGGTTGAATTCTAAAATCATAGCCAAAGTCCAAAATTCCTATCTTAAGTTGGCTCCTAAAAGACATACCAAGTCAAATCCAGACCCAAATCCCTTACCAATTGTCTATGACCCTAATATTATTTTTAGAAAACATAAAACCAAGTCTTGAAAGGTTGTAATAGTTGTTCCTCCACTTGTCAAATCAAATTCTCTGCCTACGAGATTTGTTCTAGAATATTTTTTCTATATTTCAGAATCTAAAAAATCTTTCTTTAGAACTAAATCTGAAACTTTTCTTTCAGAAGCCACCTTTGATCATTTCGATTTGGAGTCATTTTCACCATTTTCCGAGTCTTTTGAATCAAAATTAGATATTAAAGTCTGGTCTAATTTTCATAAACTCAAATTTTTGGTGGACAAATTTCAAGAAACTTCAGAGAAGGCTTATTTTCAATATCAAAAGCAGGTTTTTTCTTCACTTGTCATTTCACCTTCTCAGCTACATCATCAATCCCTAATTTTATTCCATCATTACCTCTGCAAGTTTATACTCCATCAACACGTCCACCACCACCTCCATTAGTCATGGCCAATTTTTCTCCGTTGATCCTAATGCTTCATCTCACTCCATTACCTCATAAATATGGTCACAGGCTTCCCCTTTTCGATGGAACATTAGAGGTTACAACTTATCAACATGTTTCCAAAGTAATTGACTTCATATATCATGAGTAGATCGACAATGACGATGCCAATTTGCGCATCATTGCATAGAGTTTCTCTAGAGAGGTAAAGAAATGGTTTCGCTCACTCACAGCTGGTTCAGTAGGTACTTCACAGAAGCTTATTGGTTTTTTTTATGGAAATATGGGAAGATAAGAAAAATACATTGCATATTTTAGCTGAGTATAACACCTTGAAGATGAATCGCAATGAGTCTGTCCAAGACTTTACAGCATGATTCGACAAAATATATGATTCAATTACTGAGAATATTAAGCCTCCTCTAGGCCTTGTTTTACTTCATTATCCTGATGGTTTCGATCCTGACATGGCCTATCAATTGACAGAAATAAACCCATAAACTATTGAATAAATGCAAAGAAACGCAGTGAGCATGGAAGCCAATTTGATCATTAAGAATTCTAAAATCAAGATAGAAAAAAAATTCACTATCAAAGAACAAAAATCCACTTCATCAGAAGGAAAATTAGATACCTTGATCAAGGCCATGGAGAATATTATGGATAAAATTTCCATCGCTGATCAACAAGCTGAATTCTCCATTATAAATCCCAATTTAAGTGGTCAAAATCAGTAGCCTCAATGTAGGATCAAGCAAAGGGAATAGTGGGGTCAGGATCTGCAAAGTCAGTAGAAAATTTGCACTACATTTCAGTAGAATTATACTGAAGGCCCTGATGAAGATTTTGAGGAAGAAATTTATGGTGAGAACCATTTATTTGACGAAAATCAACAACCTATTTTCCTGACTGAAGAAGATCAATTTTCTGCAAAAATTTGTGCACCAGATGATTAGTAATTTGTCTTTTCGAATGATGACATATTATCAGTGTGCACAGAAGATTATTGGAGGGGATATAATAATGCTCTTTATCAAGTGGAGAGACAATATGGCTTGATGAATACGAATGTTCCTATAACCTCCAATATGGAAAAAAGAAATGCTCAAGTAGATGCTCATCTCGAAGAAGCTACTACCCAAAATTAAAGTAAAGACAAGGGACCTAATGTTCCCAATCATGTTAAAGGAAATAAAGCTTATTACAATGGTCAAAGAAAATATAAATAATTCCAAGAAGGAGGAAATAAGAAAGAGTCTTCACTCAAAGATCAGTCCGAGAAGAAAGATACACCATTGAAAATAGGTAGAAAAACATTATGCTCCTTTTTCTCTTGAAAATGAAATTGCCAAGTTGAAAGTCTCCATTCCTCTAACTGAAATAATTAAGAATGATCAATAAAAATTTCAAGTTGCTATTTTTCTTATATTTGATCAAATTTCCAACACAGTTAATGTGAGTGATGATCACCTTGAGCTTCTTTTTGGTCCTATTGTTGATGACGATTTAGAATATTGTGAAGTCCCTCCACTTTATCTAAGACTCAAAATCCATGAATTTATCCTCCATAATGCCATGATTGATTCCAGAGCCTCTCACAACCTCATGCCTAAGGCCATTATGGAAAGATTAGGACTGGAAATCACAAGAACTTGTCATGATATTTACTCATTTGATTCAGGAAGGGTGAAATTTCTTGGCCTCAACAAGGACCTAGTGGTGTCATTAGAGCAAATCCTAGCCAAGAATGTCCCCATGGACATTATTGTATCTGATATCCTACCCATATATGGAATTTTTCTTTCTTGATCATGAGTAGCGAAGCTTAGAGGTACCTTACAACTTGATCTTTCTTATGCTACCATTCCAGTCTTTGGAAAACTTAGGAATATAAATTGGGAAAGTAAGATGAAGTACATGATCGACAACAGAAAAAATCCAAATAACAATCCTATACATGTTTTTCATCCAGATTTAGAGTCCTTCATCTTGTTCAATAATGAATTTCCAGTGCCTTCTGAATTTTTGATTGAATAAAATGAAAAAAATTCTAAATTTTCAAATTATGTTTTAGAATTGGAAAATGCAGAAATTTGTAAAATGGTGCCAAATGGTTTGGAACTGGGTGCATCACTTCAAAAAATTGATGAAAAAATGAAAGAAACATATTTTTTGGTACAACGAGAGTCTCTCAAATAGAAAGAAAAGTTTAGCTATCTGATTTGCAATTTCCAGATGAGGAAATTAGTTTATGAACTATGGACTTCGATGGAGTTTTGGGAAAATAAGGAGCTGGAATTGGAGTGTGGATTCAAAACCCTGTATATCAGTCATTAAACATTCCTCCCAATGTTTGAATCTCCTCCTACAAGTTGTCTTTCGAATGTTCAAATAATGAAGCTAAGTATGAGGCTTTGATAGCCAATCTGAAAATTCTCAAGAAGCTGGGTGCAAAGAAGATTTTTGTATATGGCGACTCCGAGTTAGTAATAAAAAAATTCAAAGTGGAATACCAGGGAAATAATCCAAGGATGTGAGCTTATCAAAATGTAGTGTTAGAAATCCTCAAGACATTCTCTGATCAAACTTTATCATTTATTCCAAGGGACAACAATGTTATTGTTGATTCTCTTGCTACTTCAGCCAACATGTTTAAAATTCCATTGTATCTTGATAATAAGTATGAGATAAAAGTAAACACCACCCAGTTTTCACAGATAATGTTAAGTATTTTCAAGTCTTTCAAGATGATAAACAGATCAAAAACTTCTTGCAGATAGAAGAGGAGTTTTTGAATTATAAAATGGACAACAAGTGCTATAAAGATGACCAAGAAATCCATGCAGCAGAGATGCAAGTGCTTCAGCTAAAATATAAATATATTCCAAGAGGTTCTGTACTTTGGAAGACATTTTTGATCAAGATGATGTTGCACAGAAACTGATTATGTTACCGACAGAAGTGGGAGTGGAAGATCTCAATCTTGGAACTATAGAAAAGCCAAAGATGGTAAAAATTTAAAAATATTTGAGTGCAGAAATGAAAGGTAAATATGCAGCGCTTATGTCTTAGTTTGCTGATGTGTTTGGTTGGGAATATTATAAATTTAAATTCTATGATAAGATCATAATTCAACATACTATTCCCTTGAAGCCAGATCATAAACATTTCTGCCAGAAGCTATGAAGAATGATCCCAAGTTGCTTCCCTCTCTTCAGAAGGAGGTAAATAAATTATTTACAGTTGGTATGATAGTGCCTCTCCACTTTTCAAATTGGATGTCTTATTTACTGCTAGTGAGGAAGAAGATAGGAGATATTTGCTTGTGCATTGATTTCAGAAATTTGAACAAAGTGTCATTGAAGGAAAATTACCCACTACCGAAAATGGACTATATTCTGCAAATGGTAGTTGATCTTCTAGACTTTCATTGTTGGACATATACTCCAGCTATAATGAGATTCTTGTCCATCCCAATGATCAAGAGAAGACAACCTTCACAACACCTTGGGGTACCTTCATGTACGCCAAAATTCCTTTCGGACTGAAGAATTTAGGGGCTACTTTTCAGCGAGAAATGGACACTGATTTCACCAATGAAAAGGATGTATTTTTGGTCATTTATTTTGAAAATATCACTGTATTTTCTAAAACATATGAGCAACACTTGCAACACTTGAAAACATTTTTTTAGAGATGTAGAAATTTTGGCATATCGCTGAACCCAAAGAAGATTCTTTTCACTATGGAGGAAGGTAAATTGTTGGGCCATATCATATAAAAAGATGAAATTAGGATAGATCATTCTAGGATTGAAGCAATTCATACCTTGGACTATCCTAGGAGAAAAAAGGAAATTCATTCATTCAATGGTAAATCAAAATTTTGAGGATATTTTTTCCTAATCTTGTTGAACACTTAAGGCAGATTACTAACATGCTGAAGAAAGATAGTGAAGTAAAGTGGTATGAAGAGGTGAAGAAATAATTCAATCAAGTTAATTTGGCTTTATATCATGCTCATATGCTTATTCTTCTATATTATACACTTGATTTTATCATTTTTTCATTTTCCTTGGAGCATACTCTTGTTGTTGTCCTCATGCAAAAGAAAAATCAGAATACAGAGCAACCCATTAGCTTCTTTAGTAGAACATTATGAGATGAAACCTTCAAGTACAACATCATTGAAAAACCTATCTTAGTGTTAGTCAAATCATTGAAGGAACTCTGGGCCTACATTCTACATTCTCATGTCATTGCATATGTTCCAAATATTGCTGTCAAAGATGTTCTTACACAGAGTGATGCTGAAGGGCGGTGAGGTAAATGGATCACATCTATGTTAGAATATGACTTGGAGATCAATCCTACAAATATGATCAAAGGAAAAAGTCTGGCGAAGCTTATGGCGGATTCAAATCTCCATGCCTTGGACATTAGTTTTATTGCTGCATTATCTGAAGAACAAAATGTTGAAACAATAGCTGAGGTAGCTGAAATTTTCTCTCCATTGCCTTAGTATGTTGATATAGTACATGTTTTTCAACACTTGAATCCTCCTCCTGGATTTCCAAGTAGTAAGGCTATATCTTTGAATTTAAAATATCTCAAGTATTTCATTCTTATTGGTGTCTTATATTGGAAAGATCCGGGTGGAGTATCACTGAATTGTTTGGTTGAAGGAGAAGTTGAAAAATTCATGACAAATTTTCATAAAGGTGATTGTGGTGGTAATCTTTATTGGAAGACTACAAATAATAAGATCTTTAGGGAGGGCTTCTATTGGCCAAGTGTTTTTTCTTATGTTTACAAAATATTCATGAGTTGTCATGAATGTAAAATATTTCTGGGAAAGAGGAAGCTCTTGCCTTTGCCTTTAAAACCAATTGAAGTGCAAGCACCATTCATGCAGTGGGGACTTGACTTCATGGGTGATATCCATCCTCCATCATCAGCTCAACGCAAATGGATACTCACTATTGTAGATTATTTTACCAAATGGATTGAAGCCATCCCCAAGAGGCAAGCTACCTAAACTGTTATTATTCAGTTTCTTGAGAATAATATTTTGTATCGTTTTGGCTGTCCATACAAGATCATCACTGAGAATGCATTTGCCTTCAAGTCCAAGAAAATGATTGAATTTTGTGACAAGTATCGCATTAGTCTTGGTCATTCAACAACATACTATCCTCAGGTCAACGAGCTTGTTGAATCTTCAAATAAAAATTTGGTGAACATAATCAAGAATATGTTGCAAGAAAACAAGAGGAATTGTTAGGAAAAACTCACCAATGCTCTATGGGAAGATAGAGTTAGCACAAAGAGAGAAATCATCATGTCACCTTTCTAGCTTGTGTATGGTGTTGACACGGTGTTCCCTTCTTCTCTAGTTGTACTCGTGATGAAAATTCTGAAAGAGATCGACATTGAGCCTAATGAAATTCAACAAAGAATCATCCAAATGATCCATCTAGAATATTCAAGAGATGAAGTATTCATTAGGTATTCAAAATATTATTAATGCTTTGTGTATCCCTTAGCTTGGCTGTAACTGCTACGCTCTTCTCTTCTGCTTGCTTTCTGTACACCTTTAGGTGGATTTTAGAAAAGATAATAGTACATTTTGGGGTGTGTGTTTGTATTGTGATTAAACCCCCGATATATTTGTAAATACAAGTATCTCTATCTCTTAATATAATCCCCGTAATACTTCAAAGCTTCATGAAAAAATAAAAAATATTTATGATAGGAAGACCAAAGAGGATGATTTCAAGCTTGGGAATGTTTTTCTTCGCTGGGATGCCCGTAATGAAGACAAGAGTAAGCATGGAAATTTTGAAAATCTATAGAAAGGAACTTACAATATCAATTCATTCAGAGGTAACAAAGAATTTTTACTAGAGGATCTTGACGGTAAGAAGTGCTGGGAGGACCAATCAATCGTAGGTTCCTCAAAAATTATCTAACTTGATCATTGAAGTATAAATTCATTGTCATTGTACATATCATTTTAAATTTGATGTCTCAACAAATAAGAAAGTTGTTGAAAAAGTTTGAAGCCCGAGGAGAATTCCATGAGACTTCTACATACAAATCATGTTTTCTTTCAAAAAAAAATTAAAAAGTCTCAGCCAGTTGTCAAGTCAGAGTCAAGTAAATTTTTTTTAGTCAAAGTCATTTCCAAATTTAGTTTATCATTTCCAGTTTGTCAATTTTTGTCAATGTCCAGTTTGACTCCATTGCCCAATGGTAAGGCTACTTGATCTATGATGCTCTTGACACCTCCTGAAGGAGTTACCATCCCCAAATGGAGACAATGTTAGCCTAGGTATCTCAGTGATAAAATGCATCTTTCAGTTGTTTTCCATAAAGTCATAGGTCATTTTTTTTTTACTTTTTCGACCTAGTTCTCAAAAAATATTTTTGGCCGCTAAAGAGGTCTAAACCATGTATTTTGCTCCTTCATTTCATTTATCACCACAATTTTCAAGGTAATCACCATCACTAGTTTCAAGGTCACCATCTCCATCATCATCATTCAATAGGTCTAGGGTTATGTCATTTTATTTCATTTAGGTCATTGTCTGGGTTCATCCATGCCTTTGGAAAAATCTTCAAATTTTCACTGACCACAAGGCAACAACCCTCTATTCCATTCATAAAACCCTAACGAAGGAGAAAGCATGTTTATGAAGATGAAATAAAATCCATCTTTCTTGTTTCATATGGCTCAAGTTCCAAAATGTTCCAAAAAACTCCATTTTTTCACTATCTCATGAAAAATAAAATTTTTGTCTCATTGTCTTATGAAAGGATCCAAAAAGTCATCTTCACTATCACAACTTAAAAGAAGATCATGTTTGACCTATTGTCTCAATCTAATATAAATGAATCATTTACAATTTTCAAACACACCTCATCTTGTTTTGAAAAAGGTCAAATCCAAAAGGTGAAAAAGTTCAAAGGTGCTTAAAAGCAATCTCACTGTTTCACGAAAAGGAGAACTCTTGTTTCATAAAAAAGTTAAAATATGTCCTCATATTTCATTAAAAAGTACATCAAATCACTTCAAGTTTCAAAGAATGAAAAATAAAAATCAATAGGTCATTAAGCAAGAATTCTTCCTTCTTAGGTCGTTGTCAAGAGAAAAAGCCATTTCCATGTGCAAAAAGGTTCAAATTGTTTTATAAGTGTTAAAGGAAAAGGTAAGAGGCATTTGAAAGTTTATAAAAAGCCAAAGCAACCTTCATATAATTTTTTATATGCTTTCATGTGAGTGAGAGAGCAGCTCTCCTTTTAATTCTCCTACCATAGCTCCACAAATTCGAAGCATAACCCTCAAATCCCATTAAAATCACTTGCAACTCATCAAAATCTATTTGTGTTATTCTTTTGGGATTTTCATTTCTCTCACGCATTACTTTTCTATGCTTATGTGGAGACTACACAATGTTTTTACCTTTCTGGAGTGTTGCGAAAGCACTACATAACCATTTTTACGCTCCTGTACAGTGCAAAAACTCCATTTTTACGGTCCTGTATAGTGCAAAAACTCTAGTGTTACTCTCCTGGCTGTGTTGTTACGCTCCTGTAGGTGATAGTTTCCTGCATTTTGAAGCTTGGGAAACCCTACAAAAATTGAATATCACGCGCTAAAATTTGGTGTGGCCTCCCTAAATGGTAAGTAACCATCTCTTGCTGCTATTTGGATTGATTTTGAAAGCTTTTACAATCTTTTGATGCCACTTATCTCCACCATGCGTCCATTGTCCATACATACATTTTTTTGAGATTTTTGTTAAAACCCTAACCCATCCATTAATTAAACCCTAACCATATCACATAAAATATATCCATACATCCCCTATCATCCATTATCAAAAGCCTATCACCTACATCACCATCCATAACATGTTTTACACCATAAAAACCCTAATTCTAAGTTATTTTACATAGTAAACAATGAAAGCATAGGGTGACTGTGTTTTAGTGTTTTGAATATCCTACACCCCTCCATTTTCTTTCATTCCACCTTCACTGTGGAGAAAATTTTCCATCCTATCCACTAAAATTTTCTTATAATGTTTTAATTAACTCCATGGCACTCAAACACTAAAAAACATTTTACACTAGTTTTTCCCATAGTCAAAATTTGGAATTGACTGCGTTTTGACGTTTTCACCATCCTAGACCTACCCATTTCCCTTCATTCCACTTTCATTGTGGATTCAAGACACTACCCTATCCACTGAATTTTTATCATAATTTTTACTCAACCCTATCACCCCCATTTCATCTCACTAACTTACCCTAATATTGCACAAGCTATTCTCACAGTCAAAATTGGGAATTTCCTATGTTTTAGACATTTTGACACCTTCCACACATCCATTTTATCTCATTCCACCTAAAAATTGAAGCTAGCATAAAACACTACCTACTCAAATTCTTCTATAATCTTTCTCAGCTTCAAGGCCCTTCATTTCATCCTCCAAATTCACACCTTCCTACACTCTATTTTTCCAGATTTCCATTCATTGCCTCATTTCATTGACACCCTAGGGTTTTCATCATTTTCATGAAAAAACCCATGGAAAGTGGCAAGAATAGGTTCAAGGGAGGGTGCCACCTCAGGCTTGAACCATTCATCATGCACGAGATTAATTCTTTGCCATTGGCCGGAAGATGCTTTGAAAGAGCTCACTGTTCGACATTTTGTGAAAGGCATATGGAAGGAGGGCATCATCCTCAATTGTCTAGCCTATTTGCAACAAGATACACTATGGTAAAGGTCAGTCTTGTAGGTACGGAGATCGGCCTATCATCTAACCTAATTGCTTCAGCTACAGGTGTCCCTTCTCATGGAGAGCAATGGTTCAAGGGTACGGACCTAGACATTGAAAACTACAAGAAATTCCTGAAGCTTCATGCTAGAGAGGATATAGAATTTATTTTTCCTTTCAGACATCTCAGAAATAGGTATTCTCCTCTGATGATGTTCATAATGAAGTAATTTGCATGTGAGGGAAGATTCTCCAGGCTATATAGGTATCACATCATGATTTTAATGCATTTTATCTTAGTTAAAACACTTTATTTTCCCCATTATTTATATAGGAGATTGATTAAGATGGTTGAGAAGATTCATAGAAAAAGGGAAGATCATCATACTAGTATCTTTCTTGATGGCCTAATTAATCTCATTGTTTTGCATCACTTGTTTTCCATAAACATGACCTAGGAAAACTTCTTGGAGATATTATCAACAGTGCTTTATGTCTTGCCTATTACATCATCAACACAACCAAAGGATATTGGCTCTTATAGCATGCCTATTCAACCTTAAAATTTCCCTAGAGTTTTGGCATTTTATCGCACATATGAGAGAGGGAAGAGACAATTGTTTTTTCCTAAGTCTACCAGGAGTTTTCTTGCACTTGGCACCCATGTTGAGCAATGCCAGATAGAGGAGCAGCCTCTCTTACATCATCATAATGAGTCAGTGCCATTGGAGGCTAAGGTATCAGAGCATGAGGAGTTAATATTAGTTGAAAACATCATAAAAGAGAAAGGTAAAGAGAGAAGAATTAAAATAAGCCTTCTTCGTTTCCCAATCCCAAATTACTTTCCTCTAGCGGAAAAATTTTCAATTGAAAGTTAATCAGCTCCTAAAAAGAAAGTACAAATACAACATGGAGGCAAACAAAGGTAAAGGGAAGAAAATTGTTTTTTTTCACCAAATGTTGGATATGGAAGCTGAAACACACACACAATTATACCAAGAACAAGAGGCCTCAAAAAGGCGATGGAGCGAGAAAGAGAGTCAATTCATCAATATGAAGAGTTGACATTTGATGAGTTGATTGCCATGGAGATAAATCAGGAAAAAGAGCTTTGGTTATCAAGTGTTAATGAGAATATAGAGAAGCTATTGAAGAAATCTAAAAGGGAAAACAAAATGCAAATTTGCATGACAAACTGTTATCACACCAGGGACACCATTTCTCAAATAAGGCTGAAACAAGTGAAGAAGAGGCTTAAAGAGGCGCAAATGAAGCTCAAGGAGAAGGATAGCTTGGAATTATTGGTTGAAGCTTACTTATATTTGTATCCTATCTCTTACAGGTGCTAAAGACAAATTTTGAGAACTTTTGATCAATTTTGGCATTTTATATGATTTTTTGCATAATTCTGGAAATTTCCCATTGCAAAAGGGTAACGAACTTTTTTTAATTTTATTTTTAAGGCATCCAAATGGTGATTTATTTACATGGATGGATGTGTTTTTATGAGTACATCATAGACTAGGAACCCTCATGGCATAACAAGCTGAAATTTGGGAGAAAAATCTCAAAGCTACGAAATTTTCATGTTTCTGCCTCCTTTTTGGACCCTTTGTTACGCTTTCGAGTGACCCTGGGAGAATGGAGTTTTGAAGGCATTCCCGTGGTCCAATTTGAAAAATTAAAGATTTTATAGAAACTTGACACACAGGGCTAGTTTACCATTCTTTTAGAAGTGGATTTTGACTTCAAAACATGCCTCAAAATTTCCTCCAAAGTTCTATTACGCTTCATCAAATTGCCTTCAGAATTGTCATAGATCATCATTGGATTCCCTTAGGACACTTGTCAAGCTCAGAAATGGTCACAAATTTGAGGCAATGTTGTCCTATGAGCTGTAATTAGATTTATTAGGTTGGTTTTGGCTTCATATCATGATGGAATTTTTAATTAATGTAAGGGACAAACACTCCTAGTTTATAGATAAAATTCAGGGAATGGTTTCTAACTCCCCTAGAAACTAGGAAATGACTCATATTTTTAATTTATGATCAATTTCAAATGGGATTCGACCTAATGAGGTGTCATAGTCCATATTTTCTATATTTAGACTCTCTTTTTTCTTTTGTGGGGTTGGATAGTCTCATATTGCAATGGAGCTCTTGTAATTAGCTTGTGGAATGAAATCAGAGACAGATTTGCAGGAACTATGTTGAGATACTTGTGGTATGCTTTAAAGCATATATGTTTATCATGTATGTTTATTGTTTTATGCTTAATATCATGTATTCTTCTACATATATCTTTATCTTGTAATTTTGAGAGCATAATTCATTTTTATGCATGTTCTTTTTTAGACAAGATTCACCATATTTTGTTTATTTGCTTCTAAATTGAATGAATTCACCTCAATGCTCATTCAAAATCTCCTCCATTTTTATCCTATAATCAATGAATGCTTAATATGCTATAAAACTACCTATCTTGCCTCACATATTCTCTATAGGTTCACCTTGCAATTTCAGACCCAAAAACCTAATTTACAATCCATTCGCTGAACTTTTTATCCAACATTAAAAACATCAAACAAATTCTACTTATTAATCTTACATACCTAGCCTAAAATAATTACATACTCAACCAGTCATTTTACTGCTTAAATTGACAAATGGAGAGCCCTCTCTGGTCCGAGTAGGGCTAGCTACCTGGGCGAAGGTTTGTTCTGTGGTTACCTTTCTCCAATCTTACTGTCAGCCTTGTGAAATTGGGGTGAGTGATAAAAACATGCATCGTTGTCCCCATATCCATCGATTTTGGTCTATGTTGGATTTCATGCGATGCTTCATCACCGAAAACCCAAAATTAACCGGCTCGGATAGGTAATCAGCAAACAGTACTACAACTCAAAGGACAAACACAAGAAGGACCATATTATATGTGCTAGAGGAAAGATGGTCACCTGAACGACCACCTCCTCCATGTAATCATCCTCAAGCTCTAGTCCATCTCTACACGCTTTGAAATGAACGAGATCATTTCATAGTTGACTGTGCAGTGCTAGAGGTATTTCAAAGGTGGTACCCAATCAACCCAGTGTAGTACAATGGCTTACGGTTAGTCCAGTATTCATGCTGAGTGTGTTTCGACAACCACCCAATTCATCATTGTCCTTATATTCCCAATTTCCGTTTAACGTTAAATTTTTTATGCTAGGCCATAACACATCTCATCGTAGAATTAGTGGAAAGTAAGACAACTCAAGAAAATGAGGCAACCAGGTCCATTCTCTTCATATCAAAAGAAAAATGACCAACAAGGGAGTCGATCATCGTCCCCAACCTCCCTCCATGAATAAACCCAGCCTGTGCATTATGCGATTCTTAGAACCATTTGGTCACTCAATGCCTAGATTTAATATCATTTTGAAAATGGTACCCAATTACTCCAATAGTCCAAAGGGAGTGGAGAACCAAAGAGCAAAGGTATTGTCTAATTTTTCAGGACAACCATAATCGTCGACATTGCTAGACACCATACGCTCATTGGTCACCAAATACCTAGATGTAACTAGTTTATAACCAAGGCATCCTAGCATAAGGTAGCCTGCCCCCCATCATTACCAAAAACCTAGGAAGGCTAAGGCGACCCATAATCCTAGAAGGGTTGAAAACCAGCCAAGAACTACATGTGTTCTATGCGATAGAAACAACCACATGGTAAATCAATGTCAGGAACAAAAAAAACTCACTGACAGTATTTGCATGCTCACCACCATAGCATAGATCCATTTTTATAATCAGGAGAAGATCACACACTACTATTGGAGGATTTTTTCACAATCCTACCATACTATGAATTATGAACACCTCTCAAGGCTAGGAGTGGCAAGGGCAACATTGAGTTTTAACTCCCTAAAAGAGTTAGATCAACCAAAACAAAATAATCGGTGATGGAAGAGTCAAAAACATGCCCTAATTCCCAATCATATCCAAGCATCCACTTCAGGCAAAAAGAGTAGTGTTGGTTCTCACACAATCTACTTGATAGGCACCTTAACGCCATGCATCATTTGCACAAGCCACAAACATGAAACTGAGTTGTGTCCCTTAATGGAAAAAATTTGACACCTCTACATTCAACACAAATTCCAAATCTAGGAGAGTGGGTGTACCCTTAGTACGACACCAGAAGAACACGAGTTTTCTCTCAAACAAACCACCACAATAGAAATTCTTCCACCATTTAACACTGACAACACACAACACCATATACAATTCATATCATCATCTATGGGAGTCATGGCTCATGTTGTCTACTCATATTTCATTCATTTCGAGACCACTACAGCTACCACAAGAGTAATATTACCATCGAGGGTGGAAAAAAAGTAACAAAATTGAAAATATTGACAGTTAGGGCCCTACCTGATACTGACGGCACATACCCCAGGTACCTAGGATGACTGCAATGGTAAGAAAGTCTTGAGAGAAAGGGCTCAGCTCTGACCTAAGACTCTCAAAAGACACAAGTGAGTCATATTCGACCATATATCTCTCTTTTCTAATTTTTCGAAAGACCATCACTGGAGCTCAGAAGGCGCAGTTGCAAAACCATGAGAAACGAAGTGATCGACACTTCATCCTGTTTAAGCCAGGCCCCATAAATTCATGCCTCAGAAAAAAATCATTTTTTCAATCACAATAGATATGCCCTCTCCTATTTATTTACATTCAAAGTTATTTCAAATATGTTTATATGAAAAATATGGTTTTACTTGGGGTATTGGTTGCAGGTATTACAAACAAGTCGAATCACCATATTCCCCAACCAATAAAGGTACAAGAGTAGGTATCATTCTATCCCTATCTTGATAGGATCCCCAAAGAAGCTTTGCATATCTTGACATAATTTATCCAAAGAAATCAACCATAGGTTTCAATCACCTGACCATTTTTATCATCACCCCACCTTGCACATGATAAACATCCTCGCAAGTCGGTAGAGCCTTACCCTCCATGGCATCCATCACTCATGTAGACCATCCACAAAAAATCTAGAGCCATGGCCATAAAATCCAAGCCTAGGAAGTACTTCATGTTCATTCATCCATCATACATCAAGTCATGTTTTAGCCATATCATGTTAAAACCCCTTTCCTGGGCTACCATTCTCATTAGTGGATCAAATATCGTGCCACTATGTCTCACACATGGCCTATCACACCCCCATCATCATAGCCCATATACGACAATTTTCATCCGCTTGATCACCCCCACACCAAGACCAACCAATGGGGCCCCAATCCTTAGAAAAAAACACTCCTCACACCATCGTGACAAATTATTTTCATGTTTATAGGGGCACCCATGTCCGTGCAAGTACATCCAAACCCATTTTATATTCTCAGTAGGAAGTGTACAAATATTTTTTAGGAGAGCACTCCCACCTATCCATTCACATTTCTCACCTGGCAAAAGCCCCTAATCAATCTTTGTTGGATCTACGCATTCTTTACCATACCCCACCATGACACTCGTAGCAACCATACACCCACCCTAGATGTCCTACCAACTCTGAGGATTTCCTCACCAGAAATTGTTATGACTACCACTAGTCACATTTACAGCTCCGACCTCGGGCCACTTAACTACCATCATTAGTTACAGCCATGTCTCGTCATCATGCCTAGTTAAACTATAACACCAGACCCTAATACATCAGAGACCATGGTCCCTTGCATCAGTACTCATCTCGATCAGTTGATGCTTTCGTATTTTCCACTAAAACAAACATTTTCCAAGAAGGAGGTAGTATCTTGGATGAATCCTCACCTCAATAAAGGGCATCCTCGGATGGCACAATTGGAATGATCATTTCCCATTGATGTAATCGATACTCTTTACATCAGACTTCAAGAAAAGCTTCCATGTCAAGATGGTATCGTACTTCATAACCGTTTAACTTTGTTAGAATTCATAGAAGATTCGTGACTTGATAATCATCTTTTTCAAAAATTCTTACACGGGAAGGTCCCCAAGAGTCAAAGAACCATGCATACAATGCGAAATTGTTCTAAAAAAACGTGCCATACCAAGATTATGCATTTGGAAACCACATTCAACCTTCTTTCAAAGAAAACAGCCCTGAGGGCATCAGCAACCATCATCATCAACCAATAGCATGTCACTACCAAGAAGTAACATAAACAGAACCACCATCTATCAGATAAATTTAACTAGTCAAAACATCATAAGCATGGGACATGCCTGCCTTGTAGAAATATTTTATTCATTCTATGTCTTGTAGGTATCCAAAAAATCACTATGTCTTTTTGACTCACGGAATGGGGCTCTCAACTTAGTTCTCACTAGCAAGTTACTCTCTCTCTAAAAAAAAAGGGCTACACAAAAAAAGAAACTTTAATGTATTTAGGCTATATAGTTCTTCCTAGACCTCATATGTTAGGGGAAAATTGTTAACACTAGTAAATCATACAAGGAGAAGACACTAAAAAATTTCAAGCAGAAGGTACAAATAAAGATTTACAGGGAAGAAATACATTAGAGGAGCTAAAATTTATTTTTTCCTAAGGTCAGAAGGAAAAATTTTTGGACCGCACATAGGAAGCACTAGCTCCGAGCATGCATTGCAGTTTTTCCTTCGATAGCCACGCAGTCACTTCAATAGACACATGGTCCTGGGGATGCATAATTTCACCATCCTGGACCACTTGGAACACATGGAGAAACAAATTATCACTCAACCTCACCAAGTATAGTCTCCTTTGAGCCACCTTGAGGCTTTAGTGTAGCACACAAAGGAATCATACCCCCACTCTTGTGTCACCGTCCATCTTGGACCAAGAGAGGGAGGGAAAATTTGAGAATGGTCTATAAAATCTAACCATGGGAAGAGAAATAGGAGACACATTATTATGATGGCCAAATTTCTCCTTAGAAAACCAACTTGTGTTGTCTAATAGTAAGAGGATTGGAAGGATTCCGTTGTTGGCCATCCAACACCTCAATCCAAGAGAGAAGAGTTCACTACGTGTTCTTCAATCTACCATCCATTGAGAGGGAAGAGAGGATTGATGAAAAACTTGAGGGGAGGAGAATCCATTAGTTTGGATATTGGAGTTGTTGGAGCCCCGTGATTTGCAATATTGGCAAAAAAAAATATACAGGGAACCACATCAGACCACTTTGGAGTCTAAGGACCTAGCCTTCCTAGGCTCAGAGAGGGCTCTCTCTATGTCTATGATTAAATTATTTATCTTTATGCTTATGTTTTCTGATTTTAGGCTAGTTATGAGTTTCTAGAACTATTTGTTTTGTTTGATTGATTGTTTGATTTACTTGATAGATTGTTTTAGTTGAATAGATAGACAATGAGAAGCATTAATGCATTGGGATATGGAGTCATAAAATGTTTTAATTGTACATCACCTCTGAAAGGGTTTTCATAGGGAAAGCTAACTATATTAAGAGGATATTTTTAGTTTAGATGAAATATGAAATAACAGTAAGTTGTGAATTCAATAAAACTAAATGGAAATTAAGAATCTTTTAACTATACTTCAACAAGAAAAGCCTTTTAAGGTAAAAATTTCAAGAAGAACTAAAGAGCAGGACACCCTTGAATTCTTTAGCTAAAACTCTAATAAGAAAACCTTTAAGACAACAATCCATCAATCTTAGAGAGAAAGACACCACTGAGTTCTCTAGCTATTACTTTCAGACAAAGAAAACATTCAAGATAACAATTCAGTGAAAGTAAAGAGAAGGACACCCCTAAATTCTTTAATCAAACTTCAAAGAAGGCCTTTAAGATAATAGTCCAGTAATGCTAAAGAGCAGGACACCCCTGAATTCTTTAATCACTTACTTTACTAAGAAAACATCAAGGCAACAAGCTATGTGGAACTAAAGAGAAGAACACCCCTGAATTCTCTAATCATACCTTGTAGAAGATAACATAAAGATTATAGAAACAGCCAGAGTTAAGGTGCCCAAATAGCATATCTCAATCTAAAATTTATGCTCTTTTATCAGAGAAAATGATGGAAATATATAAAACGAAGGAGAAATAATGGAAAAAAGGGATAACATCACCATTAACATAGATCAATAATCCTCTGAACGTTCTTGTATTACTGATGTCCAAAATAGTTACAACGCTATAGTGCAACAGACTTTGTAGCTCAGCGTTTGATCAAATCTATCCTAGTAATCAACCCAAAAACCAACTAACCAACAAAAATATTGAACAATACCTATAGTATTTATCTATAGATGAGGAGGTGATCCTATTCTAGGGTTTCAGACTGTAGTTATTACAGATTAAATGTGATCTTGACCTTGATACCATGCAAGGCCCAAGGCAAAGTATCTCTAACTAACTTGCTATAATAATAACTTTCTAATTTACTGTTGAGCTAACTTTAGGATATTTTTTACTTTTATGCATTTTCATTAACTTTTACAATAACTGTTGAGATGTTTAAAATATCTTTGACTGCTTTATTAACTGAAGCTGCTTTTGTTTAAGTGAAATGAGGTTGTAGGTGCCAAAAGTGATTTGGAAGAGTTAAATGTTGATTTTCTTTGTCATTCGAATCTATCTTTCTTTGTTGATTTGTCTTTAAGAACTTATTTAGTATTTAAACTTTGATTTGTCCTTTAATCTCAAATCTGTCTTCATCTGTATCTTCAAATTGTTTCTCTTTTACTGCCTTTACTATCACTGCCACTTCTTTCTTTATCTCCACTCTTTGACTGTTTTATCATTTTGATATTTCTGTGATTTTCCTTTAAATTTTTCCTCTAACTGTGTCGTTCATCTTTAACCTTTGATTAATCATTTAATCCCTTTTACTTTTTTATGCCTTTTGACTATGTTTTTATTTTCCTTTCATCTTTGTGTGTCCACTATGGAACTTTCCTTTTATTTACTTTACCTTGTCCTTTAATGAAACCTTGTTGCCCTTGGAGTGTTTGAATGATCATCAATGATCATGATCTATTGGTCTTTTTTGCAAATTAATCTTGCACCCCTGGTCCTTTTGATGAAATGAGGCATTCTGGATTGTCACCCAGAGGACCTGTTTAAATTTTTTTTAGACTTAGAAATGCGGCTTTGATCATATCCCTTCATCGAACACATGCAAAACTAAAAAACAATTCGTTAATAAAAACCTGTGTTTTGGATAGAGTTCAGATATTGAGGCTTTTGGTCTTCTGTGTGTGGTTATGGCCTTACGAGCCTTCAAGAAACGTTGCAGGGGGCGTCATAGGGTTTTGGAGCTTATCGTGATGATACAAGGTTTGAATATTTTCAAATTGGCCAACAGTTTCGGGTTTACGACGTGAAGGCGGTGGACGATTTATCGCATGAGGCAAGAGTGGTGAGGTGGTATTTTTTGCAGGGGTGCGATAAACGGTGGGAGTGACACGTGGAAAATAGAGGGGGTGTGAATACACCCATTTCGCAAGGTTCAAAGGTTTTTAACCCCCATGAATTTAGGTTTGCGATGTGGGATTAGGATTGTCAGATCGAGAGGTGGAGATCTGATGGTGGTCGGGGGATTTGATCATGTGTAGGTCTTGGAAGGTGGGTCCAGGGTTTTTAATGAAGCGGAGGGTTAAAATGTAATGCAGCGTTGGGATTTGAATGGAGTTAGGGGTTTTGAGGAGAAGGAGGGGCTCAGATATATTAAGAGTGGAAGCTATTTTAAATGGTGAGGGCTAGGGTTATATGAGAGCGGGGAAGAAAAGGGTTAAAAAGGTCGAGGCTAAAAAATAGAAAGGGTCGGGGACATATTAAAGCAGATATGCTTTAATCATAAGGGTCATTCAGGCTTAGGAATATAGTGGGGTCAGGCATTTTTAAATAAAACAAAGTTTTATTTAAATAGTAGGGCTCAAATACTATTATTTTAAAAAACAATGTAAAAAGGGTTTTTACATTGTTTTGAAGGAAAAGAGGGGAATGAGTGAAAAATGAGGGGTTAAATGGTGTTTTGAGCAATGCGAGTGGTGTTTTGGGTATGGGAAAGGGTAAAAATGAGGGGTCAAGGTCAAACATATATTTTTTTAGAGTAAGAGAGTGATTTGAATAGGTAAAATGAGAGATAGTGAATATGTTAAATGGAAAATAATGAAGGTAGTGAGATTTATTATAATAAATGATAATCAAGGAATGTTATTTTCAACTGACTGTAGAAAATCCATATTCATCTAGTAATATTGTGCATACAGGAGACTAACAGTGGCTCCAGCTAGGGAGGGAAACTCCTTTAGGAGCCGTCAAGAACCTTAGATCTCTAGATTTCGTAGATCAGTAGCCTGTTTGTATTTGGCTGATTTTCCTACTATGATTCCTGTTGATCAGTGGTTGTCATTGATGTCAACCCAAGCAGCACCAGGGGCTAACCCAATATTGCATGGAAATTTTGACCTACCAAATTAATATATTCTAGGTCAATAATTATTTTTGTGGTTTCTACTTGTCGAGATGTTTCCGTTGATATATGGCACACCATGTAATTCTTCATGGTTTGAGAGATATTCATGTTTGAAGTTTGTACCCCCAGTTAGTGGACTAAAACCCCATGGCGTTGGGGCATTTGTCATTGAAAATTCATAATTAATATTTTTTAAGCTCATAAAATCCCTCCCACATTCACTTGTTGAAGCCCCTTTCAACTTAAGCATTTATATAAATTGTGATCTTCATTTCCTCCTTATGCAAGGGATTTCGTTCTCTGAAACAAGTCATCGTGGCATTGTCGCTCTCACTTTGTTTCTACAAAGGTCCAGAAGCTGAAAGTTTTATGAGGTGAAGCTGAAATCCTGAGGAAACCACTGTAAAAATTTCAGATCAAGGTGCAGATTATTTTTGGAGATATGATCTATGGAAGTTAGGGTTTTTGCAGGCTCCTGAAATTCATCTCATAGAAGTGACCTTGGTAAAATAGTCATAACTCTCTCTCTCAGTATCGAATTGGAATTCTATAAAAAGCAGTAGATATTGCACAATATTTGGTTTTGGCTCTATCAATTTCAGAGCCAAATGAAAAAACAATGACACATGTCACACCGTACAAGTGCACTCTGTTGAAACAATCCATAATTAGGGAATTGTGAGAAATTGGGTATAAATCTCCCTTGAAGAATCCAAATTGGGTCACACCTATGGAATTGAAAAGTAGACTCAGAGGACTACTACAGGACCAAAAATTAAATATTGAGGATATGAAATAACAAAGATACACCAGATTCAATATCGAGCTCCTAGAAGCCAAGAAAAAGCTAGATCATGTGTTGTCAAGGGTTGCAAAGGACTATACTTTCTAAGGCAGAAAAGTAAAGCAAGGTGCAGCAGAGGGTAGCATGACAAGAGAATCAACCAAGGTGCATAACAACAACAAGAATTTCATCATATGAAGTCTTCAAGTGGGCAGCACTGGATACAATCATTGTAAATGTATCTTTGTACTAAGTCATTGTAAATACATTATTGTAAAAATTGTACTAGTGTCTATCTACCAAGGGTTGAAGAGGCAGTGTTGGGAGGTCTAAGATCATCATTAGGTGGTTGTGTCAGATTTGGAGTTATGGTCTAGTATATCTTCTTCTTATACATCATTCTATATCATTGTAAAGTCGACCATTTTCCCTGGTACGGGAGTCCATTCTTATTTTATTCTTCTATAGGGTGGTAGGGTGGTGCTAGGGTGAGTTGTAGCTCATTGGGTGTTGTGGAAAAATTTGAGCAACTCAGAATGAAATAATATTTCAACATTACTGCATACTTCCAATACGTTGATGAAATAACCAATACACTGGAAGGATTGGGAGAGCCAGTTGACGAGAAGACTATTACACGGAAGATTCTTGGAACGTTACAAGGGAGAGTCAACCCAAAGGTATCGGTCTTTGAATACAGTGAAAATCTGGACAAACTTAGCAAAGATGAATTACATGGAGTTCTCATAGCATATGAAATGAGACTTGATGAAGAAGAGGGTACTTCGGATCTAGAAACTGCGTTCGGTTCATCTAAGAAAACAAATAAGGATAAACAGCCTTCAATTGAAAAGACATGCACCTCCAAGTGCGAAGAAAAGGGAGATGATGAAGAAGGTCTTTCAGATGAAGAATATGATTACTTCATGAGAAAACTAAAAATTGGTAAGGGACAATTCAAAGGTAAACTTCCATTGATATGTTTCAGCTGTAATGAGGTTGGGAATTTTGCAACAAAATGTCCAAACATAAGTAATGGAAACTCAAAAGGAAAGAAAGGCTTTAAGAAATTCAACAAGTAAGGATCCAAAAGGAACTTTCTCTCTAAAGAAGATAGCTCATCATCTGATGAAGACAATGACAATGAAGAAGAAGCCAATGAGAGAGTATGGTTTATGGCCAAGCACAATAAACAAGAGGTATCAAACAACGAAGAAGAAGGATGGACCATAGAAGAATTTTATGAGGAATCAATCAAGCTTATAAAAGATCTCAAGGCAGAGAAGATCCGCTTCAAAACTCTTGAAGAACAAGTTCAAGGTCTCAAAATTGAAGTTGAAGAACACAAATGCATTGAAGAGTCACTTAAAATAAGTTGGAAGAAAGCAACCAAGAAAGGGAAGAATTAGAAGCCGAAGTAGTCTCGCTGTGTGAGGAAGTGAAGAAAGGAAAAACTATCCAAAACTATGCCAACAGCTCAAGGGCGTTGTAAGACCTCATCAAAAATCAATGATCTTACAACGACAAAACTGGCATCGGTTACAAAGAAGAAGAAGCAAGACCTTCTACAAAAAAATACAATTAACCTATGAGATCTGACATGCACGTAGACTTCATTGGACAAGATTCGCAAGAACAGCCTTGGAAGACAATTCCTCAATGAAAATTTCCATCCAGGTGCCAACATATTTTTTATGGCTACTATTATTCATGTGGAAAATTTGGTCATAAAACTGTAGAATGTCGCACGTACCCTAGGCACGAATAAAATTCCAGGAGATCTGTCAAATATGAACCTCCCAGGGCTCAGTGAAACATCAATAGATTTGAACATTTAAGAAATAATATTGAATGTTACAAATGTCGAAACTTTGGAAACATAGCCAAAGACTACAGACTTGAAAATCCTCCAGAATAATCTTCAAAGCCACAGAATGAATGAACATGGAAGAAGAAGAATAATGATAATTGTGCTCTCGCTTTCAAGGCTCAAAAGAACAATGATGTGTGGTATGTTGATAGCGGTTGCTCAACGCATATGACTAGAGATAGAAATAAATTTGTATCTCTGAAAGAGAAGAAGGATGGAACCGTGTCCTTTGGAAATGATGGATATTCAAATGTTATAGGATCAGGTAGTGTCACTCTCAGAAGTAAATATGCTCTAGCCAAGAATGTTCTATTGGTTGAAAACATGAATCACAATCTTCTCAATGTTGGACAAATGTGTGATCAAGGACACACAATACTATTCAACTTCACGAAATGTGAATTCAGGAAAGGCATGTATGGTGAAATTGTCGCTAGAACAAGTTGAGCTCCAAACGAAATATATGTTCTAGATGAAGCAACTAAAACATGTGTAATAGCTAAAGAGGATGATACAATAATTGGTAGCAATGATGATCAACTAAGTAAGAAGTTTGCTACAAAGGTGCAAAGTGATTTTGAGATGTCTTTACTTGGTGAGCTAACATACTTCTTAGGGCTTCAAATATCTCAGCAAGAGAAGGAATATCTATATGTCAAGCCAAGTAAATCAAGGAAATGCTCAAGAAATTTAAAATGGAATATTGCAAACCCATCCTTACTCCAATGGTAACAGGTTGCAAATGGAGCATAGGTGACTCATCTAAGGATGTGGATCAAAGGTTGTACAGATCTACGATTAGTATTCTTCTATATGTAACAACCTCCCGACCAGATGTTATGCAAGTAGTTGGACAAGTAGCAATATTCCAAGTACCACCAAAATAATCACATATTAAATATTCACCAGCATTGGAATATCTTCGCCAGAAGCTTGGGATTCTCCCATGTTCTCATTAGATTTTCCTTTTTTAGAATATAAAGGCGCAGTGGAAGTAGATTACACGTCTGCAGGACAGTTGTGTGTTAGGGAGAGTGGAAGTGTGTACAAGTCTGCAGGATGGTTTTGTTTCAGAGGGATTTACCCTTTGCCATTGATGTCAAAGGGGGAGAGAATGTTGTAGGAAGAGGTGTCATGATCACAGGGGGAGTACTTGTGTTGCCATCAATGCCAAAGGGTGATATTGTTGATCAGTGGTTGTCATTGATGTAAACCCAAGCAGCACCAGGGGCTAACCCAATATTGCATGGGAATTTTCACCTACCAAATTAATATATTCTGGGTCAATAATGATTTTGATGGTTTCTACTAGTCGAGATGTTTTCATTGATATATGGCCCGACATGTAATTCTTCACAGTTTGAGAGATATTCATGTTTAAAGTTTGTACCCCCAGTTAGTGGGTGACAACCCCATGGGGTTGGGGCAAGGGTCATTGAAAATTCATAATTAATATTTTTTAAGCTCCTAAAATCCCTCCCACGTTCACCTGTTGAAGCCCTTCTCAACTTAAGCATTTATATAAATTGTGATCTTCATTTCCTCCTTATGCAAGGAATTTCGTTATCTAAAACAGGTCATCCTGGAATTTTCTCTCTAAATTTTTTTTACGAAGGTTCAGAAGCTAAAATTTTTATGCGGCAAATAAAAAATCATGAGGAAGCTGCTATAACAATTTTAGATCAAGGTGCACAATATTTTTGGAGATATGATCTGTGGAAGTGAGGGTTTTTGCAGACTCCTGAAATTCATCTCAAAGAAGTGACCTTGGTAAAATCGTCATAAATATCTCTCTGAGTATCGGATTGGAATTTCATAAAAAGTGGCAGATAGTGCACAGTCTATAGTTTTCTCTCTATAAATTTCAAAGCCAAATGAAGAAACAGTGACACGTGGCACGTTGGACAATTGCGCTCTGCTGAAACAGTCCACAATTAGGGCATTGTGAGAAATTGGGTATAACTCTCTGTTGAAGAATCCAAATTGGGCCGGACCTATGGAATTGGAAAGACGACTCAGAGGACTACTACAAGACTGTAAATCAGATATTGAGGTTCTGAAATAACAAAGATACATCGGATTCAATATCAAGCTCCTAGAAGGCAAGAAAAAGTTAGATCATGTGTTGTCAAGGGTTGCAAAGAACCAGAATTTCTATGACAGAAAAACAAAGCAAGGTGTAGCAGAGGGTAGCATGGCAAGAGAATCAACCAAGGTGCATAACAACAGCAAGAAGTTGATCATATGAAGTCTTCAAGTGGGCAGCACTGCATATAATCATTGTAAAGGTATTTTTGTACTAAGTCATTGTAAATATATTATTGTAAAAATTGTACTAGTGTCTATTTGCCAATGATTGAAGAGGCAGTGTTGGAAGGTCTAGTATCATCATTAGGTGGTTGTGTCAAAGTTGGATTTATGGTCTAGTATATCTTCTTCTTCTACATCATTCTATATCATTGTAAAGTGGACCATTTTCCCTGGTACGAGAGTCCATTCTTCTTTTATTCTTCTATAGGGTACTAGGGTGGTGCTAGGGTGAGTTGTAGCTCATTGGGTGTTGAGGAATCCATTTAGTTGACTATTGAAGAATCTCGGGCGTTGGAGCGTCCATTCAGTGGGAGCTAGAGAAGAAAGCTTTTCTAGATTCTAGGAAGTTGGAGCTTTATTTTCAATTGGTGTTGAATATTAAAGAATTATTAGAAAAGCATTATGTGGTTTTTATCCTGGAGTGGGTTTCCACCTTAAAAAATGTGTGCATTTGTGTTCCTCTTGTTTGCTACTATCATTGTACAAATAATTAAAGATTAACTAATGCTCTAATTGGAAGGAATACTGATTCACCCCCCCCCCCCCTCAGTATTTCCAACAATTCCTGACCTGCTGCAACTCTTTGTAGTTGTGACCTTCAAAAATTTAAAACCATGCTTCCTACAAATCAACTTTGTCTACCAATCACCTAGTATAACATTTTTTCTTCATTTCTAGGTGCATTTAGAATTCCAAACCCTTAACATCATTTTTCTTTTGAAAGAAAAAAAACTATCTATTTTTACCCTTATAACTTCCAAAGGCTCAGATAAGATTGATGAGCTATTTTATTTCTCTACCTAGCTACTTATCTGTCAAGATTAAACAGTTTGACAGACTTTTATTCACTAACTATCAATATGAAATTTAAAACAAGAATGAATCAAGATTAAACAGTTTGATCATCATGAGTTGTGGCATTTTGGACAAGACGCACACAATATTATTTTCAAAAAGTAGATTAAACTAAGGGTTTTGTTCTCGAATATTTCATTTATCATTCATCCCTCCTTTTCCTTATTGGTTTCAAATGTAGGATTTTGAACCAATATCATTTTTTCTACCTATCTATTGATGAGCCAAGTTTAAAAATTTTGGAAAATATTCATTTTCTAACTTATTATAAAAATTCAAAAAAATTTCAATCATGATTAGGCTTTATGATTGAACAAGACTTTCTTTTTCAAAACTAGTGGCATTTAGACTTGCACAGTTTCAGAAATATTTATTTTTGGTCTGGGACTCGCCTTTTTCTTTTTATCTGCCCTCTTTTCTTCTTTCATTTCTTTATTTTTGGATCAATTTTTTTGAGATTTTGTTTAATAAATGCTATGTGCAAAGAGGAAAACAAAAACTGAGATCCTTAACTGAAATAATGGTTGAGCATCTTGCCATTGACAGGACCTTCGAAAAATTATGCTCCATCCATCTCTTGTAAGAAAAATGCATTATTACCTCTTGCAGAATGAATGGTGTATCAACCTTTCCATAGATTGTCAAATTTTCCATTCTTGCCTTTGTCCTCTCTTCTTGAATCTCACTTCAATACTTTTTCACCAATACTGAAATCATTTGCCTCGGCCCTTTTGTCAAAGAGCTTCTTGATGTTTTCTTGTACTAGTTGTGTCCTGTTGTACACTCCTCTAGTTTAATGCAGTTGAACAGACTGGTTTATTCTCCTTTGTATGTAATTTTATTCAGACTACACCACTTGAATGACCGTCATTACTGGCACTCCCAAGCTTGTTGGGAATACTTCATCTGTTCCATAGAATAGATGATAGGGAGACATATCAATTGATTTATTATTGGTTAGCCTATCTGCCCATAGTGCATGAACTAGTTTGTTCTGCCATGATTTTTTATTTTCCTCCAGCAACATTTTAATGATGTTCACCAAAATCTTGTTTGAGGATTCAACCAACCCATTACCTTGAGGGTATTAAGCTGTATAATGCCCCAAAGTAATGTGATACATGTGGCAAAATTTCACCATTTTCTTGGATCTAAAAGCAGCAAGATTGTCATAATGATTTTACTAGGACAACCAAACCTAAATAAAATGTTTTTTTCAAGGAATTTGATAATTACTAAGTTTGTGGTAGTCCTGGAGGGAATGGCTTCTATCCACTTGGTAAAATAGTTAATTGAAGTAAGGATCCATTTATGCTGGGCAGAGGAGGAAGGGTGAATTTCTCCAATAAAATCAAGACCCCATTGTTGAAAAAGAGCCTCAACAGAGATTGGTTGTAATGGCAAAGGAAATAGTTTTATTTTACCCTCAAAGATTTGGCATTTATGTCAGGCAACTACCATTTGGTGGATGTCTTGGAAGAGGGTAGGCCAATAGAAACTAGCTCTAAGGATCTTATTAACTGTGTTTTTCTAATAAATATGGCCTCCATACTCCCCTTCATGAAATTCATGTATAATCCTATCTGCATCTTCTTCAGGCAAACATTTAAGTAATAAACCACCAAAATTTTTCCAATATAAAACTTTGTCTAGAATGCAGAAATTTACAACCTTTAATTTCAAGAATCTAGCCTTTATTTTGGACAAACCAGGAGGAACATTTAGATTAAAAAGCACATACATTATATCAGCATACCAGGGTGAGTTCAGAAATTCTTCCACAATAGGTGGAATTGCCAACTCCTCTTGTTCATCCAATGAGTCAATCATATTTATGTCCAGTGCTTGAAAATTTGTTTCAAACATGAGTTTAGCCAGTCCTTGTCCTTTGATTATCTTGTTGGGATTGATTTCGAGATCATATTCTAAGATAACAACAATCCACTTACCTCTTTTGCCATCAGGATCTTTTGTAAGTATGTCTTTAACCACTGTGTGAGGTACAAATGCAATGATGTGTGAATGCATGATGTATACTCTAAAATCTTGTAGTGCCTTGATTAAAGGAAAATCTTGATTGTCCATGATGTTATATTTGAGAGGTGCATCCCTTAATTCTTGGCTGAAAAAAGCTATGGGCTACTCCTATCATTTTATATTTTTTTGCAGTAACACAACAACAATTGTGTGTTCAGATGCAAAGGAGAAAATGAAGAAATCTTTGGTGAAGTCGGGGTTGATTAGAATAGGTGTTTGGATAAGATCTTGATTCACCAAATCAAAATATTTCTTTGCTTATATGGTCCATTTGACTCATGTTTCCATTTTGATCACGTTAGTAATGTTTCTTAGGAGTTCTACAAGGTTAGGTATGAACCTTCTTAAGAAATGTATCTTTCCAATGAAAGATTGCAACTCTTTCATATTCCTTGGATGAATGATTTGCAATATTCCTTCAATCATCTTTGGTCAATCTTAATCCCTTCTTCAGATATGATGTGGCCTAAAATCTTCCCTTCTTGAAGGTCAAACAATTTTTTCTTGGGATTTAAAGATAGACAATACTTTCTGCTCTTTTTAAATACCTTTCTTAAGTGAGCTAGATGTTCTTCATTTGTTTTGGAGTAGACTGTGATGTCATCAAGATATATCACAATGAAGAAACCTATTTCTTCTGAGAAATCAATATCCATTGCTCTTTGGAAAGTAACTCCTCTATTCATTAACCCAAAAGGCATTTTAACATACATGAAGGTACCCCAAGGTGTAGTGAAAGTTGTCTTGTGTTGATCATTTGGATGTACTAGCACTTGATTGTACCCTAAAAAGCCATCAAGTAGAGATATTCTTTTGGAGCCTACTAACCTTTGCAGTATGTGATCCATATTTGGTAAAGGATAATTTTTCTTCAGTTATTCTTTGTTTAAATTTCTGAAGTCTATGCAGAGCTTAATTTCTCATGTCTTATTCCTCAAAGATACAAGATTTGAAACCCATTCTGAGTACCTCAGTGGGACTATTATTCTAGTATCATACATTTTCTTTATTTCTTTCTCAGCCAATGGAAGTTGTATAGGATTTATTCTGCGTAATTTCTATTTAAAGGGCTTCTGGTTTTCTTTGAGAGGAGTCTTGTGTTGAATGATATCTGTATCATAGGATTTCAAGTCTTCATAACTCCAAGAAAAAAAATCACTGAATTATTTGAACAATTCAATATATTTCTTCTTTATATGTGTTGGCAATGTTTTTGATATTTTTATCATTCTGGGTTTTAGCTCACTGCCTATATTGCACTCTTATACATTTTCTTTAGTGGATTCCATTTTTTGGCTTCTTAGAAACATCATTAAAATAAAAAAGTTCCTATAGAGGGACAAGCCCTTTTGGCAAGGTATTGTCTCTGAACTGCAACACTTTAAAGTCTTCTTTTTTATGGATTTGCACTCAGCTATGTCTCATGTGGGTCATATTTTTCTAATCGTTTTATATCAGCATGATCAGGGGGTTCCTTTTTGTATGTTTGTTCCTCAGCAGAGAATCTGAGTCTGAATTTGACATTTCAAACTCATTTCTGGACTGCAGGAATTCTTCAATCTGTTTGTCACCTTAAAAAAATTGCCAATATTTTTATATTATCAGGGACTATTGGTCTATATTTGACTCGTATTTTGTATTTTTTTTTATGATAAGTTTTTTGACAAGTACTGGTTGTAAATGATAGACCATTGGCAATGATTTCTTGATTCCTTGGGAAAAAGGTAAGATCATATTCTTAGAATGTTTTTAGGAGGTCAAGGGCATCATTACTATATGCTCTTAATCTGGGATGTTTAGTTGAATATTCTCCCTTAATATTCCTAATGACTAGCTCTTTCCTAATGACCAGCTTGGAATCCTCGATAACCTAGATGTTGGGAAAATACCTGGGGGGGGGGGGTGAATAAAGATTAGAGCATACTCAAAGGTTTTTACTTATTTCACTTTCTAAAACCCATACGTCACTTTGTTGAACCAAACTAGCGTATACACGCGGATATCCTTCATAAAACTCGTGTATATACAGAGATCTAATTATGCCATTAGTTCTTCACTTATATCATTCCATCATTCATTCATTACATGTTCTATAAACAGTAAACATGTGCAGTAAGAACAGAATAAACCATCACACAAAGCATCACACATGAACACCAGGATTTTTAGGTGGAAACCCAAGTCGGGAGAAAACCACCGCTGCAGTTGCTCTGCCTTCAATATTTTATTATAGAGAAAACATCTTACAACATATGTGCTGGCGCAGACTTGACCAGCACGCAGGCACCCACCTGCGCTCGTTTACCAGCCTCTCCTGGAAGGGAGCTACGACCCCCCGACTCGTTTACCAGCCTCTCCTGGAAGGGAGCTACGACCCCCCGATCTCGTTTACCAGCCTCACCTGGAAGGGAGCTACAACCCCCTGACTGAAGGCTACAACCCTCAACACCTCTATGGACCACGTTTCATCAATTTTCACACTGGATCCAACAACTTCCTTTAGGACACAACTTGCAGACCACGTTTCATCATATTTTCAGACTGGACCCACTCCATACATTTAAGCTCAATCATACATCAAACTGATACATATAACTCACTTACAGATATCAGTAAACCATCAGAATAGATCAGACATTTCTTACCACAGACTTCAACAAACCCTAGTTTTGCATACGCTCTTTCCTTTCACTGATCCTGCGTATATACGCGCCTTAGACCATACAAACCCGCGTATATTTCTGTAGATATTACAGAACTAATTTCTCTGCCCATACACACTTTCTCTTCAGCAAACCTGCGTATATACGCGCTTTCTCTGCGGCGAACTAGCGTATGGTTCTTCAGACATTTAGGTCATTGCAATTCTTCGGAACATATACATCACACAGATTTTATCCTTTACTTCAGACAGATGTTCGCCTCACCTCAGATCTAATCATTCCATAAACAGATCTAGCAAGTACAAATACATTTCAGATCTAGATACCCTTCTTCATCATTTTCTTCATTGGTGCATCATGCATTCAGATCTATCATTCAACAATAACCCTTTCCATTCAGATATACTTCAAAGAGAAGTATTCATTCAAGCTCAGACGTCTTGCACCCACACTAGTGATTTGCACAATGAATTTCTTCTCTTTATATAGGTTTACCCTTTTTCAATACCATGAGCCAAAACCACATTACTTCCGATGGTATTCCTAGACGGGGTCATTTAGACGAATCATTACCCAATACAATGGGTCAATACCATGGTGGTTACCCCTGGTTTTGCACTTTTTGAGCGATTTTGCCCATATGCGACTTGGCACGTACTTTACCGCGTGCATACGCGACTTCTCATAGACAAATCTGCGTATGCCTTAATACATACTCTTTTCATCATAGATCTAGCACATACTGAATTCCTTTCTTCATTTCCTTCTGTACTCACTGTAGATACATCAGACTTACATCATCAAGACATATTCTATCAAGCATAACTTCATCAAGTAGGTTGCCATCATCTTCATCAAGTGGGTTGCCATTCAAGGTCAACACTTTGTCAAGTGGGTTGTTCAACAAGGACAACACATTCAACATCTTATTGCCAACAACATCATATCACATCATATTTACATCATTACCAAGTCCATCAAGACAATAATAACTTCATCAGGTGGATTTCCATCAAGGACAACATATGCCAACAATCTCATGTCTTCATCTTCATTAAGTGGGTTGCCATCAAGGACAACACTCTGTCAAGTGGGTTGTTCAACAAGGACAACACATTCAGCATCATATTGCCAACAACATCATATCACATCATATTTACATCATTACCAAGTCCATCAAGACAAGAATAACTTCATCAGGTGGATTTCCATCAAGGACAACATATGCCAACAATCTCATGTCTTCATCTTCATTAAGTGGGTTGCCATCAAGGACAACACTCTACATCATATTGCCAACAAGAGATCTTTTTGGCTCCCAATTTATTGAGTAATTGTAGCCCTAGGAGGAGTGCCTCATATTCTACTATGTTATTTGTGCATTGAAAGTTCATTTTATATGAGTGACCCTATGCATGGTTGTTCTCAGCGTTGTGTACCGAAACACCTACTCCTGATCCAGTTTTACCACAAGGACCATCAAATCTCATACTCCATAGAGGTTCAATTTCAGGTTTATCATTATGTTGTTCTTTATCTATTTGGTCTAACTATTATGACTGATGCTCCTCTTTTCTTCTTCTTCTTCCACTAATTTTTCATCAGCTGGTACTTTTTCATTAATGTTTTCATCATGGCAAAGGATAAATGAATCGAGGTCTATGTGGACAGAATAGAGAGGGGAGCTATCAGGATTTTCTTGACTGCTGACCATGTATTTCTTATGAGTCTCCCTATATAATCTTCTTGTTTGACTAAAGACTGGTATGGTAGCATAGGTCATATCCATTTGGAGGGCACCTTGAAGTTTGGCTCCCCATGAGAGTGAAAGGAGCATGCCATATTTGGGTGGTATGTCAGCCACTACAATATCGATTACTAGGTAGTTGGATGGTATTTGTGCTATATTAACACATATATCTTTGATCAAGCCTAGACATTTAACTCTATTGGATTCAAAGGATTAAAATTCTTTGTATGGTATAGTTATCTCAAGGCCTAGTCTCTCCATAACTATCTTTGGCATGAGGTTATGTGAAGCTCCTAAATCTAACATGGCATTTTGGAGGAATTTATCATGAATATTAAAGCTGACATAAAATGGAGGCACACCTCCCTCTTGAAAGTTTTCCTCTACTTAAGGTCCAAACAAAAGCTCAGGTTTATCATCATCTAAATTTATAGAATCAACATTTTCTCCTATGTTTAAAGCTTTCAAAACTTGAGATCTATATACATCTTGGCCAACTAATTCAGTAAGAGGTATGGATATTTTTATCTTCGTAATTTCATTCTCAATACTGAAGGGTTTTAGTGTTTTTGGAAAATTCAAATTAGTTTTATCAGACTCTGTTTTCACAGCAAATTCAGCTTGGTGTTTTTTATTTGGAGTCTTATTTAAATCAATTTTGTTAGGGCTACTAGTTTATTTACTAGTACTTCTTTATGTACTACTTTTTTTTTACTTTTATCACAACTTTTAAAATGTTTGAAGTTTCCGCTATCTTTTTGGGATCATTTTTAGGGGTCTTCCTAGCATAAATTTCAGGGTTCTTTCTCTTGGGAGTATCTTGGGCTTTCTTGCTTCTGAGGTCATACTGCCTATGTACTTCCATGATGGAATTTTCGAATGCTTGTTTATAATATTTGGATTCTAGGAATTCTTCCTCATTTGGGGAAAATATTCCTTGTTCTTCCTTAGTGAGGATAACAATATCCTCATTATTAAATCCCATTAGATTGATATGGCTTTCCTCTGGTTCTTCAATCACCCCCTCATCCTCAACAACATATTTTTCCTGGAAAGGAGGACTTGCTTGCTAGTCAGGACCTCTCTGTCTTATTTGAGGGGGATCCCTATGTACTTCCATCATGGAATTTTCGAATGCTTGTTTATAATATTTGGATTCTAGGAATTCTTCCTCATTTGGGGAAAATATTCCTTGTTCTTCCTTAGTGAGGATAACAATATCCTCATTATTAAATCCCATTAGATTGATATGGCTTTCCTCTGGTTCTTCAATCACCCCCTCATCCTCAACAACATAGTTTTCCTGGAAAGGAAGACTTGCTTGCTAGTCAGGACCTCTCTGTCTTATTTGAGGGGGATCTATTCTAAAGTTTTGGTTTTGGTTTTGGTTTTGATTTATGTTTTGAGGAACTGCTTGCTTTTCTCTACGGTAATCTATCTCATTCATGTTTATTCTCTCCATCATCCTTTCCATAGTTCGAACTAGATTATCAATTTTAGTATCAGATGTGGAGGCTCAACCTCTTCCCTATATGTGACTCTTTTTTCATTTTTCATTCTAGCTTTTTTGGCAATCAGATTTGCCTCCACACTTACTGCACCCCTCTACATATCTTCTAATGTCAGAGGGTCTCTCTCTCTTAGTTGGTAAGCCATTTCTGTGTCAGAAACATCTGGAAATTTCATTAGGGCTAGACCTTGTGGAGGTTTTAGGTGGGTATGGAGGGCATTATATACGCTATTGAACCTAGTGTAGTACTCTTGGACACCCTCTCCAACATTTCTTTTGATGTTTTCATATTCTGATAAGATTTGGAGAGGGTTTTTCTTGACTTTCCATTTGTTTAGGAATAGATGGTGAAAAGCAGGGAGGTCATGTATATTATTAGTGGTTATGCCTTTAAACCATTTTCTTGCTTCTCCCCGTAAGCTTTGAGAAAACATTCTCAGTTTAACAGTCTCATTATCTATTTGTTGTCCGTCAAAATAATCATTCATTATATCAACATGTTTTTGAGTAGTTGTAGAACCACTTGCATCATATAAGGGAATCTTGGACTGATAGCCCTATGGTAGAAATACTAAAGGCAATGGTAGAACTAATGGGGCATACCATGTTTCCATGGATGGTAGTTGGGGAAACAGAGGAGGGTTAACAAGTGGACGGTTTACAAGAGGAGGTAAAGGGTTAAATGGAGGAAGGTGAATAGTGGGTGTATGAATGGGGGTTGAAGTTAGTACAACATGATTCTATTGTAAGATGAATGGGTCTAAAATTATCCGGTTTATCCAACTCTAGGATTTGGTCCTGGAAAAGCTTTGTCCCAGGGGTGATCCAGGTATGATATTTTGCAAGTCTTTAAGGCTTTCAGGTAGGGAAATTTCTTTGTGAATAGGTCTGCTAACAGTTGGACTTTTAAATCTAGGAGATTTCCTTATGATGTGCTCTGGATTGTGAAATATTGCAGGAGGGTTTGGTTCTGGATGGGATCTAGTACAAATTATTCTAAAAGCCAGAACTTAGACCCAAGGTTCAGAGAGGTTTAAAGTATTATAATAGTTTGAAAAACCCAACCAATCTATGACATAAATACTTTATTCACAAAGTATTTTGACTGGGTTCTATTTGAGGTTTGATAATATCAGGATTCTCAATAATTTCCCAGTAAATTCTATAGAAAAACCATTGGGGTCAGCAGGCCTACTGAAAACTAGTGGAGTCACCAGGTGGATGATTTTAACTATCTTGAGACTGGCTGTTGTCCACCATCAGCAACCAGATACCAGTCTTGGATAACACTTGATTCATCTAAATTTGAATGGGGTTTTCTGAGTCCTTGAGGTAATATTAAGCTCTGTTAATAACTCAGTTCCCCAGTATGTTCGCCACTATCTTGGAGCCTCGTGATTTGCAAGATTGGTAAAAACAAATCTGCAGGGAAACACATCAAACCACTTTGGATTCCAAGTACCTAGTCTTCCTGGGCTTAGAGAGGGCTCTCTTTATGTTTATTATTATCAGATTTATCTTTATGCTTATGTTTTCTGATTTTAGGCTAGTTATGAGTTTTTGGAACTATTTTTTTTGTTTGATTGATTTTTTTATTTGCTTTATCGATTGTTTCAGTTGAATAGATAAAAAATGAGAAGCATTAATCCATTGGGCTATGGATTCATAAAATGTTTTAATTGTACATCAACTCTGCAAGGGTTTTCATAGGGAAAGCTAAATATATCAAGTGGATATTTTTAGTTTAGATGAAATATGAAATGACAGTAAGTTGTGAATTTAATAAAACTAAAGGGAAATTAAGAATCCTTTGAATATACTTCAATAAGAAAATCCTTTTAAGGTAACAGTTTCAAGAAGAACTAAAGAGCAGGACACCCTTGAATTCTTTAGCTAAAACTATACTAAGAAAACCTTTAAGACAACAATCTAGCAAGCCTAAAGAGCAGGGCATCCTTGAGTTCTCTAGATATTACTTTCAGACAAAGAAAAAATTCAAGATAACAATTCATTGAAATTTGTAATGTTCCAATTTTTAGCCTCAAGCTAAAATGGACATTATAGTTGCACATTTTATTTTTGTTTAATAAACTGGGCAAGGAGACACCTTAGCCCCTTTTTGATGAAGAAATAACACTCCTAATGTGAAAGGGGAGTGAATAAAGTATCTGAAATAAACACCAATGGTGTGAATGGAACCCAACTCACTTGGATTAGTCATATTTGACTAAAGTCAACAGTGTTACCTATAGAGGAGAAGCTTCCTAGAGAAGCTACACAGTTTTTGAGGGAAGAGCTTCACATGAGGGTAGAAAACCTAATTGGTGGGACCATGGTGGATAAGAGGTTCCTTTCTTTATAAGGAGGAGATGAAAACCCATTTGCATTATGCTATGTTTTAGATTTCAGACAAGGGTCTGCAAAAGCTTGCATCCCTGGGCTATTTAGCAGGGTGATGGTGCCCTCGGGCACTAGGGTGTTCCCGGTCGGGAATCCCTACCTCTTCCTCAAGGAAGGATGAGGATTGATCTACATTCCTCAATCCATCATTGGAAAAAACCTCATTCATATCCTACAGTGTTAGCTATGCAGCAGAGAGGACGTTGTGTAGTTGGGTGCATCTAAAGAGGAAGTCATGGAGTCTCTCTTGTTCAATTTTCTTTAGTGGAGGAGTGATATATTCATCGGAGGAGCTGTAAGGAGGATTATTGGGCTTCATTTCAGATCTTTTTGCATGGGACAACATTCCATCATCTCCCACTGCGCAGTCCATGAGGAGAACTGCGTTATTTTATGGAGGCAGTGAGAGAGGGTTTCATTGGGCTCATCAGCCGGAGTGTGTTTCTGAGATAAAGTGATCAGCACTTTGTGTTAGAGACATTGTCAGAGGAGGGCACTTTTATTTCAGATATACCATAGCCTCATTCATATTTTGGTACTAGCTACAATGACAACTGGGTTGTCACATTTTGGTTTCCTCCGGCATTTCTAGCAATCTTCATAGATTGGCTATAAATCTTGTATTTCAACCCATTTCTTGTTATTGGGCTTATTTCTTGTATTCCTTCAGCCATATGTACATTTATTAATATTCAGTAGCTTATAAATTCATGTAATCAACACAGTTGCAGCTACTCTGGAATTTTATGGAGTTTCAGCAATTCTTGTATTACGTTGCTTATTCATCGAGGGTTGGTTCTTAAAGTTTGAGTGGCTTGTCCCTCAAATATTATTTGTATATTTCTGCTAATATATCATAATATATTTATTTCTGTAGCATTTTCCCTCTTATGATGTATTTTATATTTGCAGAGTTAATGCCCATGTTCATGTATTGCTATAGCTCACTCTTTGAGCATTGTTTTGGAGATATAGTTTGGGGAGATCCGAATAACCCATCTAGATGTATTTCTTTAAGCTCATTTTCTGCAAGGGAGCTTTATTGTGTCTATTATAGGGCATCCCAGTGCTGGATTGTCTTATTCTTGCAACAGATTCCTTATACAATGTCCTCAAGGACCCTGTAGCAGGATTTCCCAAGGTGGAATATTGCAAATCCATAGGTAGAGTCTGAGAAGGGCTAGCTAGCCTTAGTATTTCTCCATTATTTGGAAGGAGTCATATCTTATAAATGACCCATAATTCAATCTCTTAAATGGTCTTACAGTGTCTCACTGAAGAAGGAAAAATGGAACATATAAGATGTTTCCGATGGAGCAGCATGTTCCTGAAAAAGGGACATTACAGTGGTATCAGAGCATGATCTTGGCTTAGCCTGTGCCCAAGATCTATTGTCATCAGAAAGACGAGCTTCCCTTCAAGGAGAGGATATTTACAGAGGAGAAAAGGAAGATGAATGAAGGAAGAGGGGCTTTCCCTTCTTCTTTTCCAGACCTTTGAACACACCATTGAACATCTACTGAAAGGGGAAAATTTTGGAGAAATTTTCTGAAAAGGGTTTGTGGATGGAGCAAGCCCTAGCTATTTTCATGAAGGGTCTGAGCATTTAGCCTCACATGTAGATCCACAGTGCAGTACATTGCCCACAGCTATTGCAAGGAGGATGGATGAAAGGAGATGAGGCCTTTGGAGGAGCAGTGGTGCGACTCAAAGGTATGATTCATGATGATTGATTTTAGAGTTATATTTCATGTTCTCATGCAAATGAGAGATCATATGTTGTAGTCACAAAGATTTTTTCAAAGGGGATTGATGAAAACCAATGTGAAACATGGTGTGACAAAACTTCAAACACTTTGCATGCATGGAGGAGAACCATGAAACAAAGATCATTCCATCTTTCTAGAGTGGGAGAAATGAGGAGAATGACTTGCTACAGGCAAGACCCCCATTGTATGAAGGGAACTCTTCCATTTTTGAGGGTGTGGAGATATTTCTCTCAAATGAAGGCCAAGAGACAAGGCCTCTCATTGAGGGGGGAAGAAATGGACTCACATGTTGGTAGAGAGGAGGTGCATAGAAGAACCTACAGCGCTGCACCATTGGATGAAGAAGAAGAGAAGAAGGATCAACATGAAGGGATGATGGAAAATCACCCTTATCTATTTCAGAGATTATATTCACATGTGAGAAGGACTGCACTGCGCAGTAGAGAGAGAGAGGAAATTTCCTTCCTCTCATATATTCAGTCCACTTCCTATCTTGATGTCTTAGTTTTGGGGGCTTTCCACTTGGGAGGCTACATGATCTAGAGATTATGAGAGGCATCATGCTATTTGGTTCACCACTCATTGGATTCCGAAGGGGTGGAGACATTAGAGGAGTCCATTACAGCACAGAGAGTTTGGGGATAAGCACATGGAGGAGGGATACACTCTCTCATTTTCAGTAGCACTCATTCTCATCAGTTTCACTGCGCAGACAGAGTTGCTGTATGGATGGAGGATAGCATCTTCATGATGTCGGATGACTGCTCCATAGATTTGATGAGAGGGAGGATACTTCCTTTGAGGAAGGAATCTTTCATACATTGCAGTATATGGAGGCCACTCATGCTTACATTGCCCAGGATCGGGAGATTATTTGGAGGTGTTAGTCTCTCATGGGAGGCTTCTTTTCAGATATCATAATTTCTTTGAGCATGAGTAGCTGGATGATGGCATGGCAGAAACTTGGAGGATGACTTTGGCATGGCGGGATGTCAAGGTAGTAGGCATCAGCGTGATGGGAGCACTTTATTGCAGATTACCAATGCTGTCTATGTGGAGGATTGATCCATGTTGGAGGACTGAGCTTTTGGTTGAAAGGTCCCAGGATCTTGGTGCATGCATGATTCTTGATGACCAGGAGGATGATGATAGATACATGGTTGATGATATGGTCATCTATTGTTATGTCAGGATCTTCTTGACTAGAATTTCTAGTCTCAAGGAGAAATTTATGCATGCAGCACATGAGGAATTCCTAGCTATGCACTTGGATGCATACTTTTCCTTGCTAGAGGAGTTCACTTTGAAGGGAATTCATCATGATCTTCATCAGCATATGGATAGATGCATAGCTCGGTTGGTTTTGGAGAGGTTGGCACAACCATTCCCTTACTCATTGGAGGAGAGGGAGAGCATTCATGTTGAGCCATTTCAGCTCAAGAGCTCTAGTGCATGATGGATGAGGTATAATGTCATATTTTGAGTTGTACTTATTTTCATTGATTGAGGAGCATGATGTATCAAGGAGGCTTGTTCCTTCTTGCATTTTCATGAGGATGTACTTACAGCTAACTTGTAACCTTGATTTTGGTTGATTATGTGATGGTTGTGGGGGAAGCCACATGTTTCTCAGTGTGCACCGTTGGCACCAATTTGTATTCTCATGTTTTCATCTCATGAGGAGATGTGTGGTAGAAAATAGGTGGCTAGTACAGCACTTGTTATTTTTTATTTTTAGGTAGGCCAAGGAGGCACTGCGCAGTTCCATGAGTGGAACTTTGAACCACTCTCCAGTTGTCATTTGACAACTTTATTTTATTGTATACTGATCTATGTATTTCTGATGTTTGTACACTTACGAGGAGCATTATTTGGAGAGTTTTTGTATGTAAAGCCCATTGGGAGCATGATCCTCCCCATTTTATATGTTATATCTTGCAGGAGATACCATGGGAAAACCATGATTGCCACATTACTACTTGTCTCTTCTTGTGGGAAAAACCACTTGGAGGATTTGAGGAGGCATTTCATGGCTGGATTTCTTGATGGGGTATCTTGGGCCATTCTTAGAGGCCATACCATTTCAGCTCAAGGACAGAGGTAGCCCCATGCACACTTCAAATTGAGAGAGGGCCATAATGAGAACACAAGCACACTCTCCATTCAGCCCCAAACATTGTAGAAATTAGGGGTGATATTTTCATTTGGATGATTGCATGGATGAGAGGATCATCATTGGGAGCAGAATTTTACCATGCATATCATCACTCCTACCTTAAGGAGGCCTTAGCACAGTAGGAAGGTTTCCACTACACCTTCTATCTTTCCATGAGGAGCATTGTTGTCAGCTTGCATACTTTGGAGAGAGCATTGGAGGATAGATTTATTGCAGCATATTTGAGCAATGGTGGGACCATTGATGAGGAGGCCACAAGAGAAGAAGGGGGAGAATATTGTGTTCTCTTCATGCAGTTGCTTGAGGACAAGCAACATGTGGGAGGGGAGGACTATAATGTCCCAATTTTTAGCCTCAAGCTAAAATGGACATTATAGTTGCACATTTTATTTTTGTTTAATAAAATTGGAAAGGAGACACCTTAGCCCATTTTTGATGAAGAAATAAAACTCCTAATGTGAAAGGGGAGTGAATAAAGTAAGTGAAATAAATACCAATGGTGTGAATGGAACCCATCTCACTTGGATTAGTCATCTTTCACTCAAGTCAACAGCGTTGCCTATAGAGGAGAAGCTTCCTAGAGAAGCTGTGCAGTTTTGGAGGGAAGAGCTTCACACAAGGGTAGAAACCCTAATTTGTGGGACCATGATGGAGAAGAGGTTCCTTTCTTTATAAGGAGGAGATGGCATCCCATTTTCATTATGATATGTTTTAGATTTCAGACAAGGGTCTACAAAAGCTTGCCTCCCTGGGCTGTTTAGCAGGATGATGGTGCCCTCGGGCACTAGGGTGTTCCCGGTCGGGAATCCCTACCTCTTCCTCAAGGAAGGATGAGGATTGAGATAAATTTCATCAATCCAGAATTGGCCACAGCCTCATTCATCTCCTACAGCGTTAGCTCTGCACCAAAGAGGACGTTGTGTAGCTGGGTGCAGCTAGAGAGGAACTCATGGAGTCTCTCTTGTTCAGTTTTATTTAGTGGAGGAGTGATCTATTCATCAGAGGAGCTGAAAGGAGGATTATTGGGCTTCATTTCAGATATTTTGGCATGGGAAAACACTCCATCATCTCCCACTGCGTAGTCCATGAGGAGAACTGTGTTATTTTATGGAGGCAGTGAGAGAGGGTTTCATTAGGCTCATCAAGAGTGTGTTTCTGAGATGAAGGGATCAACACTTTGTGTTAGAGACATTATCAAAGGAGGGCACTTGTATTTTAGATCTTCCATAGCCCCATTTATATTTTGGTACCAGCTACAGTGACAACTGGGTTGTCACATTTTGGTTTCCTCCGACATTTCTAGCAATCTTCATAGATTGGCTAGAAATATTGTATTTCAGCCCATTTCTTGTTATTGGGATTATTTCTTGTATTCCTTTAGCCATATGTACATTTATTCATATTCAGAAGCTTATACCTTCATGTACTCAGTGCAGTTGCAGCTACTTTGGCATTTTATGGAGTTTCAACAATTCTTGTATTGCGTTGCTTATTCATTGAGGGTTGCTTCTTAAAGTTTGAGTGGATTGTCCCTCAACTATCCTTTGTATTTTTCTATTGATATACCATAATATATTTATGGTTGTAGAATTTTCCCTCTTATGATGTATTTCATATTTGCAGAGTTAATGTCCATGTTCATGTATTACTGTAGCTCACTCTTTGTGCATTGTTTTGGAGATCTAGTTTGGGGAGATCTGAATAACCCATCTAGATGTATTTCTTTAAGCTCATTTTCTACAAGGGAGTTGTATTGGGTCTATTCTAGGGCATCCCAGTGTTGTATTGTCTTATTCTTGTAGTAGCTTCCTAATACAGCGTCTTCAAGGACCCTGTAGTAGGATTTCCCAAGGTGCAATATTGCATATCCATAGGCAGAGTCTGAGAAGGGCCAGCTAGCCTCAGGATTTCTCCCTTATTTGGAAGGAGTCATATCTTATAAATTCCCCATCATTCAATCTATGAAATGGACTTGCAGTGTCTCACTGAAGAAGGAAAAATGGAACATCTAAGATGTTCCCAATGGAGCAGCATGTTCCTGAAAAAGGGACATTACAAAATTAAAGAGAACGACACCCCTGAATTCTTTAATCAAACTTCAAATAAGGCCTTTAAGATAACGCTCCAACCTCTTTAATTCTTAATTTACTAAGAAAACCTCAAGGCCGCAACCTAGGTGGAACTAAAGAGCAGGACACCCATAAATTCTCTAATCAGACTTTGCAGAAGAAAACATAAAGATAATAGAAATAGACAGAGTTAAGGTGCCCAAACAACATACCTCAATCTAAAATTTCTGTTCTTTTATCAAATAAATTGATGGAAAATATGGAAAACAAATGAGAAACAATGACAAAGAGGGATAACATCACCATTAACATAGCTCAAGAATCCTGTAAATGTGCTTGTATTACTGATGTCCAAAACAATTACAATGCTCTAGTGTAACATACTTTGCAACTTGGAGTCTGATCAAATAAAACCTAGCAATCAACCCAACAAACAACTAACCAATGAAAATAATGAACAATACCTACATTATTTATTTGCAGATGAGGAGGTGATCCTATTCTAGGGTTTCAGACTGTAGTTATGACAGAGTAAATGTGATCTTGACCTTGAGACCATGCAAGGCCCAAGGCAAACTATCTTTAACTGACTCACTATAATAATAACTTTATAATTTACAGTTGAGCTAACTTTATGATAATTTTGACTTTTATGCCTTTTCATTAACTTTTATAACAATTGTTGAGCTATTTAAAATATATCTGATTGCCTTAAAAATTGAATTTGCTTTTGTTTAAGTGAAATGAGGTTGTAGGTGGAAAAATTGATTTGGAAGATTTAAATGCTAATTTTCTTTGTCATTCAGATCTTTCTTTATTTGTTGATTTGTCTTTAAATACTGATTTAGTCTTTAAACTTTGATTTGTCCTTTAATCTCAAATCTCTCTTCATCTGTATCTTCTAACTGTTTTCTCTTTTACTTCCTTTACTTTCACTGTCATTTCTTTCTTTATCTCTGCTCTTTGATTGCTTTATCATTTTGATCTTTCTGTGATTTGCTTTTAACTTTGTCTTCTAACCATGTATTTCATCTTTAACTTTTGATTAAACCTTTAATCCCTTTTACCTTTTACTACCCTTTGACTGTGTTTTTATTTTCCTTTCATCTCTGTGTGGCCATTGTGAAACTTTCCTTTTATTTCCTTTACCTTATCTTTTAATGAAACCATGCCGCCCTTGGAGTGTTTGAATGATCATCAATGGTCATGATCTATTGGTGTTTTTTTCAAATTAATCTTTTGCTCCTGGTAATTTTTATGAAACAAGCCATTCTGGATTGTCACCTAGAGGACCTATTTAAACATTTTTTGTAGTTATAAATGTGACTTTGATCATTTCCCTTTATCGATTACCTGCAAAAATTTAAAAAAAAAATCATTAATAAAAAACTGTGCTGTGGATAGAGTCTAGATATGGAGGCTTTTGGTCTTCTATCTGTGGTTATGGCCTTACGAGCCTTCAATAAATGTTGCAGGGGGCATCATAGGGTTTCGGGGCTTATTGTGATGATATAGGGTTTTAATATTTTCAAATGGGCTAGCAGTTTCAGGTTTATGGGGCGAAGGCGGTGGGCGGTTTATCACATGTGGAAAGAGTGGTGAGGAATTATTTTTCGCGACGGTGTGATAAACAATGGGAGAGATGCGTTGCGAATAGAGGGGGTTTGAATACTGCCAATTTCGCAATTTTCAAAGGTTTTTAACCCTCGCACATTTAGGTTTGTGATGTGGGATTACGGCCGTCAAATCGGGAGGTGGAGATTTGACTATGGTTGGGGGATCTGATCGTGGGTAGGTCTTGGAAGGTGGGTCCAGGGGTTTTAATGAAGTGGAGGGTTAAAATGTAATGTGGGGCCAGGATCTCAATGGAATGCGAGGTTTTGAGAAGAAGGTGGGGCCCACGTATATTAAGAGAAGAAGGTGGTTCCAGGGTTTTTAATGAATTGGAGGGTTAAAATGTAATGGGGGGTTAGGATTTGAATGGAGTTAGGGGTTTTGAGAAGAAGTTGGGGCTCGGATATATTAAGAGTGGAAGCGCTTTTAAAGGGTTAGGGCCAGCGTTATATGAGAGCGAGGAAAAAAAGGGTTAAAAAGGTGGGGGCTAAAAAATAGAAGGGTTCGGGGACATATTGCAGAGATGCTTTAATCATAAAGGTGAGTCGGGCTTAGTAATATAGCAGGGTTGGGAATTTTGAAATAAAACATAGTTTTATTTAAATAGTAGGGCCCAGATAATATTATTTTCAAAAAAAATGTAAAAAGGGTTTTTACATTGTTTTGAAGGAAAAGAGGGGAATGAGTGAAAAAGGAGGGGTTAAATGGGGTATTGAGAAATGTGAGTGGGGTTCTGGGTAGGTGAAAGGGTAAAAATGAGGGATCAAGGTGAAACATAGATTTTTTTTAGACTAAGAGAGTGATTTGAATAGGTAAAATGAGATATATTGAATAGGTTAAATGTAAAATAATGAAGGCAGTGAGATCTCTGACAATAAATGATAGTTAGGGAATGTTATTTTCAGCTGACTATAGAAAATCCATAGTAATCTAGTGATACTGTGAATACAGGAGACTAACAAGAGCTCCGTAGATCAAAGGATCCACTACAACAGATTTATCATTCTATATTATACTACTACCAACCCCTCATAAGGGAGAGATCTCTCCATTGTTGAGTTATTAGTGTGTTTGCTCTATTGAGCGTGTTTCTTGTGCATGGTGTTTTGTTTGTGTTTCATTGTTTATGTAGCATGATATGTTTCCATTTAACTTTGTTTATCACATGTTGAACTTGTTCCACTAACATTTGGCAAACCACTTCGACCTGTGACTTGTATGTAGGTAAGAAGTCTCCCTACTAAGCAAAGTGTATTTCATCCGATGTTAGGTCCCTATATTACTAGTGTAGTCCCTTATTGTTGTTAGTGTAGCCTCCTTATTTTTATTTTTGTACACATGTCACCCGAATATTGTTATTATTGTGCCCTTACATTATTGTTGTTAGGTAGGCTAGGATTATATTGTGACCCCATGGAATCTTATATATTAACGAGTTTTTTTCATTTGTATCATCCAAGAATTGTTCATTTATGTAATGTAAAGGAAGTTTCCTCCTCAAAGTTGCTTATTTATGAGGCATTGATCTCTCTTTTCTTCTATTTTTGGAGCTAGATTCATAAGATTTTGTATTAGAGCTTTGGATTCTAATGTTTTGCCCCGCAAATAGGTCATCATGGAATTTTTGATATAATTTTTCTCTACAACGGTTCAAAAGCTAAAAATTTTATCGAGAAAATCCAAAATCCTTAGGAATGTCCTTTAAAAATTTCATACTTGGTTCACAATATTTTCAGAGATATGATCTGTGGAAGTTAGGGTTTGTTTCAGGCTCTCTAGTTTTTCCTAAACAGGACATCATGGAATTTTTGATATAATGTTGTTTCTACGAAGGTTCAGAAGCTGAAATTTGTATAGAGTGAAGCCAAAATCCTAAGGAACGTCATCTAAACATTTTAGATCCTATTTCGCAATATTTTGGTGATATTATCTATGGAATTTAGGGCTTTTTGAATCTCACGAATTTCATCTGAAATAGGTGACCGTGGGAAAATCACCATAACTCTCTCTATGCGCATCAGATTGGAATTCTGTAAAAAGTGGTCACAATTACATGGAATTTAGTTGCCTGTGTATAAATTTCAGAGTCAAAGTAGGAAATAGTGACACGTGGCACGCCATACAAGTTTTATCTACCAAACCACTCCATAATTAGGTCATTGTGCAAGATTGGGCATAACTTTGTCTTGAATAATCTGAATCAGTTCAGACCCATGAAATTTGAAAGAAGATTCAAAGGGCTACTACAGGACCAAATTTTAGATATTGAAGATCCTAAATCACTGATATAATTCAGTTTCAATATCAAGCTCCTCAAAATAAGGAAAAAGGAGCATATTTTTTTTCGAATTGCATAAGTCTTGTTTGAAGAATCAATTTGAATTGATTCTAAGGGAATATTTTAGAATAAATATTAGTATTGAGTTCTAAAATGCCCCCTAGAAAGAATTCAACACCCATTAAATCTTCAGAACACTCTAATATTACTCATGAAGATGAATACATGCAACATGAGATATCAAAATTACAAGAGCAATTGCACCAAATTTTGCTCTCGCAAAGAGCAATAAAAAATTATATGGAAGTTTTGAAGAAAGGCATGGAAGCTAAGATCGATGGTTTGAAGAAATGTGTGGATGGTTTGAATAATAGCATGGATGGCATGGAATCATGCATGGAAGCTAAGATGGATGACATGGAAGTTAAGATCGATGAAAAAATGGAAAACATGAAGAATGATCTAAAAGCAGACATGGAAGGTTTGACAAAGTTGATACAAGAAATGTTTCCTAATGGAAAAAATATAGTAGAGGAAAATCATGATGAGAACAAAATAAATGATAATCATGATTTCATAAACTCTAATGTTGGATGGAAGACCCACCATATTCCAAAGATCGATATGAGGAAGTTTGATGGCAAGGATCCCGTGACATGGATACTATAGATGGAGCAATATTTTGATATCAATAATGTGCAGAACACACAAAAGTTACGCATTGAAACTTTATATTTAGAATAAAGTACATTTGTATTGTATCGATGGATTTACTCTCGTAAAAAAATAGTCACTTGGTAAATTTTTACGGAGGGAATGATAACACATTATGTGGATACATAGAGAAACACCTTTTTTAGCCAATTGATAAATCTCAAACAAAAGGGTTCAATGGTGGAGCACATTGAGGACTTCCAAAAATTGAATATAAGGGTAACTGATATTCTAGAGGAACATAGGATTGAAGTATTCATAGGGACTTTAAAGGATAACATTCAACATGAGGTTTTCATTTGGGAACCTAATTCATTGGAGAAGGCATTCAGGTTGGAAAGAAAAATTGAATGTAAAATTATGGCAACAAGGAAGCCTACCACTCACATCTATAAAGATGGAAGTGTTGCTACTCCTAGACTTCCAAAACCTACAAGGTATAACACCACAACAATTGGAAGAAAAAAGAGCAAAAGGTCTTTGCTACAATTGTGATAGAAAATACACTAAAGGTCATAAGTGTGCTGAGAAGAAATTATTTTACATAGATTGTGAAGAGGAGGAAGAAAATGAACAATAAACTTCAAAAGAAGAGGATATACATGAGGAACCAACCCTAGAAGAAGAATAAATGATTTCGACCATATTTTGTAATGCATTGGCAGGAATTACCACTCCTCAAAATCTTAAGATAGAAGGACATATCAAGAAGAAAAAGGTAATGGTCTTGATTGATTCGGGTAGTACCCATAATTTTATTCATTGTAAGATAACCAAGGAATTGAATTGTTTCCTATACCCAAAACCAAAATGTCAAATGATGGTTGAAAATGGAGGAACTATACATTTCTCTAGAAAATGCCATAATATCAAGCTAACCATGGGGGGATATGTATTGAATATTCCAATGCTTTCCATTCCAATGGGAGGTGTTGATGTTGTACTAGGAGTACAATGATTACAATCTTTTGGGATGGTAGCTTTTAATTTTCAAGAAATTTTCTTGAATTTTTTTTGGAAGGAAAGGAAGTCAAATTACGAGGTATCGCAGGGAAGACAAGAAATATAATAAGCTCTAATGTCATGAAAAAGCTTCTGAAGAATGAAAAATGAGGCATAATTACAAAATTATGCTCACTAGAAGTTCAAACATCAAAATCATCTATTTATCCAGATCTCCAAAAATTCTTGGAAAATCATTCCAAGGTGTTTGAAACTCCTAAAGGACTCCCACCTATTCGTGATAATAATCATGCTATTCATTCAATTCCAGGAAGTGTTCCTCCAAACACCAGGCCTTATAGATATCCTTATGCCAAAAAGAGCGAAAATGAACGTATGATTGCAAAAATGTTAGAGGTTGGTATAATTCAACCTAGTCAAAGTTCTTTCTCAGCTCCAGTAGTATTGGTGCACAAGAAGGATGGATCATGGCGCATGTGTCTAGATTATAGGGAGCAAATAAGCTTACTATTAAAGATGAATTTCCCATTCCTATGATTGATGAATTACTGGATAAATTACATGGAGCAATTTATTTTACCAAGTTAGATCTTCCTTCAGGATATCATTAAATTAGAATGAAGATTGAAGATATTTCGAAAAAAACATTTCAAACTCATGAGTGTCATTATGAATTTTTGGTCATGCCTTTTGGCCTTACCAATGCACCTTCTACATTTCAAGGATTTATGAATTCCATTTTCAAACCCTTCCTTAGAAAATTTGTGCTATTATTTTTTGATGATATACTAATCTACAATAGGTCTTGGAAGGATCATGTTAAACATGTTGATAGGGTGCTCAAACTATTGGAGGAGAGACAATTATATGCAAAAACATCCAAATGTTTCTTTGGAGTACAAGAGGTGGAATATCTGGGTCATATTGTATCTCATGAGCGTGTTAAGGTAGACCCTAACAAAGTTAAATCCATTAAGGAAAGGAAAGTCCCCACAACCATAAAGCAGTTGTGAGGATTTCTTGGGTTAACAGGGTATTATCACAAGTTTGTTAAGAATTATGGGAGAATAGAAGCACCTCTAAAAACATTATTTAAGAAAGATGAATTTTCATGGAGTCCTGAAGCAACTAAGGCCTTTGAACATCTTAAATAGGTAATGTGTCTAGCACTGGTCTTAGCTACGCCAAACTTCACAATTTTTTTTATTGTGGAATGTGACGCCTCAAGAAATGGAATTGGTGTTGTTTCAATGCAAGAAGGAAGACCCATTTCTTTTGAAACTCGTCCAATAAAAGGAATGTATTTACATAAATTTATTTATGAGAATGAAATGTTAGCAATACTACATGCACTAAAAAAAATGGTGACCTTACCTAATGGGAAGACACTTCAAGGTAAAAAATGATCATGACAGTCTTAAACACTTTTTGGAACAAAGACAATCTTCAGAAGAGTAGAAAAAATGGATCACAAAGATTTTGGGTTATGAATTTGAAATCATCTATAAAAAATGGAAGTTAAATTTTGTTGCATATGCAATCTCAAGAAAGAATGAAGAGGTGGAAGCATTGCTTTATGCCATTTCTATTATCCAACTATATTGGATAACCGAAGCAAGGGATGAATGGAAGAAGGATGAAGAAGTGTGGACACTCATTCAAAATTTGCAGCAAGATCCTTGTACATATGATACATTTAGTTGGAAAATTGATTCCTTATGGTACAAATATCGCTTATATCTTTGTAAGATTTCCCAACTAAAACAAAAGATTCTTTTGGAATTGCACCCTTCTCCTTTAAGAGGACACTCAGGATTTTTAAAACATTACCACGAGGTGAAGAAAGATTATTTTTGGGATGGCCTTAAATATGATATTCAAAATTTTGTGGCGGAATGTTTATTTTTCCAGCAAAATAAAGTTGAGACAATTAAGACCCCAGGTATTCTATAGCCTGTATCCATTCTAAGTCAATGTTGGGAGGAGATTTCAATGGATTTTATCACAGGTTTACTAAGTTTGAAGGAAAGAGTGTCATCATGGTGGTAGTTGATAGAATTACCAAGTATGCACACTTTTGTGCATTATCTCATCCATTTAAAGCAATTACAGTTGCTACTACATTATGGAAAAAATTCAAAAGCTACATGGAAACCCAAAGATTATTGTAAGCGACAGATATCCCATTTTTACTAGAAATTTTTGGACAAATTTTTTTTCTTGATTGGGTACTCAACTAGCTCATAGCTCATCTTATCATCCTCAATCTGATGGTAAAACTGAGATAGTGAATAAATTTTTGGAAGGATATCTTCATTTTATTTTATCTAATAAACAAATAAAATGGTTCAAGTGGTTACCTATTGCTGAATGGTTGTATAATACTTCCTTCAATACTGCAGCAAAAATGACCCAATTTATGGCACTTTATGGATATCATCCACCGTCCATCACGTCATCTTTAAGAGAAAATTATAAGGTTCAAGCAGTGGAAGATCACATCGAGAATCAACAAGAAGTTCTCCAACTCTTAAAGGATAACCTAAATTTGGCACAAAATCGAATGAAACAACAGACAGATCAACATTGCAATGAGAGAAGTTTTGATGTAGGAGACTGGGTATTTTTACAACTACAAGCATACAAAAAAATGTCCCTCAAGCAAGCTAAGAAGGATAATAAATTATCACCAAATTACTATGGTCCTTACAAGGTGTTGCAAAATATTGGTACTATGGCATACAAATAGGAGCTTCCTGTTTCTTTTCCAGTGCACCCAGTTTTCCATGTTTCATGCTTAAAGAAGGTTATAGATGAAAAACTTCCAGTTCAAACAATATTTCCATAATATGATGAGGAAGGAAAAATCATATTGGAACCTGAAGCAATCACAGAAACAAGAACTTGACAGTGAAGAAATCAATCAATTTCAAAGTATCTCATCAATTGGAAGAACTTACCCACTGAAGATTCTACATGGGAGGATAAGAATTTTATACAGAAGCCCCCAAAGCTACTCAAGCGTTGAGGACAAGACTTTTTTCAAGGATAGGGGCATGTTAGGTCCCTATATTACTAGTGTAGTCCCTTATTTTTGTTACTATAGCCTCCTTATTGTTATTGTTGTAGCCCTATAACCCCAATATTGTTATTATTGTGCCCTTACATTATTATTGTTAGGTTAGCTAGGATTATATTATGACCCCATGAACTCATATATATAGAAGGAGGTTTTTACATTTGTATCATCCAAGAATTATTCATTTATCTAATGTAAAGGAGGTTTCCCCCTCAAAGTGGCTTATTTATAAGGTGTTGATCTCTCTTTTCTTATATTTTTGGAGCTGCTTTCATAACATATGCTCATGCATTGAATACACTACCACAATCGCTGTGTTCACAAAACAATCCCCTGTCTCCCATTTTTTTTTTATCTTTCTCAATCCCCTATCCCCTCCATTTCCCTCCCAAAACTAGCTGCTATTTTTTCTCTGTTTTGCAGCCCTAAATCCCTACCCTTTCCCCTATCAAACTAGGATGATCAGTCAAGCAAGACCAATAGGATGGCCACTGAGAATTAAACATACAACAAGTGGGGAAAAATCTCCAGGTATGAGCCAACACATGTGCATGAGATAAATGCTTTAGAATTCATCAAAATGTTTTTTGCAAAAGTAGGTCTCCTAGGGTTTTGTGAGAAAGTTCAACAAGTGGGTTAACATTGTGAGCTCACCAACCTTTTTGCCACTAATTTCAAGAAAAAGAAGACTACCATAGTAGGGATGGACTTCTTGGTCTTAGCAGAATTCATAGGATCAGCCACAGGGATCTCCAATCCAGGAGAAATATAGTTTAAGGGAATGGATTTGGACATTAAAAACTACATAGTGTTTCTCAAGCCACAGTACAAAGAAGCTCTGTCTCATGTATTCCCTAGTAGACAGATGTTAGATAAATACTTTCCTTTGATGAAGATGATGAAGAAATATTTCACTTGTGAAGATAGGTTTAGTAGGTTGTATTAGTACCAAATTAGATTGTTGTTTCACTTCACCTCTATTAAACCACTAAATCTGCTTAATTACCTGTTTAGAAGTCTTGCAAAGATGAATGAGAAAGTCCAAACTAAAGGGATAGATCGTTCAACTAGCTTATTCCATCATGCCTTGGTCAAAGTCATAGTTCTTCATCAACTCACACAGGTTAATATGTCTTGGGAGGAATTTTTGGAGGCAACAAGTCTTTTGCCTATGTCTCCTCAGTTCAAAATCATCAACACTCCTACATCATCTGGGCCACAAAGACCTGAGCCATCTAGCATAACTTCAGTGACCAGAAGATAGGCTAGGGCACAAGTTTCTCAAACCTAATAGAAGGGGAAAATATTGGTTTTTTCCCTTGATATATCTAAATACATGCCTACACCTAAACCTCTAACTAGGTCACAAGCTATAAGAATGCCTATGGAAGCTACAGTTGAAGCATTTTGAGGAGAAGCTATGGAGAAATCACCTAGGCATGGAAATAGTCACCCTTGTAGCATAATGATGAAGAGATTCCTCATGAAGAAGAAATACTTGACCATAGAGATAAGTCAATTGCAGACATTATGAAGGAGCAACAAGCACAAATCAAGCGACTACATGATGATCTCTCAAAGGAAAAATTTATGGTCGCCTTCTTGAAACGAGCAAATAGGCACTTGAAAATGAGCTTGATGCAGCAAAGTACCTCACAAGAGTCTCCATCATCTAGAAAAGGAGTTGAAGACAAAGGTAAGGCAATGATAGATGTAGAGCATATTTAAGACAAATATATTTAGAGGCAACCAAGGAGACCTACCACAAGAGCATTGGCAAAGAAGAAAGAGAAAGACAAGGAACCATCTCCTTCACCAGCACACAAGGAATCCACTAACCCTATAGCTACAAGTATTGATAAGGAAAGGGAGTATTTTCTTGATAGAGTGAATTTTCACTTCGAGAAACTTTTGGAAAGGGAAAATAGAGACAATGTCATGCAGAGGCATATGGCAAGGCACTACTACACACGAAATTTGATTTTCAAGATTAGGGTTAAAAACATGAAGAAAAAGCTCAAGAAGACCCTAAGTAATCTCAAGAAGAAGGATAGACTTGATATTCTGGCTGATGCTTCTCTAGTTATATAAGCCATGACGAAAAAATGCAAAAGGAGAGAATTTTGGGAAAAGCTTGGCAATTTTTGAGTTTTTGTTTTCTAATTCAAGAAATTTTAGTGCACGGAAACGCAGTGCGGCCACACGACGATTTTTCTCAAAGGCTTCAAATGAGGAATTTCAAGTATGTGCAGGTGTCATATAACTATTAAATTACAGAAATCCATTTTGTCTCTTGTTGTGACATGTTTTGTCACACCTAATTTTTTTTTTTTTTTTTGGTGAAAATTTGTCAAAATCTTACTAACCTAAAATCGTGAGAGATATATTATTATACTTTTGAAAAGGTTTATTCCTTTTATATATTAATTTTTCATTTAAAATATATTATTTTTATAAAAAATATTTTTTTATGAAAAATTTTGTTTTAAATTTAAAAATTATATTATAAAATTTAAAGCCTAACTTCACTTAAACATTTTTAGTTTATGAAGGATGGTCTTCATTCAATTTCGGACCCCCAGGATCATTCGAGCTTCGACAGTTGGTGGGGTTCAAAATGAGTTTTTTTGAAAAAAAATTCTTGGGCGCGTGGCGCCATTTAAAATTGTTTGCATCCCCTGCTACGAAACTGCTTACCAGCAGAGGTCCCTTCCGAAAATCTGTTTATGGTTTTCATGACATACCTCCAAGGTATTTGTGAGTAACGATGTGGTCACAGATTCTGCAAATGATAGATCTATTTTCATATTGTGAGGCTTGTTTATTTCATTTCAAGGTGCGTTAACATGTTGCTTATGTTTCATTTGATCAATGGGTTGTTGGATTGAGCAAGCTTTCAAGGGTTGCTGAAGTATTTGCTAAGAGACTACAATCCCCTCAAAGTTTTCAGGAATTGAAGGGAGTGCTGATGAACTAAAATGTAACACTGAAGAGATGAAAGGCTCGATATCTTCATCAATTTATGCAGGATCTCATGTCTTTGAAAATGAAAACTATGACAGTGGTTTTGCAATGATCATAATTTACTGCATCAGATACAGAGATTTAATTTGTCAAAAATATCTCAGAAAATCAATCCCACATATTACTTACCTTTTCCGTGCACATGCCGCTACGCCTGAAACAAAAACAAAACAATTTTAGTAGGTGATTTTTGGGCTCATTTTGTGGGAAAATGACGAAGAATTTCTCAATTCCAAGGCATGATTTTTCTGCAGGGTGGCCCCAATTTACTTAAGCGGGGATTTTTTTGTGGAAATTGTGAGCCAATAGAGATATTTTACCAGTTTCCTCTAAGGCATCTGTTCAGTGCCATTTCCTACAAAGCACATATGAACAAAATTTTCTTACAGAGATATTCCAAATAAGAGGAATTATTATCGACTCCCTGATATGGTCTCAAGGTTTGGTTTTCACTTGCAGGAAGAAAGTCACAAGAGATCAATTCTTTACTGTGTCTGGATTACCATGGTGGACAGCATTTTATCTGCAGGGAGAAATCATCAATTTTAGAAGCAACTACAATCAAAGAGGCTCTTCATGAAAGGGATCATTCAAGAAACATACTATCACAAATGTAGTTCTTTGTTATAAGTTGTAGTGGCCAACTTTTCATACTACACACTACCAGGATACTTGTTCACAATTCTAACATTTTTCTCATTGTTGTTAACTCTTCCTATTGGAGTCATTCAAGAAACTACAAACTAGCAACCAGGTTATGACATTATAGCACAGTACATATTTGGTTACATATGACCTGGTAAATCTATAGTGAATCTATTGTTCAAGATTTATGGCAGAATAAGTATCATACATACGCTCTCTTTCTTTGCAGACCTAAAACTTGGTAACTATATGAAAATTCCTCTACGTTTCATGTATAGTACTCAGCTTCTCGGCACAGTTGTTGCAGGCATAGTGAATATGGGTATTGAATGGTGGACACTGGAATCTATAGACAACATCTGTGATGAGGATGCTCTGCCTCCTAACAGCCCTTGGACATGTCCATAGTAAACATTTGATGCATCCGTAATTTGGGGTCTTGTCGATCCAAAGCATTTTTTTGGACAACAAGGACTCTACAAAAATCTAGTCTGGTTGTTCCTCGTGGGTGAATTTCTCCCTGTGCTAGTTCGGATTCTAAGTAAGTTGTTCTCCAAGAAAAAATGGATCAAACACATAAAAATACTTTTCATTTCATATGAGTTTGCTGGCTTGCCTCCTGTCACTCCTGAAAACATTTTTTCTTGGATCATTACAGGTATTGTCTTCAATTATTTTGTATTATTCTATAGTAAGAGATGGCGGCAACGATACAATTGCATGCTATCTGCAGCCCTAAATGCTAGTAAAATTTTTATGGGAGTGTTGCTATACTTTTCATTTGGCATGGAGAATAGGAATTTAGAATGGTGGGGAACATATCTAGATCATTGTCCTCTTACTTCTTGTCCAAGTTCTCCAGGCATTGTTGTCAAGGGATTTCCAGTGGTTTGACTGCCTAATGTTCTCTGGTCCAGAAATAATTAGCTTTCACTTTTGCTGGGGTGAAACATATTGCTAGTAGCTACGACTTTATCTCAAGTGTACCAGGACAAAGCTATTTTGTCATGGTAGTAGAGGTTTGCAAAACATTATAGCTATGGCATTATCTAAGGGAAGTGGTTGTTATATATAATAAAATAAGGTGGAGTTGATGATTTCTGGAAGTTTATTCGGCTAGTCGACACTACACCATTTGTATGGAAAATACCTTGGGTTGCAAATATAAAACATTTTTATAGGTAATCTAATGACTGAGAACGAATTGAATCTGGACTAAGGCCTGTTCAGTTTAAGTTCATTCAATTGTTGACTAAAATAAATTATTGTTGGGATATTTAAATTTGAAATTAAGACATCCTCCAGTGAAGAAAATCACCTCCATGGCATCCTTTATAGGTCAAATAGATACCAAGATAAGAAGCAGAAGTTAAGATTTTCGATGCTTGAAATCAACAATGAAGACACCTTGCAAAATCAGCTTTACAGATAAAGAGGCAGAGGATTTGTAAACAGTTCAGCTTCTTGCAAAATATTAGGAGATTGTTCTATTTTTAGTATATTGTTCAGGATTTTATTCCCGAAAGTTTGTAACAGTTTTACCAGTTTGTATTTCCATATATATGATGAATTATAATAAACACGGTGTGGGCTTTATAAGCCAAGACCTTTCGTCTTTGTAAAAACGTTTTTCCAGAAATTCTAATTGAAGTATTTCAGCTCTGGCTTTGATAGAATTTGTGTTTCTTGTATCTTTTTCTAGTGTTTCCATATCTATTTTCTTCATATGATTTAATTCATGTATAGTTACCTAATTGGAAATTTAATTGAATCTCAGTTTCGTTTATGATTCATTGTGAAGTTGTAATTAGATTAAGAGATTAATTTACAGGGCTATTTGTTATTTTAAAATCCTTTTGAAATCTTAATTACACAAGCTTTCTGTAATGACTTGATCATATTTTGTTTATTATGAAAACATAGTTTTCATAATTTCTAAAAATTGTAATTGTTTAAAGAGATTTGTATATCAGACTGTTTGTCCGATCAAGCTCCTCTTTGAAGTTGGCTATTGTTTTTCCATCTCCCTAGTGATTAAGTAGTCAGTTTGGTTGCAACATTATTAGGGATCTCCTTACATTCCTCTGCAGAATTCTTATACAAATAAAGTAATTATATCAGGATGGAAGCTGATACTTTGAGAAAGAACTCTGTAAAGGAGGGATTTATTCATGAATAGGGATTTTCATTGATAGCCAACCACCCCCAATTAAAAACCATAAATCTGTTCATTTTGTTTCAAATTTTGTTGTTCAATGACAATGAAAAACATTAAACAAGGCCTCGTAACAACTATGGGAGCCCCCTCTGGTTCAAGGGCCATCTTGAACCTAAAGCCAGTTGAGTTGGTTTCTAGGCATAGTTTTTGCAACCAAGGGCTGCCTATGGGAAACGATCCAACATCTCTCATGTCAGCTCACTAATTTTCAGGAAAAGTTCAAAAACCATCAGTTTTTCACACTTCTACCACTATTTTGGACCACACGCTGCACTTCTAGAGTAGTTTTGGGCAAATGGGTTTTGAGGTTCCTTGGGGGTGAGTTTTTCTGATTTTATACTTTAGAGGACCTTGATCCAAGGTTATAATTTCACCTAAGCCATCCAAACTCTCCTTCAAAATTTGTTATGCCTCTGCTAAATTTCGCTTCGTTTCTGAGAGATTTTTTTGCACTTCTGGTTTTGAAGTTTTTCTAGACAAGTGGAACTCAAAGGTCGAATTTGGTCGATATAAAAAATGTCTCATGAGTTTTTTCATGTTTCATGAGCCTATTTATGTTCATATTTGTTAAGGGATCTTATTTTTAATGGCTTGAGACAAAGACTCAACTTGTTAGCTAAAAAAGGGGAAGTTGTTTCTAACTCCCATAAAATTAGACTATGAGGCATTAAATGAATTAATTAGTTTTTTTGGAACAGGTTTTGACTCATATAGCTAGAATATTTTTTATTTTTCTATATATACTCAAACTGAAGTCATTGTGAGGGTTCGAAACTTGGTAATCATAATGTGGAGCTAATGTACACCATTTTACAGTGATATCAAAGACAATTGCAGTAATAATATTGAGATTCTTATTGTATGCTTATTGAAAGTGCGTCTTCTTAGTTTTATCATCAATTTGAATGTTTATTTATCCTCAAAACCATATGTATGCTTCCATGTGATCATCTCATTACTTTTTAAGAATAATTCATAAGTTTTATGCTCTATTTTGATGAGATATTCATGTTTGTGTTCCATTTCTTCTGATGAATGAATTCATAGTCATATGCTTATTTGGATCCTTCATTTTTCAACCTTATACCACAAGGAAAACCTAAATATGTCACTAAAAATACCTACTTTGCCTCATTTTCATCCCTACAATTGATCATTTGAAACCCTCACCTACTTCCTAGATCTATGATCTTGATCCAACAAACTTAAGTAAAAAAATCCTAATCAAATTTTACTGAGCTTATAACTAGCCTAAAATACTTATTCTCTAGTCATTTCCATTGGTTGTAAGACTGATTTGGAGAGATCCCTCTCTAACTTGGTAGGGATATATGTCGAGTCTAAATCTGGTTTTTGGTTACCCCTTTAGCTTCCTTTCTCAACCTTGGGAAACTGAAGGGTGCTAACAGAACATATCCACATAATGTGAGAAAAAATCAAGGTTAAGAAGACTTCTTGTATGAAAAGCACTCATTCGTTTGGAATTACGAGTTCCAAACATAGCCAAAGGAATTCTTACCCAATTCCTTTCTTTTATCATTTACCTTGTTGCAATAAAGTCCTACTATGTAATGTCATATCACCCATATGTTATCTATATAATCACATAAACTATTACATTTTTATGCTAATTCCAAGAATGTTTCCCTACAATTGTTCACATATGTAAATCATATGTTTCAAATATCAATACATCATATTCATTAACTAAAATAAGCCTCTACGAAGACTAAAAAACATGTCATAATTAACTAATAGTGAAGATCATAATAGTACAACTATCACCTAAGTAAATGTCAACTATCCCAAAACATGTGTGTTAGTGTGACCATCTCAAAACAATATCATTTATTCATGCAATATTATAGGAACATAGTCACATCATGAAAGTAATGAAATGTTCATACAAAAAATAAATGACATAATAGACAACACACACTTGAACACTGAATAAATGACATAATCATCATTCAAACACCAAGTAGACAACATAAGCAAACTCATATCTTGATGTTGGAGTAGGGTCACTTAGGACCACAATTTTGGGACAAATATCAATATTTTTGTTAGTTTTGAGTCATGTGCACTGCGCAAAGAAGATTCAAGGGGATTTTGGGTGGGTCAAAGTCCCTTCATGAGTTGTAATGGGTTAATGGGAAAACCAGGGGTCTCAAACCACAGTTTGAGGACCATAGTATGTGTGCAAGCGAAGGTATAATTAGAAGTATAGATCGATTTAGATAGATATCCATCCATTATTACAGATTTTGATACTTGAGGCGTGATAGAGCTAAGAAGTTGAATATGTATTAAGCGTTTATGTCTGAAAGGATCCTGCTGGTTGTGTGCATGGAGAACTTAGACCAGATGTCTACGGACCATGTTGGTAGTGTGCGTGGGTAGATTTGGTGAATTGTAAAGGCTTTCTATTAAGACTGATCAATAAAGAACTGTTTTGGAAATTCAGTGTACCTAATGCATCTATGATTCAATTTTGCGTATGGTTTTTTTTTTCTGTGTATGATTTATGTTATAAGTAATCGATATCAGTTTACGTGCATGTGTATTGACGTGTAGGATATTTGCATAGATCTGTTGCTTTATAGGTTGAATACTACATTACATAGATATGTTACAATGGTTAAAGATATTTCAGACCTTCTTTCTATGCACGTGCACAGGTTTAACCTGTGATAGTCGGCCTAGGGTTTCTGGTGTGCAAGGAAGTCTATTTAATAAGATAGATCTGTGGATGCCCACTTCATTTAATTCTCTCTAGGGTGTGGAAACCATGTTCCAACACCCCCCCCCCCCCTATACTATTTCAAGTGAGACATTGGTATGCGCAAACAGATCATTGTCGAAAGGGCCAGTAGTAAGAGGGTTTTGTTGGTTGCGCGCTAACTTTGAACCTGGTTCAGGATCCCTCAAGCCAAAAAATGGTTCTGTTTTTAGGATCAAGATCATTTTGAGAGAGATTAGATGTTCTGGCAGCCATCAAAGAATGAATTAGAAGACTGGTTTGAGAAAAAGATATGCGAATTTTCCATCAAGGAGAATATAAGTGACAAATTGTCTACTGAAAGGTGGTAACAGAGGTACATTTTTAGAGACATCCACTAAATATTCTTTGTGGAATTTTTGCATGAATTGCAAGAGTGGTTATCAAGGTTAGATTATTTTTAAAGTTGTTGGAAGGGAGATAAAATCATTTAGTGAACGCTTGAGTTGATCCAAAAATTAGAAAATATTGATAACACCATCACTCACATGGTAGACCATTGGATTGACAACATTCTGGGTGGATTTGTGGTAGATTTTGCGGTTGATCAATTTGTGTCATATTCTGAAGTGGAAAGGAGGTTCTTCAAAGGACCGAGAGATAAGTTCATACTCTCCCTACCTTTGTTGATTAATATGTTATTGTGCGAAAAGTGTCTTCTATGCAGTCACACCGAGTGAATGTCCCCAAATGATTTTGAAATCACTACATGAAATGTGAATTACTTTCAAGTCAACCAAATAGGTGACAGATTGATATAGAGACCTTTGAGAAACCTACCTAATAGTGATACAAAGAGTGGTGAAGCTACGCAGGTGGGAGGTAACCCTCCATCCACCCCACAAGCAAACTTGTGTAGGGGTAGATCATCTCCTACTCTACCTCCATCACCGTCAAGAGGCGATATGGCTGCACATATGAAGCTACCCACCTTCAAGGGTGTGGGATATGAAGACATGGATATATTCTAGTTTGTTTCAAATGTCGTATGGACTGCACAAAACATCAACACCGATGTTGTCAAGAGGGCACAACTAGCTATGACATTTGAGGGTCATGAAATGGATTTTTTATGAGATATCTGGCTTAGAATGATGACCCTACTATCGAAGAGATTGAGAAATATTTGAAGCAGCTATTCAAAAAACAAAAATCCTACTCGCAATGTGTAATAGAGCTAAAAGAAATCCTACAAGAGCTAAATGAATATGTCTACGAGACAGATCAACGGTTGAAGCATACTATTAGCGAAGAAGTATTTTTCTATGAAGATAATAAACATAAAGAATGGTTTATCTCCATGCTCCTGCCACATCTATGTGGCCCCTTGAATCAACAAAAAATTGATTCTCAAAGTGAAGCTCTTGAAGTTTCCATGAAGCTGGAAGCCGCGCCCAGAACTGTTGACCAATTTGGAACTCTACAAATCTAGAATTGGTTAGAAGCAATGCATTTGGAAATTCAAAACATGCACAAGGACAGGGAGAAATAGGCTTGCACATAGGTATGATGTATACGTTATAAAGGCTTCAGACACATAAAGGACCAATGTACTGTGCTTCAGGATTACATGCAAGCGAGAGGGCCAAATCCGTTGCAAGCCAGGGATGCTGTAGGACTGAGAGGTACTCCCGTGATGTCATGATATGTCTATCAAGTGGTTGGTCGGCACAACGAAAACCTTTTTCCTCAATTAGGAATTTATGTACCATGACTAAAGAAACAATGGTGTAGTTTTTTTCTCTTTGGTTGGCCACGATGAGCACCACTGCCGCACATTCGATTTGATGATGGAAAATGCCAACCTCTATAGAGTGCAAGCCGACCCATCTTCACCAACTTCCCCCTCTAGGCATGGTGTCTCTGGCCAGAGGAAGGGGAGAAGGGAGAGGTGGAGGTGCAGGTCGTGGAGGAGGACAGCTGATCTGCTACAACTATGGAGATAATGAGCACATTGTGCGCGATTTTCTGAACCCTGCATGATAGTCTTGCAGTTATTGTAGAAAATTTTATCATGTTATTTAATATTTTCCTATTTTGATTGCCAGAATGTAGGAGAAGAAACTGTAGAGGCCTACATAGAATATACAAATGATTAGAGATAAGCTGCGAGAAGATGATCCAAGTGTAAACATAGTTACACAAAGTGGTGCTGCCACTGGAGAAGATGAGGGAAATAAGGCTAATGAAAAACCATGGATCAGGAAGGCTTCTAGAAAGAAGGAAGGATTCAACCTACAGAGGGAGAGGGAGACTTTTGTAGAAGCTAGAAAGGATTTTGCTATTGCAGGTGCTTCCACATCCAAGTCAATCACATAAGCAAATATCAATGACAAAGTCAAAATCTTCTTACAAGAATGCATCAAGCTATTCCGTAATGAGAAAGAAATAGAAAACCTTCAAGCTCTGATATATAGCTACGTAGATAAAGAGTTTCTATGAACCGAGAACAAGGTTGTCAACAAGAACTACAAGATTAAGAAGAGAACTAGTCAAGAGATGTGCATGACTACACAGATTGGGGAATGAGATGGATTAGGTCATTCTGGACTTGGGATTCGATGCGCATGTTCTGCCTAATTAAACTTGGTAGAAGATGGGCAAACCAAAGATGGAATGGTCCACCATTCAGCTGCACATGGCCAAACAAAAACAGATTATTCCATTGGGAAGACTCCCACAGGTTATGGTAGATATTGATAGAGTAAAGGTACATGTAGAATTTGAAGTAATACAATTTTTTTATGATAGAGACCCCTACCCTATGCTGCCAGGACTGGATTTGGCTATCGACATGGGTGGAATCATCAACTTGAATCATAGGAGTACGATATTTGAAAATAATGGTAATTGAGTTGTGGTACCTTTGGATCCCGCGGAAGGAGAGAGATATACAGAACCAATGCATGAAAAAGATGATGTAGACCACATCTACAAATTAACCGCATGAGATGAGGATTGGATCAACCCAATTGTTGAGGGGATGCTAAATTGGGAAAAGGATAGCTCATGCTTCTCTGATTCAAATGAGGAAATGGAAAACTAGAAGAATTACCTGCATGATGTTTCTATGTTGTGGTGCCTCAATGTCACTAAAAATTTACGTTGCATCTCCTCAAAGGTGCGAGAATTTCCCTATTTTGATGATTCTCGTAATGCTTGTTTATTTTGGAATAAATGGAAAATGTTGTACGAAAAGAGCGCAGGTTCTAGGCACTCGATCTTGCCATGTGTGCAACTCTAGCACGTTGGTGGGATACACACAAAGGGAACTTTGAAAATTGGGAGGAATGCGCCTATATGATGCATTTGTACTTCAATCATCCAATAACAAAGTTGGATGAAGTATACACAAGAAGGGATGACATGCGCTCACACTTGGATAAATGGACAATTTCTTGGGGTGATGATCCTCACTAGAATGGGTGTCTATTTTTGTCCATAATCTAGGAAGGCTTCCCACCGATTGGTACTTGGAAATAGAGTTGCATCGAGGGACTGCTGGTTTGGCCTCAAAGGAAAAATTTATCCTCACTTTCATCTTCTCCAGTGGAATTGAATGCCTTAGCCATGTATTGCATGGAATCTGTTATACATCATTTTGTCACCCTCCCTGCAATCCCTCGCCCCACATATTGGAGGGTCATTCCCGTGACTTGTGAGCAGTGTCATACTTTGCGAACACCTTCTTTGCATCCTTCTTCATAAGGACATCATTTATCCTGTTGGACATTTCCTCAAAAAAGCACACAAAACCTATGTTTTGGCCTTGGCGCGGGTAGAAAATTGACCCCTCACACCGATGTGGAAGATTTGCACTAGATCATGCGCCACCTGGTGCTCTGTCTCACTGTAGTGCCCACGCCAAGTTGTTTTAGGAATTTTTTTTAAAAATTAGAGGCGGAAGTTCCATTCTAACCACCTCAGGGATGAGTCACTGGAAGTGGTTAAGTTGATCAACCACGGATCTCCCTCTTTAGGCAGTGGTTTCCACCTCTCATGGAACACTCCTTGAAGATAGGTCTCCCTTCCATAATTATAGGGATCCTAACCTCTCCCGCTCCCTCTATAAAAACAGGCCTTCTCCCTTTATGAAAGCTAGCTGAACTTGGATAAGAATACTATAGCTGAGTAATTTCTATTGAGAAGGTAGAACTAAGGAGAACTCCGTAGAGGGAGTCTCGTCCGAATTCCTGACGAGCCTTTGTGAGATGCGCTCCGCTTGAGCCCTATTGGAGGAGACCGTGATGTCGAAGCTTGGTTCTACTCTTCCTTTAATTTATTAATATACTCGACTATGGTGTTGGTTCCATTGTTGTGTTATGCTGTTTATTTAATGCAAGTGATTTATTCCTCTTTGACTGACTAATAGTTACAAATGCGAATTAGTATGTTGTATATTGTCGTTGTTTCTTGTGTGTGTGCAGGTGTCCGAGCGTGAAAGCGAGCGGACCGTGATCTGTCAAACCAAGAGTGAGAGGAAGCCACTCTTTCTGATGACAACAATAGCATAGGACCTCTGGTAAGTCATCTATCAAATCTCCATCCATTCGTTAGCTAGGAATCAATATTATAGCTTGTTTTGTTTGTTGCTAGACCCACCCTAGGGCTAGTGGGATCGCCTATGTCCGTAGAGGGGATTTACCTCACCAAAAAATTGGCGACTCCACTGGGGAGAGTGAAAGTTTATCTTTCATCCATTAGGTATTATTTTTGGACTTTTCTTGCTTATTTTTTCTTTTTTGATTATTCTACTAAGTATAAGACCCTTGTTCAGCCCCAGAGGATCAGACCTAACCTTTTTATTTTAAATTTTTTCCCTTTTGCCTGAGTTAACTGGCTTGGCGCGCTTTCTTTTTAGACAGTCGCATAGATTGGTGCTAGTTTCTAGTGTTGTGCTCGCGCCATTGCCTGTTTGGTGCTGATTATAGACAAACAACCGCGTCGACCACTATCAGTTTTAGTGTTTGGTCTGTTTTGAAGATTTTTGGTCAATACTTGTGCTTCTGGGTTATTTTTAGATATGTCTTGAGTGCTTTGGGATTGTTTTTTATTGTGATCAACTTCCTTCCTTCAGTTGTTTTTCCGTTTCCTATCAGCATCGCAGCCCTAGGGTTTTTAAGTGCTTTGGTATGTTGAGCCTCCTGTAGGAGTTTGAGTCTTTTGTTTCATAGTCAACTTCATTCCTTGTTTGGTTGCATTCAGCTCCCCTGATCCATTTGAGTGATTGCATTGGTTGAATGATTCTTGCGTCTTTCATTCAATTTTTATTCTTGTCACTCCAAGCATAGATCACACTGCTTGCATGGGTCTGTTTTGAAATTTTTCTTAAATTTGAGAGATTGCAACATTGGTTTGAGTTTTGTTATGTTTGTTTTGGGTTCATTGAAATTATCTTGCTTCAAATCTCGCATTAATGTTCTCGAACTAGTGTTTTGGTTTGTTTTTCATGTCATTTAGTGCACTGTTTGCTCTATTACGTTCAAAAAAAAAAATTACATTCTTGTTTACATTGTGAAATTGGAAGTCTTTCGCATATCTAGCATTGGATAATTCTAGGAAATATTTCTCATTTTCATTAGCTTGCATCAAATATTGTAGTGGATGTTTCTGTGTGTTCTTATTATTTGTTATTGCTTGAAAACTCTTAACTTTCTCGTAGATAGCTTTTCATCGAAAGAAATGGTATCTTTTGGCATGTAGCCTGCATTTATGGATTTTTGAGATCCAACATTTAGTAGGACCTTGGAATTGAAACGTAAATACAAGATTAACTTAAAATTTACTCAATTAACCAAAGGCAACATTGAAACCTAACGAAACATCTAGTGGTCTAAGTTAGAAACGTGTTCTGGCGTCTTTAAACCTAGCAGTTGTCGCTCGCCATCTAGCTTCAGACAGCACTAGTACGGACTTGCGCTCCCCGTTCCATCGAGTATATAAAGGGAGACCCCTCTAGGTTGCAATCCTTTTATCCGTAGAAAGCTAAGTCTGTTGTCTTGTAACCATGATACACCAAAAAAAACATTCAGGGATACTACCTGCACGTACGTCAAGTCCTTGGTCAATTATTGTTTCATTTGATCACCAAGGTGTATATGGAATTTCATGAAAACCTGTTACACCCTTTTACCTAGACTACCTGAGCAGTCATTTTCGATCTTTACTGACTCCATAAATTTTAAAAGACATCGAGAACTTGTCCTTTCATGCTCGTTTCAACCTGAAAGTGATAGAGTCACGATTTTCCTGTTTCTTGACTCTTAAAATATGAAACGACAGACTTTTGTTTCAATGTCTTAAAAAATTAACTACCCACAAAATATTCCCGGTTAAAGTTATTGTCCTTAGGGTATTGTTTTAAGGTTGTTTCTGATGACGACATTTCCGAAGTTCACTAACCAAGGAATCCCCTCCGAAGAAAATCCTGGTCCTTTTCCTGCTTTTGAAAATGTTGGTGCTCCTTATATGGAAACATTATCCTTTCGTGGGTGTAATATCACAAAACAGGGATTTTCTATAACAAATGGAATATCTTAAGATATTCCAAAGTTGGAGAAAGAGAAAATAGACTCATATGATGTGTTCAAAAACACATAGCCCTTAAATGAGTGAAACAACAGTAAAAGAAGAATGTATACACATTCCCAAGTGGGGAAAATGCAGAAATTAGACCCTGAAAACGTTATTCCTGAAGATCTGCATTTTTACTGGGTGAAATAAAACTTGGTTCCCTTAGCATATGATTTTAGGCCTTCACATACAAAATTAAATAAGAAAGAAATCCCTTTTGATATTTTAAACAGACCTCTCGGCTACCTAACAGCTTAAAAATGGCCAAATCCCATGACTTGAGTTATGCAGAAAAATAATGAAGCATGTACATCATTATTTTATGAGGATTTTTTAATTATAATGATATAATAACATGGATATGAATTTATATGGAATAATATGCCAAGAAAATGAAGATCTGATCTCCTTATTGTATTATAAATACAACCCGACAAGGGTTTCAATAAACACAAGTACAAGAAAGAACAGATCTGAATATTCAGCTCAAAAAATGCAGTTTTACTGCAACATTACATAAATATATCTAAATAATACAAAATAGGGATGATAATCCCTTTCTCTAGCTTTTCGAGTGAAGGGTTGGCCCTTTCCCTAGGAAACTAGCTCAGAAACAAGGGTCTTAACCCTGCTGCAACAACTCTATGAAAAATGATGTAGTTCCTGCAAGGGAATGCGTTGTAGGAGATGAGAAACACTTTGGCCTGCTACCAAGATATGGAATGTTCTCATAAATCTTCCTAGCTGATTTCTCAAGAGAAGGAAGGCACCCTCTACTGAGAAACAGACCCGGAAGTGGTGTAAGAATCCTCCACTCCAACACCCTACAACTCAGCAATATCTTGCTATAGAAATAATGTTGGGGCTGAATAATGATGCTTGGCCTTGAGCCTGGATGTGAAGCAATACAGGACAAGCTCTCCCAAGAGGCCTCTCAAGGGAAGAGGTGGGATTCCCGCTCGCAAACACTCGGTGCTAAACAACACTGGCACCTTGCTAAACAACAAGAGGAAGCCAAGTCTAAACAGACAAGGTCAAGAAATTGAAATACAAAATCATGCCTAAAAAAGGGCTCCATCCTCTTCATATATAGCAAATGAACCTCTCCACATTGGGTCCCATCCACATGTGCCAACAATCTCATGCAAGTTGTCCTCCACCAAAACTGCACTGTCCATCAAGGTGGTTCAATATATCTAGATAGCTTTGTTGACTTGGTCAAAGTTGACTGAATCAACATGATCCCATCTCCGTTCACACCCATGGGTGCTCAAATAAGCTACTTATTCTTTCTCCTTCCACATTAGGAGTGTTATTGATCCTTCTAAAGAGGTTAATGGGCCTCCCTACCCATTTATTCACCTACCTAGTGATGAAACAAATCTAATATTCCATTTAGCTTGAAGGCTAAAAATTTGGAATATTATAGTCCTCCCCTCCAAAATGTTGCTTGTCCTCAAGAAAATATATAAGGAGAGAAAAATCCTCCCCTCCTCTTCTTGTGGCCTCCTCATCAAAAAGTCTCCACAACTACTCAACATGATCTGCTACAAATCTGTCCTCCAATGTTTCCTCCCAAGCATGCAGCACCATATGGCTCACATCATAGAAAGGTGAAAGATGTAGGTGGAAACCTCCCTGCTATCCAATGGCCTCCTTAAGGTAGGAGTGATGATGAACATGGGAAATATTATTCCCAATGAGTGACTCCCACACCCATGCTATCACCCAAATGAAATGAGCCAATCTATTTATCTCAAAAATATCCTCAACCCCAGGTTCATACAATTTTTTGGGGCTGCATGGAGAGATTGGTTCCTTCCCAACCAAGTGATTTATCTCTCCATTTATGATAAGAATGGGGCTGTTGCTGATCTTGGGCTGAAATTTCATGACCACCAAGAGTGGCCCAAGCTACCCCATCAAACAAATAAACCATGAAGTGCCTCCTCCAAAAATTCAAGTTCTCCAAATGGCTCCTCCCACATGAATAAGAGAGATCTAATTTGGTAATCATGGGCTGCCCATTTCTCCTCCAGAAACATGCATCATGCAAATTAGGGAGAATCATACCCCCAATGGCCATCTTCAAATCATATCCCACTCTCCAAACAAAGCTTCCCATGAAATCAAAAATACATGGAAGCAAAAACCAATAGAAACAAGTTGTCATATGACAACCGAAAAGTGGGACAAGGTCCCACACAAGGAACCAACACAGTGCATCCTTTTCCTATATCAAATATATAAAAAAAGTTCTTTTCCAGCCACTTGTTTGCTGCCACAATCATCTTACAAGATATAAACATGAAAGTACAAAAGGGTGTCAAGGGTGCACACCAAAAATCATGTGGCTTCCCCCACAAACCACCAATGAGATAGCCAATCTCAACACTAAAAATGGCTTCAAGTACATCATTATACAATATACAAGAAGGAATAATCCTCCTTGGTACAATATGCTACTCATAAAAAGACAAGAAGTAAAAAACATAAGGTGAAATTGTACATTCTCCATCATGCACATGAGGTCTTGAGTCGAAATGACTCAACTGAAAATGCTCCCTCACTCCCAATGAGTAAAAAGGTGGTTGTGACATCCTCTCTATCACCATCTGGGCTATGCATCTCTCCATATGCTGAAATATGACATGATGAATGCCCTCCCAAATGAAATCCTCTGCCAAGGAAAGATATGCATCAAAATGCATGGAAAATAAGTCCTCATGTGCTGCATGTAGCGGCTTCTCCTTGAGCTTAGAATTTCTAGTCAAGAAGACTCCACCATAAGAAGAGATGACCATATCATCCACCATATATCGGTCATCTCCATCAGGGTCATCAAGAATCATGCAAGGACCAAGATCCTTGGAGTACTCTACCAAGAGTTGAGACCTCCAATATGGATCAATTATCCCAAGAGACAGCGTTGGTGATCTGGCATGTGAAACTCTCTTCGTGTTGCTGCCTGCTACTTTGACATCCCCCATGCCAAAGTCTCCTTCAAAACTCTTCACCTCTCCAAAGTCCAAGAGTGGTGAACCAAATGGCAAGATTTCTCTTACCAACTCCAAGTCTGGTGGCCTCCCTGGTGGAATGCCTCCATGTAGTGAGACATCCATGGCAAGAGAAGACTATTCATATGGTTGGGGAAACTTGCTCTTGCCCTCACAGTGCAAACTAGTCTCCCTCCTCCTTGCACCAGCTTTCTGAAATAGATAGGGGTGTGTGATCCTCATCAAGTGATGATGTCATTCCTCCCTACCTTCTCCTTCCATCAATATCATCTCACAATAATGCTGCTTATTGATTTTACTTTGCCTCCCATATGTGAGATTGTGGGGAAATTCTTGCAGTGATAGAAGAAATCCTGCTGTTGGAGCATGTGCTCCTCCTTCCTCTGGATGAGGCACTAGAAATGCTCTAGATGTGACAGCGCTGTAACCCCCATCCTTATCTTCATCTTCAATATGAATAGGAGGTAACTACTCAGTAAGAGGATCCTTCTTTGCAAAAGGACCCTTCATGCCCTCTTTTCCAAGGTTATGAAACAAATATCTTTCCTCCAGTAAGGTATCATGCAAGATGTCATCTCCTCTAATAGGTTTTTGAAGTGGTTTTGAGTTTGCAGGTCCTCCCAACTTATGCAAAAGTTTCATTGGTTTGATTGTCTCATGTTTTGTATCAAATATTTCTACCAATATTTTAGTGAAATTTTCAAAAGAGGAAGTATTAAAATTTTTCAATGAAAATGACTCAAACATACACCAAGCATAGGCCTTACCTTCAAAGTGCAGCGCTGCAACTCTGATGGCTTTTCTTCAGAAACTAGGTGTTGCTGCAAATAAGTACACAACTCCTCCACCCAAGCTTTGGTTGAGCAAGTTGGGATCCATCAAAGGTAGATAGATAAAATATATCCATGTCATGCACATAGCTCCTCTCCACCTTGATATTTAAAAACTCTTTGAAATTAATATGATCTCTAATCTTCTGAGTTTGAGACTCATACTCTTGCAGAAAATTACTAATATTTTCCCTCCCCGGAATTTCCTCTTCTTTCATCTCTTTCATAGCAGACCTAGGAATTTGACTGCGCTGTGCATAATAAGGTGTAGCTGCATGCTCACACCTATCATGTGCCAATCTAGATCTAGCTCTAGATCCAAACTCCTCAGGAGATTCCATCTATCCTCTCATCTTCTTAAGATTTTCATTGATGCCCTGTACAGATTTTGGAAGAAGATTTGTAAGGCTATTTTCCCTTTTTTCTCCACATAATGGATTCTTATTTCTGGTCATCTCTCCTTCTATGGATAGCTGCATGGCTGAGTTCCACAGGCTGAGCCAAGATTGAAGCTCTGATACCACTGTAATATCCCAAAACAAGGATTTTCTATAACGAATGGTATATATTAAGATATTCCAAAGTTGGAGATCCATAAAATAGACTCATATGATGTGTTAAAAAAAAAATAGCCCTCAAATGAGTGAAACAACAACAAAATAAGAATGTCTACACATTTCCAAGTGGGGAAAATGCAGAAATTAAACCCTGAAAACGTTATTCATAAAGATCTGCATTTTTACTAGGTGAGATAATGCTTGGTTCCCTTAGAATATGATGTTAGGCCTTCACATACAAAAGGGAATCAGAAATAAATCCATTTTGATATGTTAAACAGACCTCTCGGTTATGTAACAGCTTTAAAATGGCTAAATCCCATCACTTGAGTTATGCAGAAAAAGACTGAAGCATGTAAAAAGTTATTTTATGAGGGTTTCTATAGTATAATGATGGAATAACATGGATATAGAGTTAGATGGAATAATATGCCAAGAAAATGAAGATCTGACCTCCTTATTGTATTATAAAGCCAACCCGACAAGGGTTTCATGAAACACAAGTGCAAGAAAGACAAGATCTAAATATTCAGCTCATAAAATGTGGTCTTACTGCAACATTATAGAAATATAGCTGAATAATACAAAATAGGGATGAGAATCCCTTTCTCTAGCTTTATGGGTGAAGGCTTGGCCCTTTCCCTAGGAAACTAGCTCAGAAACAAGGGTCTTAACCCTGCTGCAACAACTCTATGCAAAATGACGCAGTTCCTCCAAGGGACTGCAGTGTAGGAGATGAGAAACACTTTAGCCTACTGCCAAGATATGAAATGTGCTCAGAAATTTTCCTAGCTGATCTCTCAAGAGAAGGAAGGCACCCTCTACTGAGAAACAGACCTGGAAGTGGTGTAAGAATCCTCCACTGCAACACCCTACAACTTAGTAATATCCTACTATTGAAATAATGCTAGGGTTGAAGAATGATGCTTGGCCTTGAGCTTGGATGTGCAGAAATATAGGACAAGCTCTCCCAAGAGGCCTCTCAAGGTAAAAGGTGGGATTCCCGCTCAGGAACACCTAGTGCTAAACATCACTGCCACCTTGCTAAACAACAAGAGGAAGCCAAGTCTAAACAGACAAGGTCAAGAAATCAAAATAAAAAAGCATGCCTAACAAAGGGCTCCATCCTCTTAATATATAGCAAGTGAACCTCTTCACATTGGGTCCCATCCACATGTGCCAACAAGCTCATGCAAGTTGTCCTCCACCAAAACTGCGTTGTCCATCAAGGTGGTTCAATGTATCTAGACAACTTTGTTGACTTGGTCAAAGTTGACTGAATCAACATGATCCCATCTCCATTCACACCCAAGGGTGCTCAAATAAGCTTCTTATTCTTACTCCTTCCACATTAGGAGTGTTATTGATCCTTCTAAAGAGGTTAATGGACCTCCCTACCCATTTATTCACCTACATAGTGATGAAACAACTCTAATATTCCATTTAGCATGAAGGATAAAACTTTGAAATATTACAGTGGGTTAAATGTTAGTTTTCCTATGTGGTTATTTTCAACCTCGGTGGTCCTGATTGTTTTGACGTATGTTCGATCATATCCTCTACCTGAACAACGTCATGTTGATTCTAAGGTCGACCTCTCACATTCTTCGCCTATTTCTTCGTCCTCCTCTTCTACTTCGCCTGGTGAAAGTCTGGATTCCAGTAACCAGGTGGCTAAGAAGAAGAAGAAGAAGAAGTCAGATAAGCAAGAGGCTAATGCTATAACTATTGCACTTAAGGAATCTTCCCTTGAGAAACCAGCCAACATTCCACAGAAGTCAAATTCCCTTGCATGTTGTGCAAAGGTGACCATCTGATTTGAGACTGCCTTGGAATTCCCAAGGTACTTGATGCGTGGTTTGACGGTCATCCACCATTGCCTTTGGCTTTTGGAAGTCAATATTCAACTAGCTCTGATAGGACTCATAAGAAACAGGTTACGATTACCAATCCCTGTAAGTTGTGTGAAGGGAATCATCCCATTCACCCTTTTCCGTATATGTATGAGGCCAAGAGAGTGTTGGAAAAATCTATTATTTCTGCACCTTGCCTTTTCTCTGGTTACCAGAAGATTTCTTCAAGTCGTCCGCTAGTTTATTCAACGATCAATTAAGAGTCATCCTTGGTTGATCCCGTTCCTTCAGAAATTCAAATTCACGAATCCATTCCCCACCAACCGTTGGTCGCGAGATCGGTCGATCTGACACCATCTGTGGTTCATCAGGTCTTTTCTATTGAGAGTGGATCTCATTCCACTCATGTTCTTCTTGTTTCTTTAGATTTTTCGGACTTGGAGAAATATTCTTCCATCCCTGTAGTTCAGGAAGCTACTCCTCCTACTCCCGTGATGGAAGTTTAGGAGGATGCTCCTCTTGTTCCGGTAACACCAGGAGGAGACCATCTTAGTTTGATGGTATATCCTCGAAGTAGTTTGATCGCTTCCTTCGATTGGAGTCTATTTTCAGGATACCGCCTTCCTTCTTATGTGCCTTTTGAGATCACGGTGCAAGTCTTCGATATGATCATACCTAGCATGATTATAGATGAAGGCACGTGTGCTAGTGTTTTGTCTTCAACTACTTGGAAAGCTTTTTGTTCTCCACCGCTTATGCCTATTGCCCAAAATTTGTTGGCTTTTAACAGAGGAACCAGTCAAGCGTTAGGGATCCTTCCGAACTTGCCTGTTACTTTGGCGAGGAAAACCATCTATATAGATGTGATGGTTTTTCTAGGCCCCTTAGATTTCAATTTACTCTTGGGGCATGACTATACTTATGTCATGGGGGTAGTTGTCTCTTCCCTCTTTCGTGTGATCTATTTCCCACACAAAGGGAGGATCGTGACCATTGATCAAATTTCATTATTTGGTCCTGACGTGACATATAGTCCATCATCCTCCCTTCCGGGTCTTTATCCGCCAGTTTTATCTTCCCAGCCACAGGTTAATTATGTGGCTACCTATCCTGTGCCCACATTCAATGATAGTGCCATTATGCATCATGTGCTGGGGGCATTGGGTCTTGATTTTGAAGATGTTGTTCTCCCATCAAAAGCGAATGTGTTGGAATCTATGACCTCTTATTCATCGTAATGAAAGGTCGTTGGAGCAGAGTTTTTTTTCTTGTTTTAAGCTACTTAAAAAATGAAACAAGGTGTCACAAGGGCAGTTCTTTTAATGTGTCAACCTCGTTAAAACAATGCCACACATTCCCGTTCAATTCGAGTCTTTGATAAAATATTGTAAAATCCCGTCGAGTCTTTCTCTTGATCTCATAATTTGAACCTTCACTCCATCTATCTTTCATATGGACTGAAACTTGGGGGGCATGTACCTCGAATTGACTCACCATGCTAGGGGCATGCTTACTTTTTCAAGCATAGTTTGTTTCTATTTCAGGCTTGTGTAAAAATGAAACCGATTTCAAGCATAGTTTATCTTTGTTTCAAGCTTGTGTAAAAAGGAAACCATTCCCATTTTACCTCTCATGATTGCCATTTTATCACCTCGTTTTTCCAGATGAGCCTTGGTTTTCTTATTCCTTCATCATCATCTGCTCGCCGATCATATGCCTTCACTTGGTTGTTTTACCCATTCCTGAGGAACCGCTACAATGAGTGGTCTTGTTAGCCAGCCTCTTGACCTTTACTTGTTCTGAGAAGTTCCGCCATCACCGGAACCAGTTGCCACCCTTAAAGCCACTCGTTCCTCCAGGAGGAGTCATCTTTTAGCTATTTTCTAACTCTCTAAAACTGAAAAGATTGGCGAGACGCTTGTCGTTTTGAACTCATTAAATGGTTGTGAAAAAATATCTACCCCGTATATGTTCACCCCTTTTTCAGGCTAGGATAGATTATTTACGAAAAAGGAATACCTTAGCCTATCGTGACTAAGAGGTTCTCTCAAATGATGTTTTCTACCTTTTCGGATCTAAGAAACTATTTACAAAAAGTGGCCTTGCTATAGTTTTCTTTTCTACTTTCTTTTCAAACTCTCTAAACATGAAAATATGTCGAGTTCTCCCTTTGTCAGACTCGTTAAAAACTGATGACATCGGATTCCATCATTATGACGTTACTCGAGTTCCTCCTTCCTAGGGCTCGTAAAATGTACTAGGTTGGATTTTTCTGATGAACAAACTTATAATGCAAGCATATGATGTCCCCTTCAAGCTTGTTTTCAAAAATAATTGGGGTACTCACCAGAAATGGTGGGGGGAAATGGAACCAAATTGTAGTCGTGCTGGCAGTATGTCACTCTTGAACATGACACTTGTCTGCATTCGTGTCAGGTTGGGGACATCTCACTTTGTCATTTGTTTACCTCCATGGGTTTGGGTAATCTCTTTTGAACACTCATCTACTCTTTGCCAAGTCACCATGACCTCAGATCCCCTGATGTCAAATATTTCCAAATCCAATGTTGTGCCACCGATATGTTCAAGAGAAGTTTGCCTCTGAATTTTTCAACCTCTTTTTGATTCTCTGTTGGTCCTTATTCAAAAAAATCATATTCCTCTATCTCGTGTCGATGATGTGGGAAACATCATGGCCCTCCTTCGACTAGGTCACTTCCTGTCGACTTCAGCTCATTATCCAGGAATCTGATCTAGAGACTCCTTTTGGTACCTTGGAGCCTGCATGCCTCAATGGCAGGTTCTTCGCATTCAACACAAGGTCCATATCATTGGCCTTTGATCGGCTCACTCTGCGGGTGTTCAACACGAGATCATTGTTCACATTCCGTGGATTTTACCTTCATACCTTGAGAGCCATTGTCATTATTGGTGGTTTCTCTTGCGTTTGTTAACAACTCTCATTATTGGCTGGTAATTAGAAGATGTTCCTGCATGTTTGACTTCAACTCGTCTATTCGCATGCTCAAATTTGTACTTTTTTTAGGTGAAGATGGAGCACAAGACCTTGGATTTTCTCTGATTAAATCCAGGCTATGGGTTCTTTGTGGATTACTATGACTTATTACATGACTGTTCTGATTGGATGGTTGTGACCATACATGAGTCTATTTGTTGATCCTTATTGCTAGATGGCTATTTCGATACCTCGGATCTCACTTTTTATGTACTCTATTATGGATGGTTGCGCCCATGCCACATGTCATGTATCAGAGATATCATTTGTATTTTTACTCGTAGGTTTTTTGACAGTAGTGTTTGAGTCAAACACATTCTCATAAAGCATTTCACTCCTCCCTCTCTCTTGAACCTCATGCTTTAGGGGGTATCTGTTACATAACATTTTGTCACCATCCCTACAACCCCTCACCCCGCATATTGGAGGGTCATTCCTATGACTTGTGAGTAGTGTCATACTTTGCGAACACCTTCTTTGCATCCTTCTTCATAAGGACATCATTTCTCCTGTTGAACATTTCCTCAAAAAAGCACACAAAACCTATGTTTTGGCCTTGGCGCGGGTAGACTGTTCACCCCTCACGCCAATGTGGAATATTTGCACTAGATCCCGCACCACCTGGAACTCTATATCGGTCCAGTTCCCATGCCAAATTTTTTCAAGAATGTTTTTTAAAAATTAGAGGCAGGGGTTTCCTTCTAACCACCTCAGGGATGAGTCACTGGAAGTGGTTAAGTTGATCAGCCACGGATCTCCCTCTTTAGGAAGTGGTTTCCACCTCCCATGGAACACGCCTTGAAGATAGGTCTCCCTTATATAATTATAGGGATCCTAACCTCTCCCTCTCCCTCTATAAAAACAAGCCTTATCCCTTTATGAAAGATCGCTAAACTTGGAGAAGAATACTATAGCTGAGTAATTGCTATTGAGAAGGTAGAACGAAGGATAACTCCTTAGAGACAGTCCCCTCTAAATTCTCGATGAGCCTTTATGAGACGTGCTCTGCTTGAGCCCTGTTGGAGGAGACCACGATGTTGAAGCTTGGTTGTACTCTTCCTTTCATTTATTAATATACTCGACTATGGTGTTGGTTCCATCATTGTGTTATGTTGATTATTTAATGCAAGTGATTTAGTCCTCTTCGACTGACTAATAGTTACGAATGCGAATTAGTATGTTGTATATTGTCATTGTTTCTTGTGTGTGTGCAGGGGTCTGAGCGTGAAAGCAAGGAAACCGTGATCTGTCAAACCAGGAGCGAGAGGCAACCACTCTTTCCGAAGACAACAACAACATAGGACCTCCGATAAGTCATTTATCAAATATTCATCCATTCGTTAGTTAGGAATCAATATTATAGCTTGTTTTTTTTGTTGTTAGACCCACCCTAGGGCTAGTGGGATCGCCTCTGTCTGCAGAGGGGATTTACCTCACCAAAATAATCCAAGGAGTTTTATTTGACACAACCAAACATGCAATAGAGGCTCCACCACCTATATGGGATGCGCAGATGTAGGATATTTCCAATTGCAAAAATATGTCAGTGGAAGATAACGATGAAGACCAAAGAAATTTCAATATCCCGAAGTCTGAGAGGGAGTGCGCAGTTGAAGGCCCCTTGTTAGGAATGATGGATGTGACTAAACCCTTAAAACTTAAGCAAGTCAACATTGGGATGGAGGAACAACCCAAGATGGAAAAAATAGGATATTATTGGGATCATGACATAGTGGGAAAGGTTGCGAAGCTGTTGACAAAATATCAAGAACTATTCCCCACAAGGTTTCCTAAGCTAAAATGAATTGTAGGAGACTTGGGAGTTATGAAAATCACTCTAAAACCATATGTGTACCCCGTCAAGTAGCAAACATACCTGTTAAATAAAAAATATAAGCAGAAAATGAATGAATAATTGGAGAAAATGGTTACTACAAGAATCATTGAGCTTGTGGAGGAGTCTGATTGGGTAAGCCTAATGGTTGTTTAGGAAAACAAGACTAAGGGAGAAATAAGGATTTGTGTTGATACACACAAACTGAATGATGCATGTATACGTGATCCCTACCCCACCCCATTTTCAGATGCGATATTGGACAATGTTGGAGGACAAGAGGCCTACTCTTTCATTGATGGATTTTTAGGGTACCATCAGATCAGGATTGTGCCAGAAGACCGAAGTAGGACCACTTTTGCAACAGAATGGGGATCCTTCCAATGCACAGTCATTCCCTTTCGATTGAAGAATGCACTTGTTATATTCTCGCGTGTAGTATTATTTGAATTGAGGGAGTTCATGAACAAGTTTCTGGAGGTGTAATTTGATGATTAGACTATGTTTGAATAGTTGAAAAAACATGTTTCCAACCATTTCATGATTCTCGACACTTGGAGAAAGCATCATATCTCCCTTAACTTGAAGAAGTGTATATTTCATGTTCCTTTTGGGATCTTATTGGGGCATATTGTTTGTCACCAAGGTTTGATGGTAGATCCAAACAAGGTTGCAGTTATTGTAAAATTAGAGGTTCATGCCAATGTAAAACAATTGCTCTCTATTCTGGGACACAGAGGATATTATAGAAAATCCATTCAGGGCTATGCATTGATCACTGCACCCATGGAATTTTTTTTGAAGAAATATGTTTCCTTTTGTTGGGATGATGACTGTTAAAGGAGCTTTGAGCGGCTCAAGGAAAATATGATTATTGCGTATATTTTAGTATTCACTGACTGGTCCAAGGTCTTCCATGTTCATGTTGATGCATTCAACATTGCACTTGGAGCTATCTTAGCACAACTAGGAGGAGGAGATATTGATCACCCCATTTCCTTTGTAAGTAGAAATCTCTCCAGTGCATAGTGCAACTATTCAACCACGGAGAGGGAAGGTTTGGCTATGGTCTACACTTTGGGCACTTCAAGATGTTCACTGGCCACACTAATTTGAAGTACCTAGTCAACAATCATGTGTTGGAGGGGAAGATTTGTAGATGGTTGTTTCTATTCCAAGAATATGGTTTTGAAATGATTGTTAAGCCTGGTAGATTGAATTCTCAACCTGATTACTTATCACATGTTGAGAATGGGGAAGAACCAACTAGTCTGGAGGATGGATTACCTGATACGGAAATATTTTCCATTAAAGTGGTCGATGAACACTTTGCAGATATCATTCAATTTCTAAATTTTGGTTGTGTTCTTACTGAATATTCGATGGAACAAAAGAAGAAGTTGATTACGTCCGCATCAGACTTTACATTGATTGCTAGTTTACTATACAAATTGGGTGCAGATGAAGTTTTAAGAAGCTATATCTTAGAACATGAAAGAAAAGACATCTTGGCTAAAGCTCATGGGGGAGTGGCAAGAGGCCACTATGCAGGGAAAGCCACTGCACAAAAATTTATGTGCACTTGATTATGGTGGCCCACACTACACAATGATGCACATGCATAGTGTCGAGCATGTGATGCATTTCAATGAACAAGGAAGCCATCGTGTAGAGATGAGATTCCATTGTAGTTGCAAATAGATCTGCAAGCTTTTCATAAATGGGCCATAGAATTTGTTGGACCTATTAATCCTCCTGGAAAAAAGACTGGTGCACGCTACATCATCACTGCAATAGAATATGTAACCAACTAGGTAGAAGCTAAGCCAGTAAAATATTGTATTGCAGACACTATTGTGCAATTTATTTTTGAAAATATCTTGACTAGGTTTGGGTGCCCAAAGATATTGGTGAGTGATTGGGGTACACACTTTGTTAATTCGACTATTGAAGCTCTGATAGAAGAATTCAAGATGCATCACCAGAAGACTACTCCCTATCACCCTCAATAAAATAGTGTAGTAGAAGCCTTTAACAAGATCCTGGAGAATGTGCTTACGAATATCTACAATGAAAACCAGAACGATTGGGGCATGCACATACCTAATTTCTTATGGGCTTATCGAACCACCTGCGTTAGCGTTGATCGGTAAAACAATTATTCGTGCAGATGTTTATTACTAGAAGCATTACGTTAATGGAATATATCGTTTCCGTTACGTTCATCATAGTACCAATTAATATGGATGAACCAGACTCACGTGATGTTTGTTTCGTTAAGTAGTTGCATTAGAGGATGGGGGTAGAGCCATGTTTCACTTCCATTCAAAGCATGCACTAGAAGGCCTGGCATGACAGACATCCTAGTTAGTTGTTAGTGTAAGAAGATTTGGTTTATCAGGGACAGACAATGTATTTTCTCCGCCCACCTTGAAGTTTAGAATGGCCGGATTGGGGCTACATATTGTGAAGGGGAGATCAATATGTGGATGTGGTGTGTTTGGCTACGTTGTGTTGTTGGAGAGTTTGTGTTGGGTACGTCAACGTGCTCATTTTTTTTCACCAACATTGTCATCGTATGTCAACCCTCTGAACACCATACACCTATTGGCGCAAGGACTATTCTATAGTCGAATAATGATTTTAATGCTTTTTCTAGTTGAGGTTAAGCTGTTGATCTATGGCACCACCACGTAATTTCAATGCGTTTTGAGATATTCATGCTCGTTCGTAACTTGCCAGGGATAAACCCAGGTCAAGGTTATTGGGTTGAAAGTCATAATTAATATTTTTTAAGCTCCTAAAATCCCTCCCACGTTCACTTGTTGAAGCCCCTCTCAACCTAAGCATTTATATAAATTGTGATCCTCATATCCTCCTTATGTAGGGATTTCGTTATCTAAAACAGCTCATCGTGGAATTTTCTCTCTAACCTTTTTTCTACGAAGATTCAGAAGCTGAAATTTTTATGAGGTGAAGCTAAAATCCTAAGGAAGCTCCTATAGCAATTTCAGATCAAGGTGCACAATATTTTCAGAGATATGATCTGTGGAAGTCACTGTTTTTGCAGGCTCCTAAAATTCATCTCAAATAATTTACCTTGGGAAAATTGTCATAACTCTCTCTACGAGTATTAGATTGGAATCCTATAAAAAGTGACAAATAGCTCACAAACTGAAATTTTTTCCCTATCAATTTTAGAGCCGAATGAAGAAATAGTGACACGAGGCACGCCATACAAGTTCGTTCTACTGAAACAGTCCATAATTAGGGCATTGTGAGAGATTGGGCATAAATCTCTCTTGAAGAATCCAAATTGGGTCAGACTTGTGGCATTGGAAAGAAGACTCAGAGGAATACTATAGGACCAAAAATCACATATTTGGGATCTCAAATAACAGAGATACACCAGATTCAATATCGAGCTCCTAGAAGGCAAGAAAAAGCTAGATCATGTGTTGTCAAGGGTTGCAAAGGATTAGGCTTTGTAGAGCAGCAAAGCAAAGGAAGGCACAATAGAGGGTAGCATGAAAATACCAGCAACCAAGGTGCATATCAGCAGCAAGAAGTTAAACACATGAAGTCTTCAAGTGGGCAGCACCCCATATAGTCACCGTAAAGGTATCATTGTACTAAGTCATTGTAAATACATTATTGTAAAAAATTGTACTAGTGTCTATCTGATAGGAGTTGAAGAGGTAGTGTCAAGAAGTATAGAATCATCATTAGGTGGTTGTGTCATAGTTGGGGTTATGGTCTAGTGTGTCTTCTTCCTCCACATCATTCTATATCATTGCAAAGTGGACCATTTTCCCTGGTATGGGATTCCATTCTTCTTTTATTCTTCTACAGGGTCGTAGGGTCATGCTAGGGTGAGTTGTAGCTCATTGGATGTTGGGGCGTCTGTTTAGTTGACTACTGAAGAATCTGGGGTGTTGGATCATCCATCTAGTGGGAGCTATAGAAGAATATTTTTCTGGATTCTAGGAATTTTGATCTTTATTTTCAATTGGAGTTGAATATTAAAGAATTATTAGAAAAACATTAGGTGGTTTTTTTCCCAGAGTGGGATTCCACCATAAAACCTGTGTGCATTTGTGTTCCTTTTATTTGCTGCTATCATTGTACAAACACTGATAATAATTGAAGATTAACTAATGCTCTAATTGAAAGGGATACTGATTCACCCCCCCCCCCCCCCTCTCAGTATTTCCAACAATTGGTATCAGAGCTTGGTTCCTTCAATAGCATTTTAACAACTAGAAGGAGGTCATGGAGCATACCAAGAATGGTATAGCTCTATTCAATGAAAATAATTATGCACTCTGGAAAGGAAGAATGGAGGTCTATCTCTTGGCACAAGGTTATGAAGTATGGGACACTGTTAAAAATGGATTTACATCAACCTCGGATGAAAAAGGTAAGAAGAATTTGGTAAATGATGCAAAAGAAAAGAATATTATTATTAGTGGACTTATTGAATCTACTTATCATAAGGTGTTGGGTTGTAAAACTGCTAAAAATGTATGGGAAAATCTTGAGAATATATATGCAAGTGATTTAAATGTCAAAGAAGCAAAGCTTCAAATCTATAGAGAAAAATTTGAGCAACTCAAAATGAAAGAAGATTGCAACATCGCCGCATACTTCCAATATGTTGATGACATAACCAATACTCTGGAAGGATTGGGAGAGCCAGTTGACGAGAAGACTATTATACGAAATATTTTTAGAATGTTACTAGGGAGATTCAACCCAAAGGTATCATTCTTAGAATACAGTGAAAATATGGACAAACTCAGCAAAGAGGAATTACATGGAGTTCTCATAGCATATGAAATGAGACTTGATGAAGAAGAGGGTACTTCGCATCTAGAATCTGCATTCGTTGCATCTAAGAAAACCAATAAGGACAAACAACCTTCAATTGAAAATACATGCACCTGCAAGTGTGAAGAAAAGGAAGATGATGGAGAAGGTCTTTCAGATGAATAATACGCTTACTTTATGAGAAAACTAAAAATTGGTAAGGGAAAATTCAAAGGTAAACTTCCATTGATATGTTTCAGCTGTGGTGAGGTTGGGAATTTCGTAGAAAAATGTCTGAATAGAAGTGATGGCAACTCAAATGGAAAGAAAGGCTTTAAGAAATTCAACAGGCAAGAAAAAGGGAAAGGATCCATAAGGAAATTTCTCTCTAAAGAAGATAGCTCATCAACTGATGAAGACAGTAATAGTGAAGAAGAAGCTAATGAGAGAGTATTGTTTATGGTTAAGCATAATAAAGAAGAAGTATCAAACAATGAAGAAGAAGGGTTGACCATAGAATAATTTTATAAGGAGGGAATCAGGCTTATAAAAGAGCTCAAGGCTGAGAAAATCTGTTCCAATACTCTTGAAGAACAAGTTCAAGGTCTCAAAATTGAAGTTTAAGAACAAAAATGTATTGAAGAGTCACTTCAAAAGAAGTTGGAAGAAAGCAACCAAGAAAGGGAAGCATTAAAAGCCAAAGTAGTCTCACTGCATAAGGAAGTGAAGAAGGGAAAAATTGTCCAAAACTATGCCAATAGCTCAAGGGCATTGGAAGAAATCATCAACAATCAACGATATTACAATGACATAACTAGCCTCAGCTACAAAGAAGAAGAAGCAGGAACTTCTACAACAAAATACAATGAACCTATGAGATCTGACATGCATGTAGACTTCATTGGACAAGATTCACAAGAACATCCTTGGAAGACGATTCCTCGATGAAGATTTCCATCCAGGTACTAACATATTTTTTATCGCTGTTGTTATTCATGTGGAAAATTTGGTCATAAAGCTATAAAATGTCGCACGTACCCAAGGAACCAATACAATTCCAGGAGATCATTCAAATATGAACCTCCCAGGGCTCAACGAAACATCAATAGATTTGAACATTTAAGAAATAATATGGAATGTTACAAATGTCAGAACTTTGGACACTAGCCTGAGACTGCAGACTTGAAAATCCTCCAGAAGAATCTTTGAAGCCACATAATGAACGAACATGGAAGGAGGAGAGGACTAATAATTGTGCTCTCGCTTTCAAGGCTCAAAACAAGAAAGATGTGTGGTATGTTGGCAGCGGTTGCTCAATGCATATGACTGGAGATAGGAGGAAATTTGTATCTTTGAAAGAGAAGAACAATGGAACCGTATCCCTTGGAAATGAAGGATCTTCAAATGTTATAGGATTAGGTACCGTCACTCTGAAAAGAAAATATGTTATAGAGAAGAATTTTCAATTGGTTGAAAACATGAATCACAATCTGCTCAGTGTTGGAAAAATGTGTGATCAAGGACACACAATGCTATTCAACTCCACAAAATGTGAAATTAGGAAAGGCAGGTATTGTAAAATTGTGGCTACAGCAGGTCGAGCTCCAAATGACATATATGTTCTAGATGAAGCAACTAAAGCATGTCTACTAGCTAGAGAAGATGAAAGTTGGTTATGGTACAAATGAATGGGTCACATAAACTTTGAAAATATTGTCAGTATAAGCAAAAAGGAAGTAGTACGAGAAATGCTGAAAAACTCAAAACCTTCCAACACACTATGTGAGGCCTGTCGGCACGACAATCAGATAAAAGTCCAATTTAAAACAAAAGAACACTTTGCATCACATCCATTGGAATTGATACATACTGATCTATGTGGTCCTGTGAGAACAAAAAGCTTAGATGGAGAATTATATTTCATGTTAATGATATATGACTATACCAGGATGACATCCATTAGTTTCCTAAAGAAAAAATCTGAAGCATTTGAGTGCTTTAATATCTACTAGTGTTGGTCGAAAATGAAATTGATTTGAAAATAAAGTGTCTAAGATCAGATAATGACAGAGAATTAACTTCCAAATTATTTCAGCAATACTGTGACAAAAATGGAATAAAAAGACAATTTTCAACAGCACGAACACCTTAGCAAAATGGAGTTGCTGAAAGAAAGAACAAAACTGTACAAGAAATGGGTAGAACAATGTTGAAGGACTCAAAATTGGATGAAAATTTCTGGGTTCAAGAAATTGATACGACAGTCTTCATTATCAACCAAATTCTTCTCAGAAATAATTGCAACAAGACCCCATATGAATTATGGAAACGAAAACCAGCTAATGTAAAATATTTTAGAATCTTCGGAAGCAAATGTTATATCAAAATAGAAGATAAAAATCTGGGTAAGTTTGAATCACATGTTGATGAAGGTATCTTTTTTGGTTACTCACACAAAAGAAAGGCTTATAAATGTTATAATCTAAGACGAAAACAGATAGTGGCAAGCATAAATTTTACATTTGACGAAGATGGTGTTCTAATGAATAATGATGAGGATCTAGAATCTTTGAAAGTTGAGACAGAGGTTGAAAAAGACAGATAAAATTATAGAACAAGAAGAAACTATCAACCAGGAAGAAGTAAATAATGATCATCAAAATATACTAGAACAACAACAAGAAGCTCCTCCAAAGAGAACAAAAGAATGGATTCAAAAGAACCATCCATCAAATAAAATCATCGGTGACATAAATGAAGGTTGACAACTTTGTTCATCACAACAAGCTCACATTGATTTTGTAGCAACCTTTGAGCCTAGTATTTTTGAGGAAGCCAGCCAGAATGAACATTGGGTAGCATCTATGAATGAAGAATTGGATCAAATCGAGAAAAATAACACCTGGTAATTAGTTCCATGACCAAAAAATAAAAATGTGATTAGGACTAAATGGGTGTTCAGGAACAAATTGAATGAATATGGACAGGTCACCAGAAACAAAGCAAGATTGGTTTGCAAAGGCTATGCACAAGTGGAAGGAATGGATTTGGATGAAAAATTTGCACCAGTTTCTAGAATGGAAGCCATCTGAATGTTTCTCACCTATGCATGTTAAAAAAAAATCAAAGTCTACTAAATGGATGCTAAGTCATCATTTCTGAATGGAGAATTATAAGAAGAAGTTTACATCGAACAACTTGAAGGTTTTCTACAATAAAAAAAATAAGACTATGTTTTCAGGTTAAAGAAGGCTCTATATCGTCTCAAGCAGGCTCCCAAAGCATGGTATGCTCATCTTGATGGATATCTATGTCAACAAGGGTTCAATAAAGGTACTGTTGATAGCAATATTTATGTAAAAATAGATAAAGATAATTTAACAATCATTGAGGTATATGTGGATGATATAATATTTGGTAGCAATGATGATCAACTAAGTAAGAAATTTTCTACAAATATGCAATGTGAGTTCAAGATGTATTTAATGGGTGAGCTGAAATACCTCTTACGGCTTCAAATATCTCAATAAGAGAAAGGAATATTTATATGTCAAGCCAAGTACATCAAGGAAATGCTCAAGAAATTCAAAATGGAAGATTGCAAACTCGTCCTTACTCTGATGGTAATAGGTTGAAAATTTAGCATAGACGACTCATCTAAGGATATGGATCAAAGGTTGTACAAATCTATTATTTTTATTCTTCTATATGTAACAGCTTCTTGACCAGATGTTATGCAAGAAGTTGGACAAGTAGCAAGATTCCAAGCAGCACCAAAAGAATCACATATTATTTTTGTCAAAAGAATTCTTCGATATCTAAAGGGCACATAATAATATGGCTTGTGGTATCCCAAGGGTAAAAATCTCATTATTCAAGCCTTTACATATGCAAATTGGGCAGGAAGCGTTGATGATCATAGGAGTACTAGTGGAGCAGCATTCTATCTAGGTGGTTGTCTCGTATCATGGTTGAGCAAAAAGAAAACCTCAATCTCGTTATCTACAACAGAATAAGAATAAAGTGCAGCAGCAACATGTTGTACTCAAGTCCTTTGGATGAAAAAAACTTTGCAAGATATTTAAGTAAAATTCAGTGAGCCTATTCCCATATTCTCTGACAACAACAGTTCCATCAGCATCTCCAAGAATCCTATCATGCATTCAAAAAAAAAACACATTCCAATCAAATATCATTTTTTTAGAGAAAAAGTCGTTGAAAAGAATATCAAACTTGAGTATGTTGGTACAAAAGAAAAAATTGCTGATATCTTCACTAAACCTTTACCTCATGAAGCATTTGAATATCTTCGCCAGAATCTTGGGATTATCCCAAGTTCTCATTAGATTTTCCTAATTCAGAATATAAAGGGGGAGTGGAAGTGTGTACAGGTCCACAGGATGGTTGTATGTCAGGGGGAGTTACTCTTTTCCATTGATGTCAACAGGGGAAAGAATGTTGTAGGAAGAGGTGTCATGATCGCAGGGGGAGTAATTGTGTTTCCATCAATGCCAAAGGGGGAGATTGTTGATCAGTCGTTGTCATTGATGTCAACCCAAGCAGCACTAGGGGCTATCCCAATATTGCATGGGAATTTTTACCTACCAAAATACTATATTATAGGTCAATAATTATTTTGATGGTTTCTTGTTGTTGAGATGTTTCCGTTGATATATGGCATGCCACGTAATTCTTCATAGTTTGAGAGATATTCATGTTTGAAGTTTATAACCCCAGTTAGTGGGCTAAAACCCCATGGGGTTGTGGCATGGGTCATTGAAAAGTCATAATTAATATTTTTTAAGCTCCTAAAATCCCTCCCATGTTCACTTGTTGAATCCCCTCTCAACCTGAGCATTCATATAAATTGTGATCCTCATATCCTCCTTATGTAGGGATTTCGTTATCTAAAATAGGTCATCATGGAATTTTCGCTCTAAATTTTTTTCTGCGAAGTTTAAGAAGATAAAAATTTTATGAGGTGAAGCCGAAATCTTGAGAAAGCTCCTATAAACATTTCAGATCAATTAGCACAATATTTTCAGAGATATGATTTGTGGAAGTCAGTGTCTTTGCGAGCTCATGAAATTCATCTCAAAGAAGTGACCAAGGGAACATCGTCATAAATCTCTCTCTGAGTATCGGATTGGAATTCTATAAAAGGCGACACATACTGCACAGACTGAAGCTTTTTCCCTATCAATTTCAGAGCCTAATGAAGAAAATGTGATATGTGGCATGCCATACAAGTTCACTCTACTGAGACAATCCATAATTAGGGCATTGTGAGAGATTGGTCATAACTCTCCCTTGAAAAATCCAAATTGGGTCAGACCTGTGGCATTGGAAAGAAGACTCAGAGGACTACTATAGGACCAAAAATCACATATTGGGGATTTGAAATAACAAAGATACACCAGATTCAATATCGAGCTCCTAGAAGGAAAGATAAAGCTAGATCATTTGTTGTCAAGGGCTGCAAAGGATCAGACTTTATAAGGTAGAAAAGCAAAGCAAGGTGCAGCAGAGGGTTTCATGACAAGAGCAGCAACCAAGGTGCAGATAAATAGCAAGAAGTTCATCACATGAAGTCCTCAAGTGGGCAGCACTGCATACAGTCACTATAAAGGTATCATTGTACTAAGTCATTGTAAATACATTATTGTAAAAAATTGTACTAGTGTCTATCTGATAGGAGTTGAAGAGGCAGTGTCGAGAGGTCTAGGATCATCATTACGTGGTTGTGTCATAGTTGGGGTTATGGTCTAGTGTGTCTTCTTCCTCTACATCATTCTATATCATTGTAAAGTGGACCGTTTTCCTTGGTACGGGAGTCCATTCTTCTTTTATTCTTCTACAGGGTGGTACGGTGGTGCTAGGGTGAGTTGTAGCTCATTGGGTGTTGAGGCATCCGTTCAGTTGACTACTGAAGAATCTTGGGCATTGGAGCATCCATCCAGTGGGAGATGGAGAAGAATGCTTTTCTAGATTCTAGGAAGTTGGAGCTTTATATTCAATTGGAGTTTAATATTAAAGAATTATTAGAAAAGAATTAGGTGGTTTTTGTCTCGGAGTGGATTTCCACCTTAAAAAATTTGTGCATTTGTGTTCCTTTTGTTTGTTGCTATCATTGTACAAAAACTGATAATAATTGAAGATTAACTAATGCTCTAATTGAAAGGAACACTAATTAACCCCCCTCTCAGTATTTCCAACATATTTAAGCCATATAGGGATAACCTTGTGCCTACCAAATGACTATATGTCCAGATAAAAGGAATCCACATATTTGCATTCCGCACGGAGGGCATGTGCAGGTAGGTGCGACACGAGAACAGAGGTTGTGCATGGTGGGAAAAACTCGTCATTGGAACAGTAACTTTGGGTGAAAATTTTATTTTACTGTTGGATGGAGCGAATTTTCTGCAATTAATGGTAAGATCTTATGGGATTTTTTACTGTTTTTACGAGGATAAGGTGAAATTACTGAATTTCTTACCATTTTACCATGGATTGCCTATAAAAATGAGGATGCGAGTCACATTCTTCTCTTTTGTTGTTTGAGTGAATTGTACACTGAGATTATTAGTGTGTGTTTTATGTCTTCCCGTGAGACCACCCACCCGAAGTAAGTTATCCTTAGTTTATATTCAATCCAAGGATGATGGCCACCAACCCCACTTCTAAGAGTGCACAGTATGAAGAGATATCTGTGCTAATTATGACCTCTACCGAGCAAGGATTTGAAGAAGTTCATGAAGTTATCCCTCAGATCCATGAAGTCATATCAACACCTGCCAATGGGAAGGCTAAGGTGACTAATGGATCATCATTGAAGTCACGAACATCCCCTAGGTAGATCATATCGCACGCCAGGTGTGATATGAAATGACCGTATTTTTTTTTTTTGCTAAGAGTCTTTTCAGTTTATAAACATGTGCATAATCAGTTCATTAGTTTTCTCAAGCATTGAGGTGTTTTTCCATGAATTGAAGATGATTTTAGGTGAATTGGAAGCATAAAACAAGCTTAAATAACATTGAATAGCAGTGTAAAATAGAGAAATAAGTCACCACATGAAATTTACACAACATACATGATGAAACAGTTCACCCCTCCTGGGCTACATCTGGTGGTCCATCTCCCAATGACATGTCCATCTTTCCTTATGATAAAATGTTTTCAAATACATGTAGTTACAGTGCTCTAATGGTTGTTTTCTCTACACCAATGGCTCCATAATGCTCCAATTATTCAAAAATGACTCTTCATTCACTCAGAATAGGAAAACATTGAGTCTCCTACCCTTTTTCCCCGTTACACCTAGAAAAGCTCCACTAAAAGTGGAGAACTCCACTTATCTGGAGTTAAATTAGTAGATTATACCAAAAATTTAGGCACGCTCCAAATATTCCACCTTTTTAAACTGTGGCATTAAATGTCAATGGTTGGGGTGGCCACATGCCAACCCCAAACCCTGCGGCTAACACAACGGTTAGCATAACCCAAGGCAGAACTCTGGAAAATAACTTTGGTCGAACACTTGTTACCGTGGTTGAGCTGTCGGAGTTTGCGGAGACCATTGCCGAAACCATGCGAAGATGACATTTATCGTGGCCGTGTGACACGACCATTGCAATGGTTAATTAGCGGGGGCCATGGTTATAACTGTCGGGTTGTAACATTTGTTTGCTGCCATGTGACCACCATCGTTGGGACTGCCAGTATTCCCCAACACCTATACAAGAATCCTATACAACATAAATATAAATCGTGACCCATGAATGCTAAGAACTACGTGTAGCTCGGGTTGTGGATACCTGTGCGTACCCTTCGAGTGGTCCAGGGTTCGATTCTTATAGACCCTCAAGAATTTTACACTACCACTTCAGGGACACGTGGCAGACTCAGGGCTGGCAACTTGTCACCTTCTGATTGGCCTTCTCCAAACTCATTCGAATAAGAATCTGACACTTTTCAACCTGTGGTTGGCTCTAAGGAAGGAATATTCCTCAAAATATTCCCTTTTGCTGATTGTGCATCCACCCACTTGTTGACTGTGCATCCAAATAAAACCTGGTCAAACTATCACAATTTTACCTATTTGGCATTTTGATCAGAACATGATATCTCCCTCATACAACATCGATTTTTTGAACCGTTCACGGTGCTAGAATCAGAAAGATGAGATCTACACAACCATCCTAGTTTCAACCCAATCATGTAAATTATAATTTTAAGCAAATTTTTAGAACTCTTGATCACTGCTCCCCATTGGGAAGCTTTTCGACCCCAAAATACTTGATTATCTGTTCAGTAGATGAGGGTATAGATCCCTCACCTTTCCAACGTCCATCCATTTTTCCTTTTTTGGTTTAGTGCCTTTGAGCCCAACTCGAAGGTAGTCAACACTTCCCCTCTTGGATGCTCTTGTCTTCCTGTCAAGAATTGTATTTTCTTTGAGCTCATTCATAACACTAGTACATTTGGGGGAAATTCTGACACTTGGTTCTGACACTTTTGACCAAATGTCGGAAATTTCCCCAAATGTTTTCAATCCCACCCAAAACCATCGCTATACCGACGTTTATAGAAAAGTGTCGCAATACTGACACTTAGACAACGTGTCGCAATTGCGATGTTTGGAGGAATACATTGCAATTGCGACACTATGCCCCAAAGCGTCGCTATTGCGACGGCTGCCTCCAAACGTCGCAAGTGTGACACAATGTCTAAGTGTCGCAATTGTGACGTTTGGAGGCATCTGTCGCAATAGCGACACTTTTTCCGTCGTCGGTATAATGACAATTATATGCACGCTACATAAAAATATGAAACTTATATGCGCGCTACACAAAAATGATTTTATTAAAAATACGAAACTTATATCCATCGCAATAGCTACATTAACATCTGATATCACGCGCGCATTCGCCCTCCGCTCTTGAAGAATAGCATTTTCCCTCAGCATTCACCCTTAGCTCTTGCAGAAAAAAATTTACCCTCAGCATTCGCCCTCAGCTCTTTCAGAATAGCATTCGCTCTCAGAATTTTCCCTCAGCTCTTGCAGAACAGAATTCACCCTCAACATTCACCCTGAGCTCTTTCAGAACAACATTTTTCCTCAGCATTCGCCCTGAGTTCTTGCAGAACAGCATTCTCCCTGAGCTCTTGCAGAATAGTGTTCGCCCTCAACGTTCTCCCTCAGCTCTTGCAGAACAACATTCGCCCTTAGCTCTTGCAAAATGGTAAGTTCTTACTGCAGGCCCTTCCTCCTATAGTAGGGTTGACTCTATTTGGGTTTTTTTGCTCAATTCCATTGGATTGTGTTAGGATATAGGGTTCTCTCTAGATGTCAAGAATCAAGATTCAATACCCTCTATTATCTTCATCACCCAATACAAGATTTAAAATTTTCCCAAAGAAACGCTTATTAATTTGGCAGCCAATATTTCTCCCTGCTTTAAAATCCCTACATTTAAATGAAAACAAGCATTGCATTTCAACTACAAAAATCTATTAGTGTTCAAATGTACATGTGCGCATCACTTTTGTGGGGTATTCCTTTTCCACTTTCACATTATCCAAGAATGTGTGCAGTATAGTTCATATTTTTTGTGATTTAGATTATCTTGAAAAAGGAAAGGTAAATTATTTCCCATGGAAAACGAAGGTTTTCACTTTTTACTACTGGAAATGGTACAACAAAGTTCCATTTCTACCCAAAACTCCTATGAAACAGGAACCAAATAAAGGCCATGTCCTCAATGGACATCATTTGTCTTTGAAAATGGCCATTGCACCGTGTTGTTTCTTATCATCACGATAGTTTCTTAGGTCATTTCTTGTTTCTTGAGATGAAAAACAACCAAAGAAATCATGAAGATCCTTTCAAGAAATAAATGACCATTTCTCAATCATATCTCAACTATTTTTTATTTTATTCAGTGGTTGCTTACTTTGAGAGAAATTTGACACTTTTATAAGGAATATAACATAAAAACACAAAATGGGAAGGAATTGATGAGGTATATGTCCTTTAGTTTTTGTCAATTAAGAATTGGTAATACACGATGCATGTTCTGTACTACAAACTAGATTCTTTCCTGGAGTTAGGACACAGAGTATTGAATCAAAGTTGTAGTTTCTAACTTCTTGTATTGGTTCATCAATCTTGAAATTCAGACATTGCATGTCTTCATTGCTTCATGTTTGAATAATTTGCATCATATCGTACAATAGGAAATTAGGAATTATGATTATTATTACTTTATGGATCTATTAAGTTGCTTTTAAGTTTGCATGGTTTAGTGTGAAATTATTCTAGTGTGCCCCTAGGCCTAGGTGAAGGAATGCCAAGGACTGAGAACCCTAGTTTTTAAATGGTATTGTTTCTAACTATTTTTTAAAACATACAAATTACAATTAAATTTTAAAACTTAAGAGTTAAAACTTAAATGATTCAAATGAATTGGTATGGTATTTGGATGAATTGGTCTGGCATATTTAGAAAGATCAAACCTCAAAAATAAACATGTCTATTTTTTAATGGTAAAGAAGTCTTAGATATTAAAGTTACAGCTCTGTTATAGTAGATGTATAAAATGCTTCCTACAGTTTTATTGGCATGGGGTTGATCGAATACAATCTGGACATACACAGCCTAATTTCCAAGAGGGATTATTTGTTCACACCAAAAGTGTTGTAGCTACTATGACTATGATGCAAAACTGGAAAAATAGCATATCTATCATACTAGGCATGGATTAGACAGAGTAGTTACTGGTGAAGAAATTTCTGCTGGCTTTGACTTTAAATGTAACATAAATTTAATCTCTTAACTAGAGGTTTCCTGGATCTTAATTCTGTGAATTTTCTGCATTGGGACTACTATGAAATATTATACAAAACAACAGTGGAAGTGAACAGTATTCCAATTGTAATGTTCTCTTATAATTAAATTTCCCAAGGGAGGACAAAGTAGCCTATCCAACCCCATAGGCTATAGTCAATTATAAAGGGGGAATTTAAAACTTTAAAAAAAAAAATTAAACCTTAAAACATACCTACCTATCCATGAATCATAAGTTCATAACTTACCCAGCGAAAGCGTAGACTTACCACAAACATCCATCCTCAAATTTCTATGGATGAGCTAGAGCCTCAGGATGAGAGTGATTCCTACTTGGAGAGCATGCTAAGTGAAGATCTAAGTGATGCTGATGACATGGATGCTGATGATATGGCTTGAGGAATCCATTGCTCACTATTAGGCTTTAGCTCTTTTTATTTTAGTATATCAAAATTTCCTAGTTCATGTTTACAGTTTGCCATTTGGAGATGCCTTGAGGCAAATTTTGAATTTAGTATGACAATGGACATATATTTTGAAATTTTGAATCATGATTCTAATTTCTTATAAGTTATTAATATGTAAACTGAGCTCCAATTTTCACTTTATATCATATATGAATCATGATATTATCAAACTAGAAATTTTGAAATTTCAATGACAAATGTCACATGTGAATGTTGAAACTTGAATGTTGAATGATGTGCATGTTTAAATCTTTAAAGTTTAAAGTTTATAAATTATTAGTAATTTAAAATTTACTATATTAGTGTCATTAAATTTATAATTTATAAATTATAATTTAGAAAATATAGTATTATATATGATATATAAATTATAATATATATTAATATAAAAATACCCAGACGAACCCACGCACCCTATTTCAAAAAATGTCGTCCCCGTCCCCGAACCCACGTTTCCTGGAAACATAGTTTCAAACATTAAATATCAACAAAAATTTTTAAAATATATTGAAAGGAAAAAGGTGATGGAAGATACAAAGTGCCTTACTTAAATTCTCTAAGGATTTTTCAATAGTTGCTCCAAAAGCTTCACTTCAAGGCCCTTCAAGATTGTTTCCAACAATGCTATACCATCAGCTTCAACAATGTTGCTCCAAAAATGTCCTCAAGGTCTTCACAACAACTTTACTAGAAGTTGCTCCAACAATATATTCAATAAGGTCTTCATTGTCAACTCGTCTCTTGTTTGGGTGCCTTAATGTGCAATGACATGTTTCTAGGACTGAATTCAATGCAAGGTATATTTGAAACTCTAACTCTGTCTTCCGGTGTCTTATTAGAAATTATTTCAGTTTTCATTTTGTGTTTTCAAGTTAGATATTGTTTTCAAGTTTTTACATTTATAATTTTATTGCAATGTGGCAGACTGATCAGGGCAGTACAGGAACAACCCCGAGATGGGATGATCGTGGAAAGAGGCTAGCGGAAGAACATGTAAAGTGCCAGCATTGCTCTATCTTCAGGTATTTTAGTTATTTACATAATTGAAATAATATTAATTTTTTTCAAATATGCAGACACCTAGCCATGGTACGTCTGATGATTCCCTCTTTGAGGAAGAGCTTTCTTCATCCCTATCTCCAGTGTTCTTGTTGCGAAAAAAGGCACGAGATGCAAGGTCGGAATTTAATACTTTGATAGACGCGCCTCAAACACTTGAAACAGAAGAGAGGATAAGAAAACTTATGATCCAACTAGAAACATATCAGGTAATAATAAAAATTCAAAAGGACATTTTTTTTGTTCTGCATGACATGAATTGTGATAGTTTGATTTTTAATTTTTACATTGACTAAACTAACAAAAATTTCTTTTGTATGTAGCATTTTCTGGAACTTGCTGAACACGGTGTTGGTGGTAGTCGGACAGAAGGGCAAGAGATTTCCCAACAACCCTCTCGTACACCTTCTACTCCTTTAGGTGCCAGCCAAGAAACACACCCTACCCAAGCAGACACCCAGCCAACCGCTGAACGTGTTGGCAATGATGAGGCTGATATGCCCAACTACATTACTGTGTTTCCTAGAGCTACACGTGTCAGCTCCACAGGGACCATTAATGGCACGTTGTTGGTGAACGATGAAGGTGTCCCTATAAAGCATGTACAACTCTCAGGTAAATTTTAATATTTTAACTATTTCATGTACTTTATCTAAAACATATTTATCATGATTTTATTTTTAAATTAATGATAATATATTTTTTTTTTCTGTGTAGGAAACAACGAGTTCTACAGTTTTTTGGAGAGCCATGCATTGGTAATTTTTGGCCCAACCATATGCAAAGGGTGGAATTCCCAGAATTCCAACCTGAAAAAAGAACTAGATTATCTAGAAGCCCTTTTTGGGGTTGGCACATTTGACAAAACAACGGTGGCTTGGGTAGCCGACAAATATTTAAAATATACCAGGGACACCTATAGGACACAATTGCAATTTAACCCTAGATACGAGCATCCTCTCACAGTTCCAGAGAGTGAGTGGAGAGCACTCATCCATGATGGAAAAGAGCTAAGGGCAAAGAAAGAAGGAAAAATGCCGACTGGACCTGCAAGGTAAATTACAACTTTAATTCAATAGCTTTAATTTTCTCTATGTCTAAAATAAAAGTGTTCTACGTCATATCTAACTTCAATATTTTGATGCTAGGTTGCCTGACACCTCAAAGGAAACCAAAGCTAGGATTGAAAAAAAGGGTCATCACAAGCTAGGCCAGGGCGGCTACTTGAAATTAGCCGCAAGAATTGTAATTAAGTAGCTAAACATCTTATAATTAATTGTATCGCCTTCCAACATTTTTGTAATCCTATCAAATATGATTAAAAATACACAATCATATGTAATTTAGGGTGATGACTTCAGAACAAAAACTACAGAGGAAGATAAAAATATTGCTTTCCATTTCAGCTATGAAGCCGTAGTTAAACATCGCAGAAGCTTGGGGCAGGTCCCAAGATCCAGAATGCCTGATAAGGTAAAACATTAACCTTTAAATATGTATGTTTTCGTCCATAAATTTAATATCTAACAACTTTGTTTAAATTAGGGGAGCAGAACTACTGACGAGGAAAATAACCCAGTTTTAGAGCTAGATGTAGATGATCCTCACGTGCAACCTGATCATTGTAGTGGGGACCAGGCCGACAATGCTACTATCAGTGAGGGCCGTGACGGTAATTAATTTCCACTTATAATTTTTTTTAATTATACCTTGATGGTTTTCCTTATAACGTTTTTTGTTTAAATGACAGAGAATGTTTCCCTTGAGGATCTTACCACCAGAGAGGAAGACAGGGCAACAGTCCCAACGGCGAAAAGTGGTGCACCAGGTAAATAATCTCATTGAAAATTTTTTTATTAATATTACCGAACTAGTTCAATGATATTTAAAAACTAACAATTAAAATTTAATATTATCTATTTTTGTAGGCGATGCCCCGTCATTGGATGAGACCAGACATCCTGACTACGCAACTAGGTCAGCGGCGACAACTGGTGCACCAGATAAATAATCTCATTGCAATATTTTTTATTAATATTACCAAACTAGTTCAATGATATTTAAAAAATGACAATTAAAATTTAATATTATCTGTTTTGTAGGCGACGCCCCATCACTGGATGAGACCAGACATCATGACTACACAACTAGGTCAACGGCGACAACTGGTGCACCAAGTAAATAATATCATTGCAATTTTTTTTATTAATATTACCGAACTAGTTCAATGATATTTAAAAACTGACAATTTAAATTTATTATTATCTGTTTTTGTAGGTGATGCCCCGTCACTGGATGAGACCAGACATCGTGACTATGCAACTAGGTCAGCGGAAACAACTGGTGCACCAGGTAAATAATCTCATTGCAATTTTTTTTATTAATATTACCGAAATAGTTCAATGATATTTAAAAACTGACAATTAAAATTTAATATTATATGTTTTTGTAGGTGATGCCCCATCACTAGATGAGACCAGACATCATGACTACACAACTAGGTCAGCGGCGATAACTGGTGCACCAGGTAAATAATCTCATTTCAATTTTTTTTATTAATATTACCGAACTAGTTCAATGATATTTAATAACTGACAATTAAAATTTAATATTATCTGTTTTTGTAGGCGATGCCCCGTCACTGGATGAGACTAGACATCGTGACTACGCAACTAGGTCAGTAGTGTGGGTCGAAAGGCACAAAACAGGAGCAGAGCACGATGATATTGATGATTTAATTAGGAGCTTTAGAAATAGGAAGAAGAAAAAGAAAATTTGATAAAGTAAAATATTGTATTATTATAAGACAAACGTTACCATACTTGGAACGTTTTTTGCGTTATATAAAAAAACTCATTTATCATACTATTTTTATGTCAAACATTAATTGCAATGTTTCCTTGCGTACTTTTTTTCGAATTGTTTTTTTATTAGTTATTGAATATTTTTTTTTATGGTCATGAAAGTAAAAAATGAAATATAGATTGGGTATTGGAGAATTGAGAGTGATGTGAGTGGGGGGGGGGGAGAGGGGCCATAAGAGCTTCCACCTTCACGTGGTTGGCCCTGTTTAGTAGAGAATAATTTATTGGAGCGATTTAATCTTGGAGAAAACCTCCCTCGATCCAGCGTAGCAACAAAAAAGTCACTATTGACTTAGTTTCTACTCTTTTAGATTGTGGGAGGCTTGTTCCAAGTTCATGCGACTCCAATAAATTGTTCTTGAAATGAAGAGGAGCTTATTCAGGTATGTTTTGACATTTTCAACATATGTTCTAACATTATCATAAGAATGCATCTTAGAGTAAAAAATACTACATCAATTACTTGTATTTATTGTATAGATAATGATGGATTTTTATTGACTTGGCAGTGCAGGTACAAATCCTCTTGCATCATGAGCAATACAACTTGTCAACCAGGGTCATGTCCAGGATATTTTTGCTTGTACGCTTGACCAGGTTCGTAATGTCACATTTTGTAAGTTCCTTTACAGTTCATAATTCAATATTAAGCTTGTTCATGATTATTATCTAGGTTTTTTGTATGTGTTTTTTCATCTATTTGATTGTAAGCAACTCTGCATGTTTCCTGTTGTTCACTATGATTTCTCCAATTACCACTCCCAGGATGAATCTGAATTTATTATTACATAGGTTACTTTATTGTTACTATGATTTCTCCATTTACGATTTCATAGGTTACATCATGTAAAGTTGTCAATCTCAGGTTGGTGATGAGCTTTAGTTCTCCAGATTTGGGGCTTTTCTGATATTTTCTCCCTCATGTCATTCCTGCAACACCTCGTTATTTAAGCATGCCAATTTTCTACCACTTGTACCAATTGGCACATGTCAATCTCTGAGTGGTTCCACATTTCAGCTATTTTCAGTGAGAGTTTAGGGTTTCTCTAACATAGCAACAGAAATCCGATTCAGTGCCTGCTTGAATATCGTCACATAATACTCATGGATTGGATTGATGAGAATATTTTGAATGGTTGTTTGATTCATAAGAACCACCCATATAGTCATCTTGAGATATTTCAGAAGTTTTCTCGGGTTTCCTTTTTCACCATTTCTAGTGGGTGGGATGGTGTGGGGTGATCCATCAGTACTGGTGCTCTTGTAGTAGGGAATTTGTTTTTGGGGATATAAAGGAGCATTTGATGTAGATATCCCATTGGATGCATTCATAGATGGACACGAGAGGTCAAGAATTTAAATTAAAAATATGCAACCTCTAGCATGGCAACCTGAAGGCCGCGAGAGACACTGGTTAAAGATTGTTTTGTGCTAGCCTTAATATAGTCGTGATTTATTTCTATTATCTTAATGAAAATATATAGTCCGGTCTCATTAAAATGAGGATTGTGGTTGTATTTCTCTTTGGTTTTTTCTCTCTTAATGCTCCAGAAGTTGCCAAAAGTTGCGATAGTTGTTTAGTTTGCCTGTTACAACTTAAAAGTGGTTTTTAGCGATGGGAGTCATGTTTTTTAAGGTTCATACTAATATGAAGATCTTGTAATTCTATATTTAGCATAAGAGAAGATGGCCTCTGCTTTGGGTAGTATGACAACAATTGCCACATCTACCTCATTGGGTAACAATGGAAAGGGGAATAAATTTGGGTGCAATGTTTGATAATTATGGCAGACAATTGTCTTCTCTTTCAGTTTTTTCACCCATTTCCTTTAATCGCTCAAGCAGAAGAGGGACTCTGAGATTACGCGACATAGAGAAGGTAGTTAATACAAGAGCTATGGAAAAGGAGTTGTACTTCAACAAGGATGGCTCAGTGACAAAAAAATTGCAGGTCAGAGAAAAAATTATGTTTAAAGGAAGGTCACTTGCACATGAAACTTCACTGCGGTGGATCTTTCCTTGTCCACTTATATTCGATTTTAATGTGTTATTTTAATTTTTCATGGAGGGTTGTTTTGGCATATGGTCTGGAATTCAATTGCACACTTACTGAAAGCATTGTCAATTTGTCTTGCAGGCGGTGTGAACAAACTTGCTGATCTTGTTGGAGTCACCCTTAGGGCGAAGGGAAAAATGTTGTCTTGGAGAGCAGGCATGGTTCTCCGAAAATATTTAATGATGGTGTGACAGTAGCTAAGAAGGTAATTTGTAGATGTCTTCTCTGGTTTTCTTTTTAACGTTGTATTAGTTCCCCCTCTTAAATGTATTAGATTTGGTAGGCATAATTTGAAAACTCAAAGGTGAAAGGAAACATATTTGTTACCCAGTGGTCTACTTGGCCTATGGACTAGCCACATTAGAGTAATGCATAAATATTTTCACAACAATAAAATGAAAGGGTTATGTCTAAGTCAAATTTTATTGTTATTGATAGTGTAATGAAATGTATCTCAATGCTATGGTTTTGGCCTTTTTATTAGTTGAATTAGAGGACCCAGTTGAAAATATTGGGGCCAAGTTGGTAAGGCAAGATGCGGAAAAGAAAAATGATTTAGCTTGGGATGGAACCACAACATATGTTGCTCTTGCACATGTTGGAATATTGAAAAATTCTAGAACAATGAATGGAGAATAAATCTCCCTTCCTCTAACACTGAGAAAATAAAAATTTCTTTGACAGGAGACAGAGTTTCAATACTTTGAAAACAAACTTCTATTCCCTTCAATAACTCAAAAAAAAACTATTACACTTCTTCCTCACTGAGAGGGATTACAAAATTATGACTGCAACAAAACGCAGTGCATAAAACCAACTCATTGTCTATTCAAAACAAACATACTCTGTCTCTAAAACACTCTACTGTGTTTTTCACTTTCGCATTTTTGTGCATACACACTTAAAAAGTTACACTCAATATTTCACTTTTTACACACTGCTGTGTAATAAAAAATTTACCTACTGTCTATAAAAAAAACTACCAAGCTTTTTTGTCCTTTTTATTTTTATATGCCGTAACATATAAAACATATTATAATAAACCCTCTTTTTAAAATAATAAAATTAAAACTAAATTCTGTGGCCCACCTTTCATTTCGCATATGATATATATATATAACATATGTTTAAAACATATGTATATGTTAAATCATACATAAAATTAAACTATCAAAACATTAAAGAACCCTTTCTGTCGGACTTCAAAAGTCTGAATAGATTGAATTTCAAACCAAATTCACGTTCCAAAATGGGATGCTAACGTCTGCCTAATTTGTAACGTGAATTCTCAATCCAATGTGCCTTATAAAAAATTCAGGTCCAGTTTTCAGGTTTTCAGATTCCCTTCAATTTCATGCAATCCAATATTAATGCTCCACGTGTCCTCCTTTTGAATTTACAAAACTGGGGGGTAAATTTCTGTTTGTTTAATTTCTGGTTCGTGAATTGCATTAATGCTGGTTGTTGTTTTTAAATACAATCCTATACAGAAATATGGTTGCGGCCATCTACAAAAAAAACTTGCAGGAATTTTAAATGCTGAATTAAATTTCTGGATGGCATGCAAGCAACCTCAAAAAAAAAATGTTGTTGTTGCATCTGTCCTTCTGCTGCAGAATTTGAAGTTAAAATTCAACAGCATAGGGTTTAATAAGTGAGGGTGTAAAGGTAACTTTTTGTCGATAGTACTAGATTAAGATCATCTATTCATTTTTGTAGGGTCTTATGGTGTTTGGTTTTTTAGTTTTGGGTTGGGCTTATTGAGTCTAAGATAGTTTTTGAGTGAAAAAATTGCTATCAGGTATTAAAAAAATTTGGTTCTTTTGTCAAAATTTATGAGCTTGTTAGAAAATACAAAACTGGCAATGGTTGTATCTTAAAATTGTGGAAAATAATTTGAAATGAAACCTTTTTGTTTAGGTTGTTGCAGCAGGTGCAAACCCCGTTCAAATTACTAGGGGCATTAACAAGACAATAAATGCCCTTGTTTTAGAACTCAAAATTTTGTCAAAGGAGGTAAACGCTTGCCTTTTGAGTAGGTTGGTTTTCCTTTTTGCTGATGGTTTGGTGTATCTAATTGAATTAGTTGCCTAAGGTATTTTTGGTTGCAAACTCCTTTTCATTTTTCATACAATATTGGCCTTGTGGAATACATTTGATTGTGTGGTCTTGTTAGATCTACAACATTTGTAGTTGTTTAGTCTTATGGACGAGGTGCACTTTTATTATGGAAATAGTTGATGCAATATTGTCATTTAATCCTTACTGCAGGGTAGCATGTTGAGAAGTTTCTTGTGAAACATTTGGTATTCAAAATGACACTTGATCTTATACAACATCATGCACTTGACTTCAAAATTCATATTCAAAGTGTGCCAGACAATTCTTGCAAAATTTCAAATATTTATGTTGTTTTAAACCATTATCTTTTTCATGTATTGGATGCTGAAAATGAGAAAAAGACTTTTGTATGAAGCCAACTGGTGAATAATTTCCAGCAAAACAACCACTTCCAAGACATGATTTAGAAGTAGAACATATGTACTTATGAAGCATAGAAAGATATCCTTGATGCATTGTCAATGTTTGGCTAAGGTTATTTTTGGAGAAAATAACTCCTTATTCCTAGAATAGTGATCTTCAATACAAGTAAATGCCAGAGAAGAGAGATCATCATGTGAGGTAAACCTATTAACAAAAGTGAATAGGGAATGATAATTAATTATGGCATACTAAGTTGTCAGTGATTTTGACTATTTGTCTTTAACATGTAAAAATGTTGAATTCCAAACTTACATCATCATGGTTTGGCATCATGAGCTTGACTAATTGTCCGCCATGCTCATAATTTCATTGTTGTCTTCATATCTATAAACAACGTTTCAAATAATAATAAAAAATTTCTATAAGAAAAATCCAGACCTCCATGCTGCTGATCCTTGTGAGACAAAGTCAAAATTGCATTACACAATCTGACACATAAGAATCTCCTATATCCCGGTGGTATGTATCAAAATTCTTATAATAGTGTCTTCAAGACTTATGTTGACATTGCCAATGAGATATTTAAGCAATGAAAGATGGAGCCTTCTTCATTGTTGTATATGTAACATTATTTTATTAATATAAATATTGATGGTTTTGTCTTTCTGAAAATGAAATGTAAAAATAATTTATTGTGGTCAATTGAAAAGTTTCTTTTTTTAATATTTTCATTATGGAAGGGCGACATAGATATATGCCATTCTAATTGAAATTCAGACCTGCCCTTCAAATTTGATCACTGTGTGGGACCTTAACAAACAATAAAACTATTCCGCTGCGCGTTATATAAAACATATAACAAAACCTTTGTCAAAACTTCAAACGAACCCTTTAGCCGTGGGTATTTCATCACGAATTGATCATTTTACCATGTACCTTCTTCTAGAGGAATATTCTTCCACTTGATTAGGTACTTCATAATGGTTATATGTCAAAGAGATACAGACTGTTTATCTATAACTTTTTGTGGTTCAAGAATCAACTTTCATTCTTCATCTAATTTTGGAAGTTCTATTTACATTGGCATATTTTTTCCCAAAACCTTTTTTAGGCAAGATACATGAAAAACCTTATGAATGCAAGAAGAAGGAAATATAACTTCTATACCACTTGTGCAATCCTATGAATAATTATTTAGGGCCATAACATTTTTGAGCTAATTCTTTATTCTTCTTTTTCTTGAATGAAGATTGCTTATAATGCTATAATCTGAAAAATACCCAATTACCCTCCTCAAATTATCTTTCACTTCAATGTTGTTCCCCTTGTTGTTTTATCATGTTTCATGTCATTTGAAGGTTTTCCATAATAATTTTCAAAGTTTCCTTAGTATTTTCCATATGTGACTCTATTTCCTATACTTTGGACTTATCTTGCAAAAAGTATGAGATACTAGGAGTTGGATATCCATAAAGGGCCTTAAATGGGGAAATTTTAGTAGATGTGTGATAGGTAGTATCATATTACCATTCTTCCTTGACGAACCCACTTCATCCATTAATATTTCTTTTCTAAAGAGTAACATTGTAGATAACCTTAAAAAAACTTGTTAAATATTTTTGTTTGACCATTTGATTGTGTTTGATATGTAGAACTCATGGCAGCTAGTGTTTCTCCACTCATATTAAATAATTATTTCCAAAAGTTTCTTGTTACTATTACTTTAGGAAAACCATGAAGACTATGAATTTCTTTCACGGACACTTCTGCCACTTGGCTTGTTCTTTATGTACTTTGAGCTCTACCAAAAAAATATACAAAATTTGTCTACATAAATGACCACAAAAATGTAATACTTACCTTTATATTTCAGTAACCCTGTAATAAAGTCTATTGATATATCTTCTAGTCTTTGAATATGTATGTGGAATGGTTGAAGTAACCCTAGAGATTTTACTATCTCTCTTTTATTTATTATGCAAACCTGACTTTCTCTTACAAAATTTTGAATATCTTTCTTCATTCCTTCCAAAAATATATTTTTTGATCCTTTGAGATGTTTTAAGTAACCCTACGTCCTACCATCAGAGAGACATGGGACTCCCTTAATATTTTTTTATTCAAATATGCTTGCGTGCATAAAAATATTCTACATTTGCACCAAAGTATATCTCTCTTTCACTCTGTTGTACTGTACAACAACCCTCCCTTTTTCAAAAATTTTAGAATAAAATTCATTTAGAAATAGGGTCCCTTTTTCTTTTAATATAGGAATAAAAGGCTTAGAAATAAAGATTCATTGTTTGAAAAACTCATTTCATATATTTATTACCAAGCATGGACAAACAAAATACGACATTCAAAACTTTCGATCCGATCAAATATAAAATACTATCATATAAAACAAGTCAATTATAAAAAGTCCCATGAACAGTAATCGCAATCGGAAATATGAGAAATATTTAAAGAATAGTTTTACATAGAAGCTCAAAATCTCCGATGCGATTAGTTCAATCGCAAATCGCCAATCGCAAAGGATTTAAAGTTACACATTTTGTTTACATATTTTTCGATGCGATGCGATTAATCGCAATCGCATAATCGGAGCACTTTTTAAATTCTTTGTAGTCAAATTGAGAAATTCCCGATGCGATGCGCTTTATTATAAGAACTCATTACAAAGAAAAAGTAAATGTTTTAAATTAAAAATCCCTATGTGATGGACCCGACCATATCGTAATCGGAAATCGAAGAAGTTTGTAATCGCAATCGGAAATCGGAGAAATCTTTATTGTGATATCTATGTACCATTTGAATACTTCCGATGCGATTGATATTCAATACACTATACACTTGTCACATCAGAAGAATTCAAAAATAGGTAAATTTATATTATTTCACAAGTGCCAAATCTCCAATTGTACGTTCAACATTGAATAGCAAATCAAAACAAATATTGGTTTATGATTATGTTTTTACGTGAGCGTGACCCAAGGAAAACATTTAAGTGTTATACAGAATCAATAAATAATGAATCGTGAGTTCATAATTTTTATAATTTTTCTTTTCACTTGCTTGTTTATCACGACTGATAGCTTATTGCCTTGCAGAATCAAAGAACACTAAACCCTTTCATTCGCAGATCGAGGGAAACAATACCAGATACCGAAATGTCAAAGAGAACAAGAAGAATGAAGGCTGCTGGTGCCGCTAAGTTTGTTGAGATTCCTACGGTCTCAAAGGAAAGGCCAGTAAAGCTGAAGCTAGTTACGGATACATCATGTCAAGGGCTGGGCAAAATTATATGGGAAGGAGTTTATAATCTGATTGAGAGTGAAAACCCTAAAGTCACAATAGCAAAGGTATCAGTTCCGGATGAAGATAACTCAGATTCTGACTCTGAGATTACTGAAATAACACTTGCGAATTCATTCCTACATCGAATTGTAGCCAGAGAAAACATCATTCATTATTATGATGTGATTCGATGGGTCATCGATAGTGTAGAAATTAAGAACATAATGTTTATTTCAGCTTCTAGAGCATCTTTTGGATCATTTAAAGCAGAATACATTAAGGCAATGTATCATCTCCCTGATCCGCATAAGGTTTATAACAAAGAATTTATCAAATATTTTGCTGACAGTAATAAGGTTCAATCTGAACCTATCAAAGAATGGAGGAAAAATCCTAAAAAGCACAAAAATGAAAAATCCGGTATGTATTCAGTAGATTCTCTTTTACCCCCATATCGCTATGCCACTGCCATGCTGTGTAGATTATTTGGTAATAACAATTCTGCTAGGTTTTCTATACAAATGGTTCCTTTAATCCTTGCTGCTGTCAATTCCGAAATTATGGACTGGGCTGCCATTCTTTCTGATAGGATAGCTAATAGGATACTCGAATATAGACAAGATAAAAAAGCTGGAAATGCCACTCCCTTTTTATTCTGTGCTTATATTCTAGACGCCCTTTGTTTCAATTCTGAATTTTCCTTGTTAGGATGGAAATGGAATTCTAAATATCCTCCTCCGATTCATATATACCATAAACTCCTTTGGAAAGTTCATTTCAAAGATCATGTTTATAGAATATGTCACGGTTTCCTTATCCCAGTCTTTCAAACCATTTTCAATCGCTTCCCTCCTAGATTATCCGACAAAGCTAAAACTGACTTATCCTCAATAAGAGATTGGTTTGGAGAAGAAAAATTCACGTATGTTAGGATTTTCAGGAGTATTGTGGAACCCCATGTTCTCCCTCTTTTTGTTCTAGATAAACTTCTAGCTCAGGAAATATCCCATCAATTGAAAGTTGAAGGAATGTCCAGATCTCTGAGCAACAATAAGAAAATAATGCGGCCTTCTTTTCCATTCAATTGTGGACATTTTACTTTGAATGACTTCAAACATGTAGAAAAGGAAGTCGTCAAAATAAAGGACTTAAAATTCGCAACAATTCCGGGGAGACAGTATGATCCACAAAAGATAGCTTTTAATGTTACTTCTTCAGTTTCGATTGCTCGATTCGAGCATGAACCGGATGAATTTGATGATTTTTTTGTTTCATTAGAGAAATTTTCTCAAGTTTATAATTTGGCCAAGTCCAAATTCCAGAAAGAAGAGATGAATAAATTTATGTTATTTAGAAGATAAAGATTGTTGAAAGTTCCTCTAGACCAATTAAGAGTTCCTATGCAAGAGTCAGAAACAGAAGATACATCTGGCAAAACAGCAGGAGAAACATCTACCAGTAAGGTCACTACACAATCAGCTACTGGCCAGCCCATTGTATAGATACAAAAGGAAGTAATAGGAAATGATCCTATTGTACATACTGAAAATGTGAGCACTGATGGAAACGCTAATGTTCAGAAAGAGAATACTAATGGAAATCTGATCTAAATAATGATCATCAATCCACAGCTCAAACAGAGAAAGAATGCACAAGTATTGATACTAATGTGCATAGTCAAAAAGAAGGATCAGACAGCAAAACTAATGAACAAGAAACAAATACAGAGAAATCAGATACACAACTTGGAGGAAACAAAACTACTGAGAAAATAGTAGACTCTGTTGATCCTAATGTTTCCTCACAATTGTTGAAACAATATAATCAATTTTCTCATCAATTAGGACTGTAGGATGATCCCAAAGAGAAAAATCCAGAAGATCAGGATGTTGAAATCATTCCTGAACATCCTACAGGGAAAATTATATTGAAGATTGAGGAAATTCCTCCCCTGGATATATTCTACAGTCCTAAACATAAAGCTGTTGTGAAAAAATAGAGAAAGAGAAGAAAAATCGATCAAGACACATTTTCTGCTTCACAGGAGGAGTTCATGAATATTGTTTACAAGAATGCTGAAGTGAATCCATCTGAGGATCTCACTAAGTTGTCCTAATATGCAGGAGCATACAGTGCTGCAACGATAGATAAAGCTGCGGAGGTTTCTCAGTTAATGACCCAAAAAGATCTACATATAGCTTTACTTGAAGAACAAGCTAATGAAAATCAGCAGAAGATTGCTCAATTGGAACAACAATTACAAGATCAAGAGCTCAAATCTAAAGAGCTAGAAGAGTAGTTTGCCACAGAAAAGAAGAAAGTTGATGAACAGGCTTTAAACAAACAACAACAGTTGAATCAAGAAATTTCAAAGCTACAAAATTTGTTGCAAAATGAGAAGAATACGAAGATTGTGCAAGAAAAAGAATTTCAAGCAGCTTTAGATAAGTTCAAGGATTTCCCTAAATTAAATGAATTCAAATCGGAGGCTCTTGAAGTCAATAAACTGTTGTGTCAAGAGTTAAATGAATTTTGTACAAAATTAACACAGGCAAAACCATTTTGTGATATCACATCATCCTTGATCCAGGACATAATTACTCTCAGGCAAGAAATTGATGACGCCGATGAAAGGATTTCTGAATTTCTTACTTGGCAAGATACAGAAAAAGGAAGAAAAGCTAATCTTCCAAGTATAGAAGAAATACATAAAGAGATCCTGTTTACAGAGTGGGAACAATAGTTAATGAAAGCCGAGAGAGCTATATCAAGAGCTAGAAGCATGATGGGTAATATAATACAATTTATCAATGGCAGCTTGTATGCAATTAATATCATTTCAGATTGTGTTCCAGGTATTTTGCCTAAAGTTAAAGAAACCGATTGCAGATGGAAAGAAGAAATAATGAATAAAAGTCAACATATCAACAAGCTTCAAACAATATCTTGGGACAATATGTGGAGTTATATAATTAAGCCACACAATCAACAATTAGCTATTAAATTCCTATCGAATGCTGTTGATTGTTTGATTCCAGAATTCTCCGATGCCACATACGCTGGAAAGTTACATTCCAAGATGAGTCATCCATCGGAGGTCCAATAAATGCTGAAAATTTGCCACTTGGTTACATTGAACGAGAAGCAAAAGCAATGAATCAATTTCACAAAAGATAGCATTTCTGTTTTTAAAGTTAATAGATTGTAGCAGTAGTAGTAGGATTCTGTTTTCATGTAATATCATATTTAAATGCCTCTCATGCATTGGAGAAGGGGTCCGGAGTTGTAATATTTTTGACTTGGAGATTACATTTCTGTACTCCATTGACTCTTATATTTTATAAAGGATCACATCTGGTGATTTTTGTGCGGAATTATTTTTAAAGAGTTGCATTTCTGTACCTTGGATTTGATTTTGCATTGGAATTACTGGATCAGACTATCGGATTTCATTTGAAAAATTCAAGATGGATAAGGTATTTTTATCTATTCACTGTTAATTTCTTTTGTTATATGATATTCTTTTTTAAATTTGCTATCATTTATATATATTTCGTTTTCACAATATTTCTTTATATATCATTTTTTATTATAATAGAAATATTCACCTTTCATAAATGTATGTAAACTGATATACAATGATGAATACAATATGCTAATATAACTCTGTTTAAATTCTTAAACAGAGTTATCTTTATTTGTCGCTGCACATTTCAATTAAACTTTAATACATTTTTATGGTTATTGTTAAATTGGAATAATTTTAAGTTGTATTCACATATGATACCCGGGTTAGTCTTAGAATTTCCTTATCAGTATTTAAACTAGATTATATAGTTTCATTTCAGTCGTTTAGTCCCATTTTCATTCATCCAAATCAATCCATCATCAACTCATTAGTTATAAGGAAACTGATCCTTACAATCCAGTTGGAGCCACCATACCAAATGGATAAGGAGCTATCCTAAGGTCCCGACCGAGTGGTTTTCCCCAATGTTTGAAGCAGAGATTTCCTAGGCTTCAACATTTTTGGTGCTAGAGGGAGGGCATGAGCTATTAATGGCAAGTAAATCTTTATCCACAGGCCATTCTGAGAGCAAAACACCCTCATTAACTTCTTCAATTCCTTCTAAATTAGAAAATCCTAGAGAAGGAATTGAGAAGAATATTCAGACACCCACTACCAAAATCTCAAAACATTCAGACAATCAACCTCCTGAGTCTCCTGAAGTACAAAATTTAATCCATAAATTGAAAGGATTCTCATTATCTCTAGATGAGTCTGAAATATCTGAACGTGGTGTAAGCTCAAAATTTTTTTCTTCAAAAACTCTTACTAGGCTACAAAGTGAAAAACTTGGTATTCCTTTGAAAGAATTCCCTTTACCTAGTAGAGTCAAGACAAGAAGAACTCAATCAGAATCAGAAAGTGATATAAGTTCTTCATCTCATATTCAATCACCTGTTTCCCAAACTCCAACTCAACAAAGTGCAGTTGTTTCCACATCATCTGCTCAATCATCATCAATCCCAACATCATCTATTCCAACAACTTCTGTTCCGACACCACCAGTCTCTACTACTCCTTCAACAATTGTTACAATAATGGCACAGAGACCATGGGCTAGTCCAGGGGCTGTCAACATGTCTGCACCTTTACATGATTTACCTTAAAATCCTGGAAAATGGCTTCCAAAGTTCAGTCCAGAGCTTAACATTCAAGCTGAAGAACACATCAATAACTTTATGCTGGCTATAAATTTGAATGGAGTCGAAGAAGAAGATGTTGTATTCAGACTATTCCCTTATACTCTTCAAGGGGCAGCAGGATCCTGGTACTTTTCATTACCTTCAGGATCCATAACAAGTTGGGATATCTTTGCAGATCATTTTTTAACCAAATTTGGAGATGACAGATCAATACCCACTTTAATCAATGATCTCTCAAATTTGAAGACAAAACCCAAGAAGCCCATTAAAGATTTCAACTCTAGATTCAACAAACTTTTGAACAAAATCCCTACAGATTCAAAGCCTAGTGAACAAGTCAGAAGTGAATGGTACATAACTACTTTGCCCTCAAACATAGAAATTTTTGTAGATAGAGCTGCAAAACCTACTTTAGCTGAGAATATGAAAGAAGCTATCGCAGTAGAGAAACGAATTATTTCTCTAGATAAGAAAAATGCTATTGAGGAAAGAAAATCCAAGAAAGTCAGCTTTAAATATGATTCAAGGAAAAAGACAGCTAAAGACCCATATGACATGGAAGGTTTACAGAAAGTTCTTAAAACCATGTCTAATGAAATGGTTGAAATTAAAAAGCAAGTGGCATAGACCTCTACCAAAAAACCATTCCGAAATTTCAAAAGAAATCAAGTTGAATCTAAACCTCCCAATTCAATCTCTAATGCAGAATCAGAAGAGGAAGAAGAAGAAGATACTCCTCCAGTATCAGAGGAGGAAAATGAGAATGAAGAAATAGCTGAATTGCATGGAATGTGGGATTTTATTCTCCCTAATTCTGATAGTGAGGTAGAACAAGAAGCTATGCCTGTAAGTACTAGGAGTAAATCTACATCAAAACCTGTACAAATAGTTCCTAAGAAGCAAACTACGACTCCAAGTACCAAAGAAAAATCCCCTGCAAAGAAAACTTCTCCATTACCCACTCAAAATCAGCTATCTTCTTCTAATCCTCCTACATTGAAATCAAAGACTTTAGTGATATCAGATCCCATGGATTATAACATTGTTGAAGACATGAAAAAGATTAAAGCAAACATTTCCTTACATGAACTCAGCAAACTTAAACACCAACAGAAGTTTCTATTAAAAGAGTTAAATGCTACACCAATTGCTCCTTTACCAAGTGGTGTAGTTACAAAAGCAGCTAAAGGGACCGATAAGCCACCAGACAAAGTAGATGCTACTGATACTGTGCTCATTGGAGAAAGATAAAATTCTCAGACTCCTCCTTTTATTTTGACTTATGAAATGTACAATAAGAATATGCATAGTTGCTTAATCGATTCTAGAGAATCCTTTAATATAATGCCTACTTCAGTTTGTGCCAAATTGAATATTGAACCACAAAAATCGGCAGTTCACATAGTTCAATTGGATCGCTCTAAAGTTCAAGTTGTAGGGGAAATCAATTCAGTTACTATCAGATTAGCTTCTGATCCTAGGATTGTCCAAATAATTGATATTTTGATTGCATATATTCCTGAATTCTATGGATTAGTCTTAAGCAGAGACTGGTCTACAAAACTTAATGGTTATATTGCAACTGATTATTCACATATGTGGCTTCCCTACAAAGGGAAATCAAATCAAATCAAAGTTGAACGAGAAAAACATATGATGCACACTGTTACTGAATTTGAACAATCAAATGAACCTATAGCTTTCAACAACAATATTCTTGGAGGATATTCTGCTGAGTCATTCCTTGGGAGCTTCAAAGCACCACAATCACCCTTTTCTGTAATTGATTTTGTTTCTCAAATAGAAAATTTTTCACAGTCTGATTCTTCTAGAATTGTAAATATTTATGGTACAATTTTAGATAAACCAATAGATAAATCTTTATTTTGGTCATTATATTTTGATGGATCAAAATCTAGTGATGGGGCTGGAGCAGGATGCATCTTAATTGATCCAGATGGAGAGAAAACCATGCTATCATGTAGGTTAGAATTTGAGTGTACAAACAATACTGCAGAATATGAAGACTTGATTCAAGGGCTTTATAAAGCTATAGGGTTAAATGCTAAATACTTGAAAGTCTATGGTGATTCCGAAATTGTCATAAAACAAGTTAGAAATACCATCCATTTCCTTTCAGGACACCTCAAACACTATCAAACCCTAGTGCAAGATCTTACCACTCATTTTTTAGCATTCAATATTTCTTCTATTCCTAGGAATCAAAATACATCAGCTGATTTGTTAGCTAATGTTTCATCCAAACTCCTTCCTGCTGAAGATTACAGTCCTGATAGATTTTCAGTAGAATTGATTTTTCGCCCATCTGTTCCAGATAATATCACAAATTGGAGAGTATTCTACCATGATCAAGATATTTTGAATTTCATTACTTCAGAGAAATCATATGATGAACAAATTGTTGATGAAGATGATCTTGATCTGCAAATTTCCTCAAAAGGTAATGAAAATCCCATTCCGAAATCTGTTGTTAAATTGGAGGACTTATATGATATTAAAGACAGATTCAAGAAAGTCACTAATGCAAAACTTCAAAGTTCCACTTTGAAGTTTGAATTAGTAAACCTTGGCTCTGATTCTAATCCTCAAAATGTTAATTTAGGACTCAATTTATCTCCAGAGGAAAGAAATTCTTTCATTAAACTTCTGAATAGATATAAAAATTTTTTTTCTTGGAATTATGATGATTTAAAAACGTATGACACTTCTGTTATTCAACATACGATTCCAATGCTTCCTAATATTAAACCTGTTCAACAGAAGTTAAGAAAGATTAATCCAAATCTCGAAAGTCAAATCAAATCAGAACTTAATAAACTTTTGAAAGCCAAAATCATTTTTCCTGTAAGACATTCCAATTGGGTTTCCAATATGGTACCTGTAAGGAAGAAAAATGGTGATATAAGAATCTGTATTGATTTTAGAAATTTAAACAAAGCATGTTTAAAAGACAATTTCCCATTGCCAACCATGGAACAGATACTTCAAAAGGTAGCTGGTTCTAAACTCATGTCTTTTCTTGATGGATTTCAGGCTATAATCAAATTTTGGTTCATCCAGATGATAGATTGAAAACAACTTTCAGAACCAAATGGGGAACCTATGCTTATCATAAAATGCCTTTTGGTCTAATAAATGCAGGAGCAACTTTCCAAAGAGCCATGGACATATCATTTAAAGGTCTGGTCAATAGATTAGTTGTTATTTATCTTGATGACATAACAGTATTTTCAAAAAAGAGAGTCAATCATCTACATGATTTAAAGAAAATATTTGAAAGATGTAGAAGGTTTGGTATTTCCTTGAATCCAAAGAAAACTTTATTTGCTCTTGATGAAGGAAAACTCTTAGGATTTTTTGTGTCAAAATATGGTATATATATTGATCCTGATAGAGTGAAAGAAATTTCTGATATTTCTTTACCTCATAATAAAAAATCCATGCAATCATTTCTTGGGAAAAGCAATTTTGTAAAAAGATTCATTCCCGATTTCTCTCAATTTTTTTTACCTATGCAAAATATGATCAAGAAAAATTCAGTATTCAAATGGGGACATAAAGAGAAACAAGCCTTTGAGGCAATCAAACAAGTGATCATTAATGCACCAACATTGAATACCCCTGATTTTTCTAAATATTTTACTTTGTATACTTTGGCCACCGAAACATCCTATGCTGTTGTTTTAACACAGCTCAATGATTAGAAAATTGAACCACCAATTTCTTTCTTTAGCCCAAATCTGCAAGGAGCTGAGCTTAATTATTCCGATGTTGAAAAAAAAGCCTTTGCCGTGTTTAAATCAATCAAACATTTCAGACCTTTTCTCTTGAAAACACATACAAAAATCATTGTCCCATTCTCTGCAGTGAGACAATTATTAGTTCAAAAGGAAGTAGGAGAAAAGAGAGCTAACTGGGTAACAACTTTGCAAGAATATGATATTGATATTAAGCCAGCTAAGATTGTTAGAGGACAAGGTTTTTGCAGATTATTGGCAGGAGCTCATAACATACCGGAAAATCAAGATCCAAACAATGATATTCAAGTTAGTCAGATAAGTGTTACAGATTCTGAATCTCAGTATGCTGATCTCATCTATTACTTGAAAAATGGGTATGCTCCTTCTAATCTCAGCTATAAGAAAAAACGTGCTTTAAGATTGAAGGCTATTAAATATGAGATCATTAATAATGTATTATTCAGAAATAATTATGACTCAATCCTATTAAGATGTCTTGAAAAGACTGAAGCTGAAAAGGTGTTGCAGGAATTGCATGATGGACCAGCAGGAGGTCATTTTGGAGGTGATACTACAACTCACAAAATAATCCATGATGGTTATTATTGGCCTACCATTTTCAAAGATACACATGATTATGTAAGGAAGTGAAAAATTTGTCAAACTGCAAGTGGAAGACAAAAGAAACGAGCTTTTCCTTTGCAACCAGTAAATATTGAGCAACCATTTGAGCAATGGGGGCTTGACATTATTGGTGAGATAGTACCTCATTCTTCTAAAGAACACAAATACATTCTTACAGCAACAAATTATTTTACGAAATGATTAGAAGCAATTCCTTTGAAGGTATCCATTTCTGATGCAATTATTGATTTCATAGATCAATTCATCATAACCAGGTTTGGTGTACCTAACGCTCTTGTCTTTAATAATGCATCTTATTTTTCTAGAAATAGTATAATGGAATTTGCAATCAAAAGATGTTCTAAATTGAAATATTCAGCAAATTATTATCCACAAGGTAATGGTTTAGCTGAATCCACTAACAAAAATCTTATCAAAATTATTAAAAGGACCATTGGTCAAAATCAAAAGAATTGGCACAAATCTTTAATTTTTGCATTATGGGCTGATCGTATTACTCAAAAAACTTCAATAGAAACTTCACCTTTCAATTTAGTTTATGGAAAAGAAGTTGTAATACCATCAAATCTTACTCTCCCATCATTAGCCATAGTGCAATTCATTGAAGAAAATCCTTCTTCATCCATTCAATTGAGATATGATCAAATCCTTAAATTAGAAGAAGATAGATATAAAGCAAAAATTATTCATGAAAAACATCAACAGCTTGTAAAATCTTCTTTTGATGCAAGTTATACCGGCTCAAAGATTTTGTCAATTGGTGATCTTGTTCTAAAATGGGATAAAGCACATGAAGAAAAAGGTAAGCATACCAAGTTTCAGAAAATGTGGCTTGGACCATTTCAGATTGCTGAAAAGATAGGCTCAAATACATTCATACTCCAAGATTTAACAGGAAAGAGAGAATCTCTTCCTGTAAATGGGCTTGTTTTGAAGAAATTATTTTCATAAGGAGGTAACCCCTTCTTACTTGTACATATTCCTTTCTGCAAAGTTTTTGATTTTTTTGTAAATAAAGGTTGTTAATAAGTCTCTAATTGATTGTTTACTATTAAGAAAATTTCTTAGGAAGAATATTATAAATATTTATTTTGTGTAAATAAGAATTTTTAAAGAGATGATCACAGTCATTGGATAGTTTAAAATAAGATGTTAAACTTTGAAAGATTATTCCAATCATTTGAATGATCTTTTGAAAACATGAGGAAAATGTAAATCATTATAAGTTTATTGAGCAGAGAAAGGTTATCTATAAAAGTAAATATTTTTTCAAAGTCTTGGTACTCAAGAAGCTCTGAAAATTGTCATCCATTGATTCTTAAGGATAAAACTATTTCACCCCATCCATTTAAGTTGTGATTTTTTTAGAATGTAATTCTAAGAAATTATATGAAAATTTTAAGAGATAAGAGGTCTCATCATGAGCCTGCTTACCATGTTCATAAGAAGTAATAAAACTGACATTACCAATACTGCATATCAAAATAGGGTAATGGCTTATAAATATAAGACAAGGGGTCTCATCACGAGCTAGCTTGTTCAGTTTAATTACAACTAGTGAATGGCATTGTTATTAACTGGCTACCAAACCAGAACAATGGCTCTTAAAAACAAAAAATAAGTAAAAGACAAAAAACATGAGATAAAATGTCTTATGAATTTATCTTTTAAAAAGCCATAATTTTAGTTGGATGGGACAATGAATAAGTTAATAGTTAAAAGGTAACCATGTCGAGACTATGAATGTTTGTAGGCAGCAGAGGCAATGCCTATGACAATAGAGTATATTATAAAACCAAGCTTGGAGAAATCCACTTACTTCATTATTAAAAACCAATCAAAGCTTGAGATAACCCAAAAATGTTTTTATTCTTAAGAAATTAGAAATAAATTGTAAGTAATTTTTATTCTTTTTCATAGTTAGATTTTATTTTGATTATCCTAAGATAGTTTTCATTATCTTTAAAAATATTTACTTACTAGAAATATAGTATTCATTTTATTTTTTCAGAGATAACTGTTTCTTTCAGTGAATCGCCAATTGTTGTACTATACAACAAGCCTCCCTTTTTCCAAAATTTTAGAATAAAATTCATTTAGAAATAGGGTCCCTTTTTCTTTTAATATAGGAATAAAAGGCTTAGAAATAAAGATTCATTGTTTGAAAAACTCATTGCATAACTTTATTACCAAGCATCGACAAACAAAATACAACATTCAAAACTTCCGATCCGATCAAATATAAAAGAATTTATCATATAAAACAAGTCAATTATAAAAAGTCCCATGAACAATAATCACAATCGGAAATCAGAGAAATCTTTAAAGAAAAGTTTTACATAGAAGCTCAAAATATCCGATGCGATTAGTTCAATCGCAGATCGCCAATCGCAAAGGATTTAAAGTTACACATTTTGTTTACATATTTTTTGATGCGATGCGATTAATCGCAATCGCATAATCGGAGCACTTTTTAAATTATTTGTAGTCAAATTGAGAAATTCCTGATGCGATGCACTTTATTATAAGAACTCATTACAAAGGAAAAGTAAACGTTTTAAATTAAAAATTCCTATGTGATGGACCCCACCATATCGCAATCAGAAATCGAAGAAGTTTGTAATCGCAATCGGCAATCAGAGAAATATTTATTGTGATATCTATGTACCATTTGAATACTTCTGATGCGATTGATATTCAATACACTATACACTTGTCACATCGGAAGAATTCAAAAATAGGTAAATTTATATTATTTCACAAGCGCCAAATCTCCAATAGTACGTTCAACATTGAATAGCAAATCAAAACAAATATTGGTTTATGATTCTGTTTTTACATGAGTGTGACCCAAGGAAAACATTTAAGTGTTATACGGAATCAATAAATAATGAATCATGAGTTCATAATTTTTATAATTGTTCTTTTCACTTGCTTGTTTATCACAACTAATAGCTTATTGCCTTGCAGAATCAAAGAACACTAAACCCTTTCATTCGCAGATCGAGGGAAACAATACCAGATACCGAAATTTCAAAGACAACAAGAAGAATGAAGGCTGCTGGTGCCACTAAGTTTGTTGAGATTCCTACAGTCTCAAAGGAAAGGCCCGTAAAGCTGAAGCTAGTTACGGATACATCATGTCAAGGGCTGGGAAAAATGACATGGTAAGGAGTTTATAATCTGATTGAGAGTGAAAACACTAAAGTCACAATAGCAAAGATATTAGTTGCAGATGAAGATAACTCAGATTCTGACTCTGAGATTACTGAAAGAACACTTACGAATTCATTCCTACATCGAATTGTAGCCAGAGCAAACATCATTCCCTATTATGATGTGATTCGATGGGTCATTGATAGTGTAGAAATTAAGAACGGAATGTTTATTTCAGCTTCTAGAGCATCTTTTGGATCATTTAAAGAAGAAGACATTAAGGCAATGTATCATCTCCCTGATCCGCAAAAGGTTTATAACAAAGAATTTTTCAAAAATTTTACTGACAGTAATAAGGTTCAATCTGAACCTATCAAAGAATGGAGGAAAAAACCTGAAAAGCACAAAAATGAATCATCAGGTATGTATTCAGTATATTCTCTTTTACCCCCATACTGCTATGCCGTAGCCATGATGTGTAGATTATTTGGTAATAACAATTATGCTAGGTTTTCTATACAAATGGTTCCTTTAATCCTTGCTACTGTCAATTCCAAAATTATGGACTGGGTTGTCATTCTTTCTGATAGGATAGCTAATAAGATACTCGAATATAGACAAGATAAAAAAGCTGGAAATGCTACTCCCTTTTTCTTCTGTGCTTATATTCTAGACGCCCTTTCTTTCAATTCTGAGTTTCCCTTGTTAGGATGAAAATGGACTTCTAAAGATCCTACTCCGATTCATATATACCATAAACTCCTTTGGAAAGTTCATTTCAAAGATCATGTTTATAGAATATGTCATGGTTTCCTTATCCCAGTCTTTCAAACCATTTTCAATCGCTTCCCTCCTAGATTCTCCGACAAAGCTAAAACTGACTTATCCTCAATAGGAGATTGGTTTGGAGAAAAGAAATTCACGAATGTCAGGATTTTTGGGAGTATTGTGGAACCCCATGTTGTCCCTCTTTTTGTTCCAGATAAACTTCTAGCTCAGGAAATATCTTATCAATTGACAGTTGAAGGAATGTCTAGATCTCTGAGCAACAATAAGAAAAGAATGTGGCCTTCTTTTCCATTCAATTGTGGACATTTTACTTTGAATGACTTCAAACATGCAGAAAAGGAAGTCGTCAAAATAAAGGAATTAAAATTCGCAACAATCATGGGGAGACAGTATGATCCACAAAAGATAGCTTTTAATGTTACTTCTTCAGTTTCGATTGCTCGATTCGAGCATGAACCGGATGAATTTAATGATTTGTTTTTTTCATTAGAGAACTTTTCTCAAATTTATAATTTGGCCAAGTCCAAATTCCAGAAAGAAGAGTGAATAAATTTATGTTATTTAGAAGACAAAGATTGTTGAAAGTTCCTCTAGACCAATTAAAAGTTCCTATGCAAGAGTCAGGAACAAAGGATACATCTGGAAAAACAGCAGGAGAAACATCTACCAGTAAGGTCACTACACAATTATCTACTGGCCAGCCCATTGTACGGATACAAAAGGAAGTAATAGGAAATGATACTGTTGTACATACTGAAAAGGTGAGCACTGATGGAAAAGCTAATGTTCAGAAAGAGAATACTGATGGCAAATCCGATGTAAATACTGATCAGCAATCCACAGCTCAAACAAAGAAAGAATGCACAAGTACTGATACTAATGTGCATAGTAAAAAAGAAGGATCAGACAGCAAAACTAATGAACAAGAAACATATACAGAGAAATCAGATACACAACTTGGAGGAAACAAAACTGCTGAGAAAATAGTAGACTCTGTTGATCCTAATGTTTCCTCACAATTGTTGAAGCAATATAATCAATTTTCTCATCAATTAGGACTGCAGGATGATCCCAAAGAGAAAAAGCCAGAAGATTAGGATGTTGAAATCATTCCTGAACATCCTACAGGGAAAATTATATTGAAGATTGAGGAAATTCCTCCCCTGGATATATTCTACAGTCCTAAACATAAAGCTGTTGTGAAAAAATAGAGAAAGATAAGAAAAATCAATCAAGACACGTTTTTTTCTTCACAGGAGGAGTTCATGAATATTGTTTACAAGAATGCTGAAGTGAATCCATCTGAGGATCTCACTAATTTGTCCCAATATGCGAGAGCATACAGTGCTGCAACGATAGATAAAGCTGCAGAGGTTTCTTAGTTAATGACCCAAAAATATCTACATATAGCTTTACTTCAAGAACAAACTCATGAAAATCAGCAGAAGATTGCTCAATTGGAACAAAAATTACAAGATCAAGAGCTCAGATCTAAAGAGCTAGAAGAGAAGTTTGCCACAGAAAAGAAGAAATTTGATGAACAGGCTTTAAACAAACAACAACAGTTGAATCAAGAAATTTCAAAGCTACAAAATTTGTTGCAAAATGAGAAGAATACGAATATTGTGCAAGAAAAATAATTTCAAGCAGCTTTAGATAAGTTCAAGGATTTCCATAAATTAAATGAATTCAAATCAGAGGCTCTTGAAGTCAATAAACTGTTGTCTCAGCAGTTAAATGAATTTTGTACAAAATTAACACAGGCAGAACCATTTTGTGATATCACATCATCCTTGATCTAGGACATAATTACTCTCAGGCAAGAAATTGATGACGCCGATGAAAGGATTTCTGAATTTCTTACTTGGCAAGATACAGAAAAAGGAAGAAAAGCTAATCTTCCTAGGATAGAAGAAAGACATAAACATATCATGTTTACAGAGTGGGAACAGAGCTATATCAAGAGCTAGAAGCATGATGGGTAATATAACACAATTTATCAATGACAACTTGTATGCAATTAATCTCATTTCAGATTGTGTTCCAGGCAGTTTGCCTAAAGTTAAAGAAACCGATTGCAGATGGAAAAAAGAAATAATGAATAAAATTCAAGAGATCAACAAGCTTCAAAAAATATCTTGGGACAATATGTGGACTTATCTAATTAAGGCACACAATCAACAATTAGCTATTAAATTCCTATCGAATGCTATTGATTGTTTGATTCCAGAATTCTTCGATGCCACATACACTGGACAGTTACATTCCAAGATGAGTCATCCATCGGAGGTCCAAGAAATGCTGAAAATTTGCCACTTGGTTACATTGAATGAGAAGCAAAAGCAATGAATCAGTTCCACAAAAGATAGCATTTCTATTTTTAAAGTTAATAGATTGTAGTAGTAGTAATAGGATTATGTTTTCATGTAATATCATATTTAAACCCCTCTCATGCATTGGAGAAGGGGTCTGGAGTTGTAATATTTTTGACTTGGAGATTACATTTCTGTACTCCATTGACTCTTATATTTTATAAAGGATCACATCTGGTGATTTTTGTGCGGAATTATTTTTAAAGAGTTGCATTTCTATACCTTGGATTTGATTTTGCATTGGAATTACTGGATCAGAGTATCGGATTTCATTTGAAACATTCAAGATGGATAAGGTATTTTTATCTATTCACTGTTAATTTCTTTTGTTATATGATATTCTCTTTTAAATTTGCTATCATTTATATATATTTCGCTTTCACAATATTTCTTTATATATCTTTTTTTATTATAATAGAAATATTCACCTTTCATGAATGTATGTAAACTGTTATACAATGATGAATACAATATGATAATCTAACTCTGTTTAAATTCTTAAATAGAGTTATCTTTATTTGTCGCTGCACATTTCAATTAAACTTTAATACATTTGTATGGTTATTGTTAAATTGGAATAATTTTAAGTTGTATTCACATATGATACCCAGGTTAGTCTTAGAATTTCCTTATCAGTATTTAAACTAGATTAGATAGTTTCATTTCAGTCATTTAGTCCCATTTTCATTCATCCAAATCAATCCATCATCAACTCATTAGTTATAAGGAAACTGTTCCTTACAATCCAGTCGGAGCCACCATACCAAACGGATAAGGAGTTGTCCTAAGGTCCCGACTGGGTGGTTTTCCCCAATGTTTGAAGCAGAGATTTCCTAGGCTTCAACACACTCCCAATGCTCCATAGAGTTCATCCCATCCTTTATAAATTTTAGTTTTTTTTTAGTACTATTGTCATTTTTCCATTATGGCAAGCTTCTTCTAGCCACCTAGGAATAGAAAATGTAATTGGATATAAATTTGAGGCCTCTTCTATTTTAGAAAGAGCATCATGTACTAGATTTTCCTTACCCTTTTTGCAGATTATCTCAAAATTAAAACTTTGCATTTTTTCTCCTCATTTTTGTTAATCTTCCAATGAAATCCATAGCTTCAAAAATACTTTATGCTATCATGGTATATCTTGACTTTAAAGTACCTCCCAATGATATGCTATCCCCATTTTTTATTGCATGTAATATTGCTTCCATTTATTTTTCATACGTAGATTTCACCAAATATTTTCATTGAATTCCTTGCTTTTAAAAGCCAATGATATCCCTTATTGTGTTAATGTTACGTAAATTCCTTGTCCTAGTGCCTCACACTCTACTATGAATGTTTTATCAAAAGTAGGTGCAACCGATGTTGGTGTAGAAGACATGGCATCCATTAAAAGAGAGAATGCCAAAGTAGCCTCATCATTCCATATAAATGATATTTTCTTCAAGAGACATGTGAGTGGACTTGAAATGCATGCATAATTCTTAACAAATTATCAATAATATCATGTAAGTCTAAAAAATCTTCTAAGAACCTTGATTTTCTTAGGAATAGGTCATTTTGTAATAGCTTGCATCTTTTGAGGCTCCAACTTCACTTCTTCCTTTAAAACAATATGAACCAAATACTCGAATTCTTATTTCCCAAAAGCACATTTTGATATTTTTACATAAAAATGATTGTTCTCAATAATTTATATAACTTTTCCACATGTTTAGTGTTGTATTCCCATGATTTATTATAAATATGTGTATTATCAAAGAAAACCAACACAAATTTTATAAGATGGGATCAAACAAAATTGTTCTTAAGTCGAGCCCTCCAGACTTCAAATGGCGATAAACCATAATTCAAACCAAATTCGCATTCCAAAATAGCCTGCTGACGTCAGCCAATTTTGTGACACGAAAACCAAATGAATTCTTCCCTAATCTTTTTTGGGTCCGAAGTTGGGCTGGCGTACAAAGGGAGAGTTGTGACGCAAATTTCTTATCAAATTCGCCCTAATCATTTTCGGGTCCGGATTTCCACTACGCGAGCGGCCCAAACAAAGATCTGCTCCAATCAATTTCTTCCACATGTCCTCAATCAAAACTTGCCCTGCTCCCAGCTGCAGGTGCATTCGATGGCATTTAAGGCGATGGGACATGGATGTGGCGATTTCATATCAATCGCATTAAGTTTTAATGCTGTTCAATTAAGTTCTAAGGTTTTCACATCAAATCTGCATTAATTAAGTTTTAACGCTGTTCAAGATCGGACCTCCACTCCTATTAGCGATTCCGCATGCTCCAATATGATCCGGCCTTCGGCTCTCATTAATGATCAGAGATTAATTATGATGGGCGTCCTTCGATTGCATTGCAGTTGGGTCGATAAAATGGCATTTCGCTATGGTTTTTCAGACGAGCCGGTTGATGGGTTACACTGCCTGCTCACTGTGATGAGAAGGAGAAGTGGCCAACTGAACTGCTGCTTAGACCTTGCTGCATATCTACATTTCTCTCGATCTCGTCTGTGTCTGTCTTCCTCTGTTTCTTGGAATTCTGCTTCTTCGTCTCCTCTTGTGCCCACTACTAAGACTGCACCCATGCCTCGCCTGCGTCAAAGGATGTGTTTCCGTAGGGGGAGCACTAGAGGTCAACCCCTGCGCTCTCCCTCCAGCCCCTCAACCGAGTCGTCTTCCGGCCAGTCTAGTGATTATTACGCAGGTCGCTATCCAAATACAAGGAGTGGGCGAGGTCGGGTTGTAGGATCTGGCCACCGTATGGAATCCCCTGCTCCTCGTTTCCCCACCGCTAGTTCACCTTCTCCCACAACGTGCACTGTGCAATTTTCCTTTAATTTCTCTCTCAACCGCCCACGAATCAAAGCTTCAGTCACTCTGGTTTTCCGCGAGGAGGCCCAAATGGAGGAAGAATGCACCCGTCTGGTGGGTCTGAGCTCGAAAAAAGCCGGCCAGCATTCGAGCCTTCAGGAGGGGAGCCATGGCATGAATGTGGATGTAGCACCTAGCGATCCTGGACCTTTCAAAGGATGGTGCCGAATCGTGGAGGAACCACCGGAGGAGTAGTTTGGTTAATTTGTTTTTCTTGCTTCGTGGCCCACTTAATTGGGCTGCTTTTAGATTATATTACTGTACTGGACCTCTGTAATATTTTTGAATTCTGTAAACGTTCAAGACTGGTTTCCCTGTATGAGGGCAGTCTACTTAATTTTTTTATTTTTTGATGACAAATTTGCCATGAGTCTGGGCAATTTTTTTGCGTGAGGCGTATATCAACTGTACATGTCTCTGCACATTTCCTGCATCCGCTTTATGATACTATTTTCATGGATGGTTTTACTTCATATAATATGTTCAAAACAACATTTTTTCTCTTGTGAAAAAAAATGATTAATGTTTATCACTCTGCCTTCAAAACTAGCGATGCTAGTTTATTGATATGGTCTGATGGTATTTTTATATTTTGGACATATCACACTCCTCACATGATTAGCGTTTTTCTCTATTCAATGATTTTGGGTACTTTAATTTGTATTTGGAACAATGGACGTCGGTACGTACTCTATCTGTTGCTTTACTATTCTACATACTGCTATTTCACTTTCTTATAGATGCCTCGGGCATATTTGGATGCTTTCTCAGATTGTCGATAATCTCCATGTGGACCGTTACTGGGTTTTATATCATGTCCCCGTATGTGACATGGGGTATTTTTCTATCATTGTCTGGGGTGGGACTTCCACTTTTCTGGATGGATATTTGGGTTCCAATCTTCAGATGTGAAAATGTAATGAATTCATGGACTGTTTTACTTCATATAATATATTTAAAACAACGTTTTTTCTCTTGTGAAAAAAAAAATGATTAATGTTTATCACTCTGCCTTCAAAACTAGCGATGCTGGTCTATGTTGCTGGTTTATTGATATGGTCTGATGATCTTTTTATATTTTGGACATATCACACTCCTCACATGATTAGCGTTTTTCTCTGTTGCAGGATTTTGGGTACTTTAATTTGTATTTGGAACAATGGACGTCGGTACTCTATCTGTTGCTTTACTATTCTACATACTGCTATTTCACTTTCTTATAGATGCCTCGGGCATATTTGGATGCTTTCTAAGATTGTCGATAATCTCCATGTGGACCGTTACTGGGTTTTATATCATGTCCCTGTATGTGACATGGGGTATTTTTCTATCATTGTCTGGGGTGGGACTTCCACTTTTCTGGATGGATATTTGGGTTCCAATCTTCAAATGTGAAAATGTAATGACTTCATGGACTATTTTATTTCATATAATATATTAAAAACAACGTTTTTTCTCTTGTGAAAAAAAAATGATTAATGTTTATCACTCTGCCTTCAAAACTAGCGATGCTGGTCTATGTTGCTGGTTTATTGATATGGTATGATGGTCTTTTTATATTTTGGACATATCACACTCCTCACATGATTAGCGTTTTTCTCTGTTGCAGGATTTTGGGTACTTTAATTTGTATTTGGAACAATGGACGTCGGTACTCTATCTGTTGCTTTACTATTCTACATACTACTATTTCACTTTCTTATAGATGCCTCGGGCATATTTGGATGCTTTCTCGGATTGTCGATAATCTCCATGTGGACCATTACTGGGTTTTATATCATGTCCCTGTATGTGACATGGGGTATTTTTCTATCATTGTCTAGGGTGGGACTTCCACTTTTCTGGATGGATATTTGGGTTCCAATCTTCAGATGCGAAAATGTAATGACTTCATGGACTGTTTTACTTCATATAATATATTCAAAACAACATTTTTTCTCTTGTGAAAAAAAAATGATTAATGTTTATCACTCTGCCTTCGAAACTAGCGATGCTGGTTTATTGATATGGTCTGATGGTATTTTTATATTTTGGAAATATCACACTCCTCACATGATTAGCGTTTTTCTCTGCTCAAGGATTTTGGGTACTTTAATTTTTATTTAGAACAATGGACGTCGGTACTCTATCTATTGATTTACTATTCTACATACTTCTATTTCACTTTCTTATAGATGCCTCGAGCATATTTGGATGCTTTCTCTGATTGTCGATAATCTCCATGTGGACTGTACTGGGTTTTATATCATGTCCCTGTATGTGACATGGGGTATTTTTCTATCATTGTCTGGGGTGGGACTTCCACTTTTCTAGATGGATATTTGGGTTCCAATATTCAGATGTGAAAATGTAATAACTTCACGGACTGTTTTACTTCATATAATATATTCAAAACAGCGTTTTTCCTCTTTTAAAGTTTCATTTTTTTTTTTAAATTGAACCCGCCGTTGGTATACCGACGCCTTGTAAGTGTCGGAATTGCGACAACTTAAAAACATCGGAAGAGCGACAGTATAAAAATGTCAGACGATCGACGTTCAAAACGTCGGACCACATTTTGTTAGAATTGCAATAGTTTACAAACGCCAAAAGAGCGACGTTCAAAACTTCGGACCACATTTCGTCAGAATTGCGACAGTTTACAAATGTCAGAAGAGCGACGTGCAAAACATCGGACCAGATTGTGCCAGAATTGCGACAGTTTACAAACGTCAGAAGAGCGACGTTCAAAACGTTGGACGACATTTCGTCGGAATTGCAACAGTTTACAAACGTCAGAAGAGCGACGTTCAAAACGTCGGACCACATTTCATCGGAAGTGCGATAGTTTACAAATGTCGGAAGCGCGACGGTTTGGGAAACGTCGGAAGAGTGATGCTTGTTTGGAAGCGACGGAAAAAGTGTCGATAGTGCGACACCTTTTAAGTGCGTCGGAACTGCGATGGTATGGAAAACCACATTTTTTCCGCCCTTGAACTGTCGCTCTTGCGATGACTATGTGTCGGAATAACGACGAATTGGCCGTCAGAAATTCCACCAGATTTTCTACTGTAAATTATGGCAAGAAATATTTAATATAAGGTACTTGAACATCACTTCCTTTATCATCGATCAAAGGTGGCTCATACAAATGTAAGTTTTCAAGATTAACAACTGAATATATTTTCATATAATAAGGCAAGTGAATTTGAAATGCGTTATTACTAGCTTGCTTTATGATCTTCAATGGACCATAGCGAATGGGTTTGAGATTTCTACCTTCCCCTTGCATCCTTTCTTTGCTAATGTGCAACCATACCTCATCTCCCTCTTGAAACTTGTGATCAACTCGATGTTTATCATGCCTCTCTTTGTATTTTCTTTGACTTTTCTCAAGCTGTTCTTGAACTTGTTGATGTATAATATGAATCTTCTTAATGAACTTTCAAGCTTTTTCAATATCACTATGGCCATCAATTGCAACATCCTCCCAAAGATGAAGTCTAATGGTGATTTTGGAAAATACCCAAAGCATACTTCAAAAGGTGATGTTTGAGTTAAAGAGTGCTTTGACTAGTTGTAAGCGTGTTGAATGTAATGTAGTTTCTCATCCCACAACTTAGGATGTTGGCTGCAATATCATCTCAAGAGATGCACAATGGTTATGTTCACCACCTTGGTTTGTCCATATGTTTGTGGATGAAAAGTAATACTCTTTTTCAACTTTGTGTCCATCATTCTCCATAGATTTGACTAAACATTCCAAATGAACCTGGAATCCTTGTCACTAGCAATAGAAGTTGGCAATCCAAAATTAACCCAAACATGTTGAAAATAGAGTTCAATGGTTTTTTCAAGAGTAATTGTTTTCTTACATGGCATAAGTATACAGATTTTTTTGAATCTATCCACAACTACATAAAGATAATCATGTTGTTTCCTTGACATAGGTAGACCGCAGCAAAGTCCATGGAAACACACTCCCATGGCCTTGATGGTACCGTTAGTGGCGTGTACAACCCAAGCTTCCTATTACTAGGCTTACTTGTTGCACACATAGAAAAACCTCCTATAAAATGCGACATACTATCTATCATGTGAGGCCAATAGCAATACCTCTATAGATGCACCATTGTTTTTCTTACCCCAAAGTGTCTAGTAATAAGAGATGAATGAGATTATCTCATGATACTTAGCCTCTCTCCTTGTTGAATACAAATCTTCCCCAAAAGAAACAACAAATTTTTATGCATGTGATAATCTTTTTCTTCAACTTTATTCCCTTCACTCAAACTAGCATACACATCTTGAAAATCAATGTTATGTGCATATTGTTCTATGTAACTCTCATGTACAACAGAATCATTTTTGAGTAAAGTAGAAGCACTAACGATTGGTCTTGAAAGCATATTAGAAAATTTATTGAGAATACCTTTATTGTACCTTATAACCAAGTGAAACTATTGAAGATATTCCATCTACCTGAAATGTCTTGATTGCTGCAATTTTGTTTGCAACTACAAGTACTGTAATGGTTGGTGATCGGTATGTACAATAGTCTCTTTACCCATTAAGTAGTGTTTCCACATCTTGACACTTTGTACCAATGCATATAGGTCTTTGTAATATGTAGGATAATTTGTCACAACACCATTAAATGTTTCGGAATGAAAAGAGATAGGCTTACCATGCTGCAAAAGAACTAGGCCCATGGCATTATCACTAGCATCGGTTTGAATCTCGAATGTCTATCTCAAATTTGGTAATGCAAGGACTAAAGCTGAGCTGATCTTTTCTTTCAAATCTTCTAAACCTTTCTATTGTTTGCCTCCCCATTGGAAGCCTTTCTTCACACTTTTCACTTCATGCATAGGAGATGCGATGGAAGAAAAGTTAGCAATAAACTTTCTCCAATATTGAGTTGCACCTAAGAAACTTCTTACCTCGGTTACTGTTTTGGGTGTGGGCCAATTCACAATGCCTTCCACTTTATAACGATCAATTCTCAACTCTCCTCCTACTACAATATGTCCCAAATAGACCAAAGAAGTCTTCCCAAAGTCACACTCTGACATATTAAGAAACAATTTCTCTTTCTTCAAAATATCAAGCACTCTATTCACATGCAAGATATGTTCTTCTCTTGTTTTAATGAAAATCAATATGTCATCTAAGTACAAAATCACAAATTCATCAAGGAATGGATGCAAAACACTATCCATAACACGCATGAAAGTCTCTGGTGCATTACACAAACCAAATGGCATAAATAGCCACTCAAAGAATCCTCGTTTGTTTTTTAATGCAGTTTTCCATATATCACTTTATACAATTATTACTTAATGATATCCACTTCGTAAATCTAACTTACTGAAAAAAAAATTCTTCTTTCAAATTACCAAGAAAATCATCTATTCTTGGGAGTGGGTAACAATTTTTTACCGTAATGTTGTTCAAATCTCAGAAATCTACACACATGCGCCAAGTTCCATCTTTCATTGGTATCAAGACTATGGGTGAACCGCATGGAGAGGTGCTTGGCCTTATGATTCCTTTGTCCAACATATCTTTGATTTGCCTCTTTATTTTAGCATTCTCCATTATCAACATGCAATACATACCGATGTTTGGAAGAGGACAATCTTACTGCAACTGAATCTCATGTTGAATCTCTCTTTTTGGAGGCAATCCTATTGGCTCCTCAAACATCTCATGATGTACATTACTACATCATATAAATCTGATTTCAACTTAGGATCACATTCCTCAAACGATTCATGATTAACATCAGCTTTAGGCTTAATTATAAGAAGAGAAAAATTCTTATTTGAATTTACCAGCCTCTTTTCTTGTCCAACATTCACCATAGAAATGTTTGTCTTCTTGCAATGTGATCTAACAATGAACTCCTTGCCATATTTGAATAAATGATATTTGTTCTCATGCCAATGGAAGGTATATTTCCTATCATACAATTAAGGACTCCCCAACACAATACTTGTTATGTCAAGCGGAATCACATCTAATTCAACTGTGTCAAAAAAATTTGCAGTGATTGCAAACCGCAATATGAATTTTTTTGAAACATGTAAATTTCATCCTTACAAATCCAACCCAATGATATGGTTTTGGATGTGGTATGTTCTCAAGGTTAAGTTTCTTGACCAAGTCTTCATAAATTAAGTTTTCTTGTGACCCACTGTCAAACAATGTGTCAATCTTGGTATGCGTGGATATGACCCTCACATGAAACAATTCTATTCTTTCTTCTTCATTTGGAGTGTTTATGTGACAGTTTGATGTAATAGAACTGGGTTTAGTTTCAATTTATTTTCACTTCATTTTCTTCAATCCCATGGCTATAATCTTAGATTCATCACCTGAATTAGATCCTAAATCACATTCAGCTATAGCTACATTTTTTTTCCCTTTATTATTGGGTTTCTTTGGCGTCATTTTAGTATGTAATTTCCAACAATTAGTTTCATCATGGCATTATTTTGAACAATGTTTACAAACCAATTTTTCTCCCTCTTTCTTAACAGATGAATTTTTTTTTTCTAACCTTTTGAGCTCCTCTCCTTGGCTTTACCCTTAAAAGGTTTATTTCTACCCTCTTCAGAAATGTTCCTCCCTCTAGCTTCTAGATGTGTGACCTGAACACATACTTCATCTAGACTGGTGGGGTTAAACATGAGAATATTATTTTTTATGTAGCTTTGTAAGCCTCCCATGTGCTTCATAAAAGTATCTTGGCTCTGCAAATCTATCACTAATAAGAGAGCTCTTCTCCTAAATTCTTGGGTGTATTATTGCACATTTTGTCACTTCAATTGTCTAAGTTTTTGCCAGTTCATTATGGATTTCTTCATATGAGATAATGGATTAAACTGTTGTTTTATAGCAGTACTGAAATCTTATCATGAAATAATAATCTCACCATGTTTCTTGATTTCCTCCTTTGTTTTGGCTTCCCACCAAACAAGTGTTGCACCTTCCATTCTCAATGAAGCTAATTGGATTTTGGTATCATCATATTGAAGGTTTTGGATTCTCAAATAGACCTCTAATTCCCTAATCCAAATATCAAACTTTTCTGCATTGACTTCACCATTAAACATTGGCAATTCAATCTTAACATCAAGTTTTAAAAAGGACTTTTACCAGTGTTAGTTGACTTGTGTGGCTGATGTACTGAATAAGAAGTAGAGGATGATGATGATGAGGGTGAGGATGATGACTCTCCATTTCCTCCATTTCCTCCATTTCCCTTATTTGACTTATCTTCATCATTGTGACCTTCTGAAGATCCTTGTCCTTATTTGTGAATTTTAGATCCTTCTCCTTCCAGTCTCTCATTCCTTTCTTGATAAAGGATTCTAACCATCTCAGTCATGTCAAGGAATTATTTCCTAAATACTCTTTCCTCCTCTTTGGGATCAAATTCTTCATCAATTTCTCCTTCCTCATGAGGCATACTTAAAGTAGATTCTGCTTCCTTAGGAGGTGAACTAGGTGGTGGCGATTGTGGCAATATTGCTCTCCTTTTCTTGGATCTTCTTGAGACCCTTTTTCTTCCACCAATTTTCCTTCTCCTCTCTTGAGCTTGAGCCTAGTAAGCATCTAAAAACTTGAAATCAGTTAAATAATTCTTTGCACTAAAAAACACCAAAGAATAAAATGTAGCTCTGATACCAATCTGATCTGAAATGACTGTATTATTTTTTCTATGATAAGTCTCTTTTTAGTTTATAAACATGTTCATAATAAATTCATTAGTTTTCTTAAGGATTGAGGTGTCTATCCATGAATTGTAGATGGTTTTAGGTTAATTAGAAGCATAAAACAAGCTTAAATAACACTAAACAACAATGTAAATTAGAGAAATAAGTCACCACATGAAATTTACACAATAGGCATGATGAAGCAGTTAACCCCTCCTAGGCTACATCTACTGGTTCAACTCCCAATGGCATGTCCATCTTTCCTTATGCTAAAAAGTTTTCAAATACTTGTAGTTACAGTGATCTAATGGCTCTTTTATATGCACCAATGGATCCAGAATGATCCAATTAGTCAAAAATGACTCTTCATTCACTCAGAATGGGAAAAAATTGAGCCTCCTACTATTTTTCCCAATTACACCAAGAAAACCTCCACTAAAAGTGGAGAAATCCACTTATCTGGATTTAAATTATTAGATTTCGCCCAAAATTTAGGCACACTCCAAATATCTTGCCATTTTAAAATGTGGCATTAAATTTCGGTGGTTGGGGTGGCCACATTCCAACAACAAACCTCGTGGCTAACACAATGGTTAGCGAAACCTAGGGCAGAACTCCGACAAATAACTGTGGCTGAAAACATGTTACCATGGTTAAGGTGTCAGAGTTTGCGAAGACCATTGTCAAAACCGCATAGAGATGACATCTATTGTGTCCATGTGACACGATTGTTGAAAACAATTAATTGGCAGAGACTACAATAATAACCGTCGGATTGTAACATTTTTTTTCTTTCGTGTGACCACCATTGCGGGGACCACTAGTAGGTTGGGACTACTGGCAGTCCCCAACTGCCATACACAAATCCTATATAACAAAAATATAAATTGTGACCCATGAATCTTAAGAACTATGTGTAGCTCGGGCGATGGAGACCTGTGCGTGCCCTGCCGGTGGTCCAGGGTTCGATTCCTACGAACCCTCAATAATTTTACACTACCACTTCAAGGACACGTGGCGGCCTTATGGCCAAGCATGTGTCACCTTCTGATTAGCCCTATCCAAACTCATTCGAATAAGAAACTGACACTTGTCAACCCGTAGTTGGCTCTAAGGAAGGAACATTCCTCAGAATATTCCCTTTTGCTGACTGTGCATCCACCCACTTGCTGACTATGCATCCCATTCAAACCTGGTCAAATTGTTGTAATTTTACCTATTTGTCATTTTGATCAGAACATGATATCTCCCTCGTACCACATTGGTTTTTTGAACCTCTCGCAGCACTGGAATTAGGGAGATGAGATCTACGGAACCATATTGGTTTCAACCCAATCCTGTAACTTTCAATTTTGAGCAAAATTTTAGAACTCCTGATCACTCCTCCCCATTGGGAATATTTTTTACCCCAAAAGACTTGATTACCTGTTCACTAGATGAGGGTAAAACTCCCCCAACCTTCCAAACTCCATCCATTTTTCCTTGCTTGGTTTAGTGCCTTTGAGCCCAAATCGAAGGTAGTCAGCACTTCCCCTATTGGATGCTCTTGTCCTCCTGCCAAGAATTGTATCTTCATTGATCTCATTCAGAAATGTTGGAGAGAAATATTCAATAGAAGGTAGATGAACATCACTTCCTGGATCATCGATCAAACGTGGCTCATACAAACGTAAGTTTTCAACATTAACAAATGAATGAATTTGTATATAAGAAGGAAATTCAAGTTGAAATACATTATTACCAACTTGCTTTATGATTTTGAATGGACCATAGCGAATGGGTTTGAGATTTTTACCTTCCCCTTGCATCCTGTCTTTGATAATTTACAACCATACCTCATCTCCCTCTTAAAACATGTGATCAACTTGATGTTTATCGTGTCTCTCTTTGTATTTGTTGTGACTTTTCTCAAGCTGTTCTTGAACTTGTTGATGTATAATCTAAATTTTCTCAATTAAATTTAGAGCCTTGTCAATATCACTATGCCCATCAATTGCAACATCCTTCCCAAAGATGAAGTCTAATGGCAATTTTGGAAAACAACCAAAGCATACTTCAAAAGGTGATGTTTGAGTTGAATACTGCTTTGCCCAGTTGTAAGCGTGTTGAATATAATGCAATTTCTCATCCCACAATTTAAGATATTTTCTGAAATATCCTCTCAATAGATGCACAACGGTTATGTTCACCACCTTGGTTTGTCCATCTGTTTGTGGATGAAAAATGGTACTCATTTTCAACTTTGTGTCCATCATTCTCCATAGATTTGACCAAAAATTCCTAATGAACTTGGAATCCCTGTCACTAACAATAGAAATTGGCAATCCAAAATGAACCCAAGCATGTTGAAAATAGAGTTCAACAGTTTGTTCAACAGTAATCGTTTTATTACATGGCATAAGTATACACATTTTACTGAATTCATCCACAACTACATAAAGACAATCATGTTGTTTTCTTGACATAGGTAAACCTCCAACAAAGTCCATGGTACACTCTCCCATGGCCTTGATGGTACCGGTAGTGGCGTATACAACCCAATCTTCGTATTACTAGGTTTACTTGTTGCACACATAGAGCAACCTCTTATAGAATGCGACACACTATCTATCATGCGAGGCCAATAACGATACCTCTATAGATGCGCCACAGTTTTGATTACCCAAAAGTGTCCAGAAATAAGAGATGAATGATCTTATCTCATGAAACTTAGCCTCTCTCCTTGTGGAATACACAGCTTACCCAAATGAAACGGAAAATTGTTATGCATGTGATAATATTTTTCTTCAACTTGATTCCCTTCACTAAAACTAGCATACACATCTTGAAAATCAATGTCATGTGCATATTGTTCTATGTAACTCTCATGTACAACATAATCATTTTTGAGTAAAGTAGAAGCACTAATGATTGGTCCTAAAAAAATATTAGCAACTTTATTGAAAATACATTTCTTGTACCTTATAACAAAGTGAAACGGTTGAAGAAATCCCATCCACCTGAAATGTCTTGATTGCTACAATTTTGTTTGCGGCTGCAAGTACTCTAATGGTTGGTGATCGGTATGTACAATAGTCTCTTTACCCATGAAGTAGTGTTTCCACTTCTTGACACTTTGTAACAATGCATATAGTTCTTTGTCACATGTAGGATAATTTGTCACAGCACCATTAAATGTTTTAGAATGAAAAGCGATAGGCTTACCATGCTGCAAAAGAACTTCGCCCATGGCATAATCACTAGCATCGGTTTGAATCTCGAATGGCTGTCTCAAATTTGGTAATGCAGGGAATGGAGCTGAACTGATAGTTTCTTTCAAAGCTTCTAAATCTTGCTATTTTTTACCTCCCCATTGGAAGCCTTTCTTCACACTTTTCACTGCATGCATAGGAGCCACAATGGAAGAAAAGTTAGCAATAAAATTTCTCCAATATTGAGATGCACCTAAGAAAATTATTACCTCAGTTACTATTTTGGGTGTGGGCCAATTCACAATGGCTTCCACTTTAGAAGGATCAATTCTCAACTCTCCTCCTCCTACAATATGTCCCAAATAAACAAAATAAGTCTTTCCAAGCTCACACTTTGACATCTTAAGAAAAAATTTATCTTTATTCAAAATATCCAACACTCTATTCACATGCAAGACATGTTCCTCTCTTGTTTTCCTGAAAATAAAGATGTCATCTAAGTACAAAATCACAAATTCATCAAGGAATGGATGAAAAACACTATCCATAACACACAACAAATTTTCTGGTGCATTACACAAACCAAAGGGCATAACTAGCTACTCAAAGAGTCCTTGTTTGGTTTTGAATAAAGTTTTCCATATATCACTTTCTGCAATTCTTACTTGATGATATCCACTTCATCAATCTAACTTAGTGAAAAAAAATTCTTCTTTCAGCTGATCAATCAAATCATATATTCTTAGGAGTTGGTAATGATTTTTACTGTAATCTTGTTCAAATCTCAGAAATCTACACACATGCACCAAGTCCCATCTTTCTTTGGTATCAAGAGAATGGTTGAATTGCATGGCGAGGTCCTTGGCCTTACAATTCCTTTATCCAACATCTCTTTGTTTTTCCTCTTTATTTCAGCATTATCCATTATCGACATGCGATACATAACAATTTTTGGAAGAGGAAAATATTGTTGCAACTGAATCTCATGTTGAATCTCTCTTTTTTGACGCAATCATGTTGGCTCCTAAAAAATCTCATGATGTGCATTAATTAAATCATATAAATATGATTTAATTAGGATCACAACCCTCAAATGATTCATGATTAACATCATATTTAGGCTTAATCATAAGAAGAACAAAATTATTACTTGAATTTACTAGCCTCTTTACTTGTCCAACATTTACCATAGCAATGTTTGTCTTCTTGCGATGTGCTCTAACAATGAGCTCCTTGCCATATTTGAATACATGATATTTACTCTCATGGCAATGGAATATATATTTATTGTCATACAAATAAGGACTCCCCAACACAATACATGTTATGTCAAGAAGAACCACATCTAATTGAACTTTGTCAACAAAATTTGCAGTGATTGGAAACCACAATATGCATTTCTTTGAAACATGTAAATTTGCATCCTTACAAATCCAACCTAATGGATATGGTTTTGGATTTTGTATGGTCTCAAGGTTAAGTTTCTTGAACAAGTCTTTAGAGATTAAGTTTTCTTGTGACCCACTGTCGAAAAATGTGTCAATCTTGATATGCTTGGATATGACCCTCACATGAAATAGTTCTATTACTTCTTCTTCATTTCAAGTGTTTATGTGACAGTTTGATGTACTAGTACTGGGTTTAGTTTCAATTTATTTTCCCTTCATGTTATTCAATCCCATGTTGTAATATTAGATTCATCACCTGAATCAGATCCTAAATCATTTTGAGCTGTAGCTGCAGTTTTCTATTTCCCTTTGTTATTGGGTTTCTTTGGCCTGATTTCAGGATGTAGTTTCCAACAATGAGTTTCATCATGGCCTTCTTTTGAACAATGTTTACAAACCACTTTTCTCCCTCTTTCCTAGCAAATGCATTCTTTTTCTTTTTACATTTTGAGGTCTTCTCCTTGGCTTTACCCTTGAAAGGTTTCTTTCTACCGTCTTCAGAAATGTTCTTCCCTCTAGCTTCTAGATGTGTGGCCTGAACATATACTTCATCTAGACTGGTGGGGTTAAACATGAGAATAGTATGATTTAGGTAGCTATGTAAGCCTCCTATGTACTTGAGCAAATTATATTGGCTTTGAAAATCTACCCCTAATAATAGAGCTCTTCTCCTAAACTCCTGGGTGTATTCTTGCACATTTTATCCCTTCAATTGTCTAAATTGTTTCCAGTTAATTATGGATTTTTGCATATGAGCTAATGGATTAAACTATTTTTTTACAGATTTAATGAAATATGACCATGAAAGAATAATATTACCATCTTTCTTGATTTCCTCCTTTGTCTTGGCTTCCCACCAAACAAGTGATGCACCTTCCATTCTCAATGAAGCTAATTGGATTTTGGTATCATCATCTTCAAGGATCTGGATTCTCAAATAGACCTCTGATTACCTAATCCAATTATCAAGATTTTATGCATTGACTTCACCATTAAACTTTGGCAATTCAAACTTAATATAAAGTTTTAAATAAGGAATTTTACCCATGTTCTTTGACTTGTGTGGCTTATGTACTAAAGAAGAAGTAGAAGATGATGATGATGAGGGTGAGGATGATATCTATCCATTGCCTCCATTTCCTCCATTTCCCTTATTTGACTTATCTTCATCATTGTGACCTCTTGAAGATAATTTTCCTTCTTTTTGAAGTTTAGATCCTTCACCTTCCAGTCTCTCACTGTGTTGAGGAGGTAAATCCCCTCTGCGGACAGAGGCGATCCCTACTAGCCCAGAAGGGGTCTAGCAACAAACAAACAATGCTATGACGCAAGCTCCTAGTTACGAAATGAAAGACTTGGGATAAGAGCCTACCTGGATTCCAACGCTAGATCTGAAGAAGAAGATGCCCCCGTCCTCCAGCCCTGGCAGATCACAATCCTTCCACGATCTCCATGGACGAACACCTGCACACAAAAGAGACGAACAGATACATGCATAGGAACCAGCATACGTAACTAAATATCGGTCAGAAAAGATATTACTCGCATTAACATGATTGCAAAAGGAGTGGAACCATAATCATAGTCATCTATTAAAATGATAAACGAATAGAAGTTACAACCAAGTTCTGACGTCGCAGCTTCCTTCGAACGGGTCTCCGGTCGTCCACGTCTCGCAAAGCTCGCCAAGGAAAGGGAAAACCTCTCCGGAGTCTCGTAACAATGGTCTCCTCGCTTGAATGGGCCTTAAGGGAAAGAAGGGATTCTTTACAGCACAAAGGCACTTGGGAATAGGGAGATGCAAAGCTTCGGCACTTCAAGACTAGCTTGCCATGGATCTGAGCAAGCTTTTATAGATGGGGAAGGAGGGAGTTGGGATCCCTATTATTATGGGATTGGCCCTATCAACAAGGAAGGTTCCATAGAAGGTGGCAAAACTACTTCCTTTCCATAGAACTCCCGTAGCCAAACCTCCCAACTCAAGATAGGAAGTGGTTGTGAGTTTGTTTGAACTCAACTTCCGCCATCCATATATAAAAAACAGTCCCTAAAATGGGTGGCGCGATTGCTGCTCTATGACAGAGCGCCAAGTGGTGCGACCTCTTTACAGGATTTCCCTGAGTGGCGCGAGTACTGAACTGTCTACCTGCGCCAATGCAAAAAGAGCTGTTTTTCATGGATTTTGCAAGGAGATGTCTCAAGGGGAAATGAAGCTCATACTCAGAGGGATGCAATGATGATGTTTTCAGTGCATGACAGTGTTCACAAGTCACATTATGGGTCCTCCATTGTGCGGGACGGGGAATGGTAAGGACGGTGACAAATTACTGTGTAACAGATGCCCCCTAAAGCATGAGGCCCGAGAGAGAGAGGGGTGAAATGCTTTACGAGAACATGTCCAACTGAAGGCCCGCCGTCGGAAAACCTGCACAGAAAGATACAACTGATATCTCAAGTACATGATGTATATATATGGCATGGACGCAGCCATCCGAACAGAGTATGCTATAATCTGGATCTAGGGTATGGGCGCAGCCATCCAACTAAGATCAAACAAATAGACTCAGGTATGGTCGCAGCCATCCAATCAGTGAGTCATGTACATAATGATAATAATCCACAATCGCAGCCTGGATTACAACGGACACAATCCAGGGTCTTGCGCTCCATCTCGACCCAAACAAAGTACAAGTTCAAGCATGCGAATATGTGAGCTGAAGTCGAACATGCAAGAACATCGTCTGATTACCAGCCAATGATGAAAGCTGTTAACGGACGCGAGAGAAACCACTAATAATGACAATGGTCCTCAAGGTACTACAGGTACAATCTACGGCGTGTGAATAAATGAGTTGACGTCGAACACCCGCAGAATCATTCGATCGGAAGTCAATGATGTAAACTTCACGTCGAATGCGACGAACCTGCCATTGAGGCATGCAGGCTCCAAGGTACCATCGGGAGTCTCTAGACCAACTTCCTGGATAATGAGTTGAAGTCGACAGGAAGTGACCTTGATCGAAGGTGGGCCATAATGATTCCCACATCATCGACACGAGACAGAGGAACATAATGTTTTGTTGTGAATCGGGGCCATATGAGAAACAGAGGAAGGTTGATATTCGCAGAGGCCAACTTCTCTTGAACATATAAATGGCACGACAATGGACTTGGAAGTATTTGACGTCAACGGATCAAAGGTCATGGCGACGAGACAGTGAACAGATGAGAGGTCAAAAGAGATTACCCAAACCCATGGAAGCAAAGTGAAGCAACGAGATGAGATGTCCCCAACCCGACACGAATGCAGACAAGTGCCATGTTCAAGAGCGACATACTGCCGATGATAACGACGATGGTTCCATTTTTCCCCCACCATTTCTGGCGAGTACCCCAATTATTTTTGATAACAAGCTTGAAGGGGATAGCATATGCTTGTGATATAAGTCAGCCCTTCGGGCGAATCCATCCTAGTGCATTTAACGAGTCCTAGGAAGGAGAAACTCGGAGAACGTCATTTCGACGAAATCCAATGTCATCAGGGTTTAACGAGTCTGACAAAGGAAGAAATCGGCGTCTTTTCATGTTTAGAGAGTTTGAAAAGACAGCGGAAAAGAAAACTCCACCGGTCCCTTTTCGTAAATAGTTCCCCAGATCCGAAAAGGTAGAAAACAATATCCGGGAAAACCTCCTAGTCGCGATAGGCTAGGGTATTCCTTTTTTCGTAATCAATCCATCCCAGCCCGAAAAAGGGTTAAACTTATACTGGGTGAATGTCGATTCGTGTCCATTTTAACGAGATCGAAACGACAAGGGCCTCGGCGATCTTTTCATATTTAGAGAGTCAGAAAAGAGCTGAAAGATGACTCCGGAGTGACTTTTTCGTGTATTTACCGAGTCCGAAAAAGTATAAAATACAACTCGTTTCCACCTTCTAAGTCGCAAAAACCTGTCACTGCACATACCCAACCAGCGTAAAATCCATTTTCGACATAATACATGCAAATATTTGACAAGAAATAACTTTAAAAACTCATTTTAACGTCGAAAAGTTATAAATATGTCCAATGGTAAAAAATGAAATTACTTTTTACTATTTACCTTGTGGAGAGTGGCAGTGGTCCATTTGGAGCAGAATCTTCTGACGGCGATTGCGACCGATCCAGGCAACCATTCAGCGTCTCGTCTGTGACAGGTAAGAGGTGCTCCTTTTCTCTTTCTTTCCATATATTTTTTAATGATTTCCCTTAAAAAACCAGCTCTGTAAGGGCACTCTTGAATTTTTAGGGCCGGCCCAAGTGGCGCGGGTATCGGGCACGGACCCGCGCCACTGAGCTCTTTTTATCAAAGGGCCCGCGCCACGTGGCGCGACTGTAAGCAAAACAGTCGCGCCAGCGGCGCAACCCAAATTTCCGCCTAAAAAACCCCTATTTATGCCAAATTTTTTGAATTTTTAAGCTTACAGAAGATCTAATTAAGGGCTTTGAACCATGTGAATGCAGATAAACAGTCAGAATGGTGATTGAATGGAAGGAACGGGAACACGGAGACGAGGACGAAGAGGCCATGCAAAATGAGAATGGCATGAATGCTCTAAGGGACTGTGGCTTAAAGAAATTCTTCCTCACGCCATGCTTACGAGCTCAGCCTGAGCTCCTCCAATATTTGATCAACCTCTGGGATGAAAATGACCAGGTATTCAGAATACGAGACCAGGTGTTGGAATTGGAGGTCACCGACATTTACTTTATTACCGGATTATCCTGCAGGGGTCCAATCCCTGTACTGACTGGGAGCAGACCATCAGGGGAGAAGATGGAAGAAGTAATGGCGCGGGTGTGCCGTGGGGCACAAACAGGAACAGGGAGTAAGAAGGTATACATCTCAACCATCCCTGACCTAGCATTGAGAGTTGTACTCCACACCATTACGCGGGCTGCTGGATCGCAGGCACCGCACGAGGCTACAAAGACTCAACTCTTACTGGCCTCAGAATGCATGGGTCCCCGACTGTATGACTGGGCAACAGCTGTCACCATTAACATGAAAAGGCAGCTCACAAAGTGCAAAAAGGGCAAACTGAAGCAGTTTGGGTATGGTTCCATCTTGGTGTCGTTCATTCTGGAATGCATACCAACCTTCCAGGGCCAAGAGGCCCCTGTGGCGAGTCCAGTACCACGAGAGCCGAGAATGGCTCGCTGGGCAGCACTGATGCCCAGATCTGGAGGCGGGCAACGGATGTCCTGGAAGCCCGAGTTCTTCAGATGGATACGGCGCCAACTGATCGTTGTGGAAGATTGGCCCTATGCGGGAACTGACTTTACAGGGGACCCGGATCTCCCGCTACCAGAAGGAGACCACTGGGACGAAGAGCTGGGTAAGACCTCATATTTTTGATTTTATGTTTATATGATTTTTTTATTAATACACAGTTGTCTTAACACAATTATACATGCATGCAGATGTAGGACCTGAGAGACCAGCCGGGATGTCTCCTATCTTCCGGAGGACACAGCTCGCCCCTGAGATCCAGGGGGAAGGTGCCGGAGGAGGGGCACTGGTTCAGAACCTTGAGGGGATCGTTCATGGGATCCCAGACTATGCCCGACTGTCAGATGTACCACTGGAGTACCAGCGCCATACGGTGGGAGTCCCAAATCGACTCCACCGAATCCTGAGGCGGCTAGTGCGTGCAGTAACGTGCTATCATGAGCACCATGCTGATTAGTCTCTAGGATTTAGCCACACCTATTTTTGAGAGACTCAGTGTCTCCGGATGTATTAAGACACTTATGTATATTTTTTGAGTTTTATGTGACACACTTCTATGTAAACATTTCGATATCTATATATGCATATCTATTTCTGGATGAGTCTTCTTTACATGTGACGATGATTTATAAATTGCGCAAATGTCTATCTAACACCAAATTTGCTACTGTATCTGCTAATGCATTCAAATGTCTGGGTATATGATGATATGTAATATATTCAAAATTCCTTTCCAGTAATCGAATACGCAAATACAATCGTAAAATGGACGGGTTTCTTACCGAATAGTGCCCGTTCAGCTGCAACACTACAAGCTGTGAATCTAGGTACACGAGCAATTCACGGATACCAAGGTTTATTGCCTCGGTTAATAATTCCAATACGGCGCTATATTCCGCGATATTTTTCGTGGTACGTCCTAAACAAACACCTTGCAGGTCGATCAACTCACCAGCAGGATCGTAGATTACCCAGGCTGCAGAAGACAGATTCCTGGTACTGCGGGAGGCACCGTCCGTGAAACCAACAAATGGATGAGTAGACATCTGCACAACCAGGAAGACCCGATCAGCAGAAAGACGTTTACAAAGCACACCACACCATGCACACAAATGACAATCACACACCTATGTACACACACCACACCAAGAAATCATTTCAGGCGTAGTACTTCTTGAGGTACAGCCCATTTCTGGGCTGCGCCAATGGAACTCCTTCGTAATCTATAAGTTCGTAGGCCCCATTTTTCAAAACATGTTTTACTATGTAGGGACCGTGCCACATGGGCTGGAGTTTACCGGCACCAAGCTTATCATGTGCCTGATCATACAAGAGGACTAGGTCTCCTTCAATGAAAGAACGGGGAGAAACAGATTGATCAAAATGAGATTTGACCCTCTTCTTTTGTGCTTCGATGATCAAAGCAGCTAGACGACGGGTTTCATCCAACCGTTCAAGATACAGAAGACGCTCTTCCTCGGGAGAAGTATCCGGTAAGAGCTCCACAGCTAACTTAAGCGAAGGAATTTCGCATTCAACCGGCAAAGTAGCTTCCAGACCGTACACCAGTTGGAATGGTGTGAATCCGGTTGCACTTTTAGCAGATGTTCGGTACGCCCAGAGAGCTGAGAACAGTTGGAGATGCCAATTGGATTTATGAATCCCAACTGTTCGTTGAAGCATGGTGACCAAAACCTTGTTCACCGCTTCAACCTGACCGTTCGCTTGAGGGTAGTATGGCGTTGAGCTGTCGTGACGCAGGCCCAACGTAGCTGTCAGCTCCGCCATCATGTAATCACGGAAATGAGTACCATGATCAGTGACGATAGCTTGAGGGACCCCGAATCGTGCAATAACATGGTTGAATAAAAAAGAAGCAGCCGTTCTTCCGTCAGCAGCAAGTGTAGGCATCGCCTCGGTCCACTTAGTGAAGTAGTCGACGGCGACGATGATATACGCATGCCCCCCGGCCGAGTGAGGGTTACACGTCATAAAATCTACGCCCCATTTCGCGAAAGGGCCGACGGTAATAACGGGATGCAAAGGAAACGGCGGCGCGCGCATCTTGCGCTGAAAAATCTGGCACGGATGGCATTTTCGGACTGCGGTGATGCAATCCTTGAATATAGACGGCCAGAAGTAACCTGCCCTCAGAATCTTTTGGGCAGTGGCATATCCGGACATGTGTCCACCACAGGCGCCACTGTGGCAGTCATTCAAGACTTTCTCAGCCTCGTCCAAGGTAAGGCATCGTCGGAGCACCGAAACTACTCCAATACGATATAGGGTATCTCCCACTATGCGGTAGGGTTGGGACTGGTGCCGAATCCGACGGCGTGCAGCTTTATCCAACTCAGACCGGAATGTCGCGGTCTGAAGATACACTATGATGTCCCCGTACCAAGGATCACGAGTATCGATAAGAAACAACGTTTCGTCTGGAATATGATCTTCAGTGTGTTCAGGAAGAGAGTCTGTCGGGAGAGAACAAATCAAATCCGCGAAGACCGGTGATTTAGTTGACTTGGCAGTGGTGAACTCCAAATCAAACTCCTGCAGGATGACAATCCATTTGGAGTACTTTCCCCCCAGCAATTGTCTGGAAAGAATATATGTCATGGGGTTGCAGTCTGAAACCACTGTGATCGTGCACAAAAGGATGTAATGGCGGAAGCGCTGTACAGCGTGTACGGCTGCTAAGGCCAACTTCTCAACATGTGCATAACGCGTTTCCGGGTCGAGAAGGTTCCGAGAAAGGTAATAAACAACATGTTCATCACCGTTCTCGTCATCCTGCACCAAGACCATGGCGATGGTGCTTAATGCGGCGGCTAGATACAACGTAAAGTCGCGGTGGTAGTCCGGAGGACGAAGCAACGGAGCATTGACTAACAATGTCTTCAGCTTCTCAAAGGATTCTTAAGCGATTTCGTCCCAATGAAAGGGAACATTCTGCTTTAACAAACGAGTGAATCCTTTGGCCACCTCGGCGTAGTTCGGGATGAAGCGCCTAAGAAAATTCGCTTTCCCCTGCAGACTCTGCAACTGATAAAGGGAGGAGGGTGACGGGAGATTTATAATGGCCTCAACCTTCAGAGGGTCGAGACGAATTCCGTCTTTCGAGACTATGAAGCCTAAAAGACGGCCAGAGTCGACGCAGAAGACGCACTTATGAGGATTCAGCCTAATATTGTAGCGTCTGCAGCGAAGAAATATCTGGCGAAGATGTTCCGGATGATCCTCTCGCTTACCCGAATGGGCAAGCAAGTCGTCCAGATAAGGCTAGACAATATGGTGAATATCATGAAAAGCATATGACATAGCACGTTGAAACGTGGCGCCAGCGTTCTTTAAGCCGAACGGGAGTTTTTTATATGCAAAAGTGCCCCACAGACAGATGAATGTGGTCTTATGTTGATCCTCAGGTGCAATGTTAATCTGGTTGTAACCTGAGAAACCATCCATTAAGGAGTAGATCTCACTTCCGGCGCAATCGTCGATAATCTGATCGATAAACGGAGTGGGATAATTGTCCTTAGGACAGGCGCGATTGATATCGCGATAATCTACACAGACTCGAATGGTACCCTGCTTTTTATCGACAGGGACGATATTGGACACCCATTCTGTAAGGGGGATAGGATAAATAAACCCGGCGTTCAGAAGTTTTTCAACCTCTGCCTTGATAGCGGCGGCTTTCCGAGGATGCATGGGACGCAAGCGTTGGCGCACGGGTTTCGCACCTGGATAGGTTGGAATCTCTTGCACGACAATACTAGGATCAATTCCCGGCATTTCCTCGTAAGACCATGCAAAGACATCTCTGAACTCTTTGAAAAGTTCCGTATAGACCTGGATCTCTTCAGGAGAACAGGTCACACCCACATGAATGTTCTCAACAATCCCTGGTTTAACAGAGATGTTGATAGGAACCGTTTGAGTAATGTTACTCAGATTGCCTTCCGAAAAGACCTCATGCGTCAAGATCGGTGTTTGAAGAGGAGGGGAAGAAACCTGAGTAGCATAGCGCTCTAGACAATCCGTCATTGCCCCCAAGCTAGGCATGAACGAGGAACGATGATGCCCATCGCCCCAAGGTAGCTCCTCCAGAGACATAGTTTCAATTATAGCCTCATCTGAGGGAAAAGTCTCTCTAAGAGGATCAGGCGAATCAGCCTGACCAAGCCGGGGGGATTGTGAGTAGACGTCAAGAGCCATGCTCATCGGAGCATGCTGAGGAGGTGGAGGGTCCGATGCAGCAACAATCTCACAGTAGCTGATCTCTACTGGCGTTAAAGGCATGGACTCTCCAAACTCATATACCTGCTCAGGTGTAGGAATCAGCCGGGGGTCATCAGTCCTGGACAACATGTTGACTTGAGCGGTATTCGGTGGCGGCGCAGGGAAAATACCCATGAGGACTGGGTCTTTGAAAAGACCAGGTCCTATGCTGTCTGGTGGATTCGAAATTTGATCCACATACGGCACGTTGTTCTCGGAGCTCGAGGTAAAAAATGACAACTGGTCTACTGTGACAATCTTGCCCTCGTGAGGGAACTTGATGAATCGAAAGACAGTAGACGGCACGCAGAGCATGGCATGGGTCCAGCTGCGGCCAAGAAGTATGTTGTAGTTGAGTTTAGCGTCAACTACTTCTACTTCCACGTTGTCGGTTTTTCCCTGTAATGTAATCGCCAGACTCTCGAGAACTCCCAGGGGTTTAGATTCCCGGCCATCAAATGCCTCAAGGGCATTGGGAGATGACGATAAAGTTGGAGAACCGATGGCTCTCCAACAAGCGGAGGACATAACACAAGTAGATGCACCCTCATCTACGACGGCTCTGTGAACGTCCAGGCCGTTAATCCTGACTTGAATAATCAAAGCGATTTGATGTGGAAGCCCGGGAGTAAAATTCTCCAGATCAAAGGTGAGAAGGCTCGAATCGGCGGGATCAATACCACCGATGGCAGACAGCAAAGCCTTCCGTTGTGAAGGACAACTTTGAAGAACCTCAAGTGCAGACATGGCACACGGCGCCTGGGCCAGATCCTCAACAATACTGTAATGTTGGGTGGCACGGGCGTTTGGATTATAAGAGGATCTCCGAAGAACACCCTTGGGAGGTGGCTTCACAACGGGTTCGAGAGTCGTCTTCTCAATTTCCAATGAACCAGAAGCAGATGCGGGAGGCGGTCCATCCGCCACTGCCTTCCCGGGTGCCTGCTGCTGATTATTGTAATCCTTGGACCTCGTAGCGATAGTGATAGGTGCATTAGTATTCATCATGAAAACTTGAGACCCAAACGGTGCGGATGATGAACCTTGTTCGACCATCTGGGTCTGCTGAGATGGAAATGGCTCCTTTAAAACAGCCGGAGTTCCCTTTGAGCCTTTAAGAAGTTGACTGACTTCGGATCGTCTTGGACAATCTTTAGTGTAATGGTCTCCTTCACAGATGAGGCAAGGAAATTTCGGCTTACGTTGTGAGCCATCCTCAGATCGAGACTTAGATTCCGGTTTTGGGGCATCAGATCTTGATTTGCCTTTGCCCTTCTTCTTCCCCTTGGAGGATTTGTCCGCAGGATTGGCCTGGACGGCATTTACCTCCGCGGTTTTACCAGAATCGGATGAGGCGGGATTAGCAGAGGTATTATTGGAAGAATTAGCCTTCTGCCTCCCATTCGAAGACTTCTTCGAATTTTGAGAAACGGAACCAATGACACCATCCACGGAAGGGGTGGGTTGGGTCTTTTTGGCTCCGGGCCGTGGTGCATCAGGCAGGATGTCATAAAGCGTGCCAGATTGGGAATAAACCAGATCCAAGTACTGGGCACGTGCGATAGCTTGTTCCTCCGTCACACACGCTCCCATCGCGATATCCTGAGCGATTTTGTTCACAAAGGAGGTGGTGAACCAGTGAGTCAAAATCTGATCAGGTATGTGGAACTTGATCAGTCGACGACGGCGCCGCCACTCATGGATGTGATCCGAAATGTGAGTGGCCGAGTCCTGCTTCAGAGAAGACAGGAGGTGCGTCCCAGTCTCATACAGGACTGGTAACTGGAAATGCGTGAGGAAAGCCATAGCTAACGAGTTGAAATCCTGAAAAATACCACGGGACAGCTCTATGTACCACTTAGCAGCAGCTCCTGTTAACGTACGCTGGAAAAGACGCAAACGAACTGAATCGTCAGTCCAAGAGTTAGACGAACACCAGAGGTGATACGTCATCACATGCACCTGGGGGTCTTCTCCAGATTTGCCTTCAAACTTGGGACAGTCTCCTGGTATCTTGGTCGGAACCGGGGGCCAATATGGATTATGAGCAATCGGATCATTGGTCAACTTCGAAACGTCCGGTAGATCCAAGGTAGCCAGGAACGGCGATGGAGGGTTAATTCCCATGCCAGTCCCAGAATAAGGTCCGGTACCCATGCTCCACGATGGTTGTGAATATCCCTGCCCCCATGGGTTCTGTCCCGTAGGATTCTGACTGTGAGGGGCATAATTCGTATAGCCAGACTGATTTGGTTGTTGGTAACCATTGTGTGGGGCCTGATAACCAGGGTTCGGGCCCTGATTAGACGTCTGCCCCGTATAAGCAGCGTTTGGATTTGGCTGCTGAGCATAGTTAGAACCGTGAGGAGGAGGAGGATACTGAGAGCCTCCAGAGTGGTTATAGTTCGGTTGAGACTGACCATGAGGATAATAACCACTCTGAGGATGAGTAGGCTGCTGATAAGTGGAACCCTGCGGAGCCTGGTACGTAGGGCGCAGCTGTTGATTTGGCTGCGGCATTGAATGAGCAGGCTGCTGAGCAGAGTGAACGGAATGAGAGGGCTGCCCTGAATGAACAGGTTGACCCGAATGAGGGGGCGCTCTTGAATGAACAGGTTGGCCCGAATGAGGGGGCGGCGCTGGTTGCGCAGGCTGACCCGGTTGTAAGTGAGCCCCAGGTTGCACCGAATAAGTCGGTTGGCCTGGAGGCGGGACACCAGGTTGTACCGGATGACCCGGTTGGCCTGGTGGTGGAACAGGACCAGGTGCTTGCTGGAAACCAGTTTGACCCGAAGCAGAACCATAAAGTGGTCCTTGCTGATATGCAACGTTAGAGTCAACAGGATACTGCGGTTGCATCGGTAAGGAAGGCTGGATTTGCCCCCCAGGTCCATAGGTCGGTCCCTGTTGATACCCCGGCTGAGGCTGAGCAGGTTGACCAGCAGGGTTATAATATGGTCCTAGCGGATTATAGAATGGCCCTTGCTGGCCCGCAGAGTAGCCTTGATTGGGCTGTCCCTGTGGGTCGTACTGATAGCCAGGTTGGCCTGCAGGTTGACCTTGGAAAGGTTGTGCCTGCAAGTTCTGAGCCTGGTTGTACGGTAAACCTTGAACATAAAGATAGGCCTTAGGAGCAGGGAGACGCAAAATATCCCCATGCTCGTCAAGCTGACCCGGAAAACCATACACGGGAGTGCCGTCTTGTGCATAGTGCGAAAAGAAAGACCGATAAGGATCTTGGGGGAGCTGTCCAGCTCCGGCGTTCGGCTGCTGTAAAAACAACCGATACTCCTCCGGAGAGATATTATCCGGTATAGCGGTAGCTAGATAAATGTCCTCTGGAGTTGGCCCAGATCTAGAAGCAGATGCTGAGGCAACAGCAGAAGAGGCAGCCACATAAACAGTGGGTCGCACGGGAACAGAAGTGACGGGTGTCGAAGGAGACACCCCGGGTGTAGTGGCAGCTGGCCTCGAAGCAGGAGATGATATTCCCATAGAGGCAGCAGCTGAAATAATCTGACCCAGAGATCTGTATCCCTGTGGTAAAGAAGGACCAGCTGACGATGTGGTAGCCGGCTCAGACTCGTCTCCCTCAAACAATCTACGAGGGATGCGCTGGTAGTCATCAGACCCGGGAATTTCCTCACGAGAATTACTCATGGTTGATCCTGCTGTTAAATCACGCAGAAGACGGCGAGGACTAGGAGGAAAAACAGCAGCAATAAACGGTGAACCCGATGTAAGAGAAAGGAAATCAGCTCCTAATCTCAATTCAGACAGAGGGTCCGAAAAGGGCCAGTGGAAGTCAACTGGCTCTCCAAAGGGTTGCTCGACGAGGACCGGTCCCCCGTCAGGGAACTCGGAAACAACAGGCTGCTGCGGTTCAACAGAAGGCTCAGAAGCCTCTGAAGAATCGTCCGTGTAAGGACTACCAGTAGACGAAACTGAGGGTTCCGCCACCGTGACAAAAGACTAGAAGAAGAGAACACACACACACGGGCTGAAAATGAATTAAGACACACGATCAAACAGTCACAAGCAATATCTAAACGGGTGTGTTATCGTGGGAGATTGATTTTACCACATTGGAAAATAAACAAATCCTACCGTTTCATGTTTTAAGAGTCGAGAAACGATAAAAAGATGACTCTATCTCTTTCAGAGTTGATACAAGCGTGAAAGGACAAGCGCTTGACGGTCTTTTCAAGTTTAGGGAGTCAGAAAAGACCAAATGACTACTCGGGAAAAACTAGGCACAAAGGGTGTACCAAATATCCGTGAACTGCAATATACACCTTGGTTTCAAAAATGAAACAGAAATCGACCAAGGACTTTCCGTACGTGCAGGTAGTCTCCCCGAATGCTGTGTTCGGTGTATCACGGGTAAAAGGCGGCAGACTCGGCTTCCTGTGGATAAAGGATTGCAAACCTATAGAGGTCTCCCTTTATATACTCGACGGTACGGGGAGCGCAAGTCCGTACTAGTGCTGTCTAAAGCCAATAGGCGAACGACAGCTGCTAGGTTTAACGACGCCGGAACACGTCTCTAGCCTAGACCTTCTAAATATGTTGCGTTAAGTTCCAATGTTGCCTTAGGTTAATTGAATGAATTTTACAGTTGATCTTCAAGTAAGTTTCAATTTCCAGGCCTTATCGTATGTAGTGTCTCCTAAATGCAAGCTATATGCCACGATGCAACATTTCGTTCGATGAAAACTAGTTAAATGAGAGTTGAGAGCTTTTATACAAACGAAATGAACGGAATACAAATAAGAATGTCTCTAATGAAACTACTGCAATTGCACACTTTTCATTCAAACACTAATCACTAGTAATACGGAAAAGATGACAATTTGCACTAATTAAAAAACAAAAGAGACTATATATTTTTTTTATTTTCAATGTTTAATGGCTAATGTGCACTGAAAACAAAAGGAACAATTGGAGAAATGATAACTAAGAGAGCGAAGCAAACAATATTCACTCAACAAAGCAAGCAACCAAATCTCTAAATCGACCCAAAGTCTCTCAAATCGAAGAAAGACTCGAAAACACCCAATGGACCGTGTGATCTGGGTCCAAAGCAAGGGCAAACGAATTCTGAATGAAAGAATGAACAATCACTCCAAAGACGCAACAAAACAATCAAAGACTGCTAAGAGGGCGTGGAGAATCAATCAACAAGTCGACGGGACAATCAAGACACCAAAACTCCCAAGGAGGGCTCGATTCACTATGCCACTAGATGCCCTAGGGCTCAAATCGTGAAACCGATAGACAGAGGCAAACAACCAAAGGATAGCGGTGAATTCCGGTCAAACAAGACTCCAATACACTCAAACAATCAGGAAATCAAGAAGAAAAGTACTGGTCAAGCTCAGAAAGCCAAAAATTGAAGAAACTCAAAAAAGTCACAGGGGTGGCGCGACTGTGGCCTTCAAACTAGCGCCAGAGGCCGAGTGGCGCGAGACAGACAAATGCAACACGCGCCAAGTGGCGCGACTGTCAGGTAAAAACCCGCGCCAGTCGAGTTCTTCAATGAAAATTAAAAAACAAGCTAATCTGAAAAGAGACCAACACAAGCTAAGCAAACCGAGAGGCTAAAATAATGAAAGAATCCAACCCAGAAGGTTCATCAAGCAAGGAGAAACAATCAAAGCGAACCAATCATAAACGGGACAAGGAAAACCGGACGATCCCCAGCGGGGTCGCCAATTTGTTGAGGAGGTAAATCCCCTCTGCGGACAGAGGCGATCCCTACTAGCCCAGCAGGGGTCTAGCAACAAACAAACAATGCTATGACGCAAGCTCCTAGTTACGAAATAAAAGACTTGGGATAAGAGCCTACCTGGATTCCAACGCTAGATCTGAAGAAGAAGATGCCCCCGTCCTTCAGCCCTGGCAGATCACAATCCTTCCACGATCTCTGTGGATGAACACCTGCACACAGAAGAGACGAACAGATACATGCATAGGAACCAGCATACGTAACTAAATATCGGTCAGAAAAGATATTACTCGCATTAACATGATTGCAAAAGGAGTGGAACCATAATCATAGTCATCTATTAAAGTAATAAACGAATAGAAGTTACAATCGAGTTCTGACGTCGCAGCCTCCTTCGTACGGGTCCCCGGTTGTCCACGTCTCGTAAAGCTCGCCAAGGAAAGGGAAACCTCTCCAGAGTCTCGTAACAATGGTCTCCTTGCTTAATGGGCCTTAAGGGAAAGAAGGGATTCTTTACGGCACAAAGGCACTTGGGAATAGGGAGATGCAAAGCTTCAGCACTTCAAGACTAGCTTGCCATGGATCTGAGCAAGCTTTTATAGATGGGGAAGGAGGGAGTTGGGATCCCTATTATTATGGGATTGGCCCTATCAACGAGGAAGGTTCCATAGAAGGTGGCAAAACTACTTCCCTTCCATAGAACTCCCGTGGCCAAACCTCCCAACTCAAGATAGGCAGTGGTTGTGAGTTTGTTTGAACTCAACTTCCGCCATCCATATATAAAAAACAGTCCCTAAAATGGGTGGCGCGATTGTTGCTCTATGACAGAGCGCCAAGTGGCGCGACCTCTTTACAGGATTTCCCTGAGTGGCGCGAGTACTGAACTGTCTACCCGCGCCAATGCAAAAAGAGCTGTTTTTCATGGATTTGCAAGGAGATGTCTCAAGGGGAAATGAAGCTCATACTCAGAGGGATGCAATGATGATGTTTTCAGTGCATGACAGTGTTCACAGGTCACATTATGGGTCCTCCATTGTGCGGGACGGGGAATGGTAGGGACGGTGACAAATTACTGTGTAACACACTGCTTTCTTGATAAAGTATTCTAACCATCTTAGTCATGTCAAGGAATGCTTTCCTGAACACTCTTTCTTCTTCTATGGGATCAACTTCTTCATGTATTTCTCCTTCCTCAAGAGGCATAATTAAAGTAGCTTATGCTTCCTTAGGAGGTGAAATAGGTGGTCATGGAGATTGTGGAAATCTTGGTCTCCTTTGCTTTGGCTCTTCTTGAGACCCTTCTGCTTCCATTAATTTGCCTTCTCCTCTATTGAGGTCGAGCCTAGTAAGCATCTAAAAAATTGCAAACAGTTAAACAATTCTTTGCACTAAACAACACCAGAGAATAAACTCTAGCTCTGATACCAATCTAATCTGAAATGAATGTATTAGTTTTGTTGTGCTAAGTGTATTTTTAGTTTATAAACATGTGCATAATCAGTTCATTAGTTTGCTTAAGGATTGAGGTGTTTGTCCATGAATTGTAGATGATTTTAGCTGAATTAGAAGCACAAAACAAGCTTAAATAACATTGAATAATAGTGTGAAACAGAGAAATAAGTCACTACATGAAATTTACACAGTAGGCATGATGAAGCAGTTCACCTGTCTTGGGCTACATCTACTGGTCCAGATCCCAATGACATGTCCATCTTTCCTTATGCTCAAAATTTTTAAAATACATGTGGTTACATTGCTCCAATGGTTCTTTTATGTCCACCAATGGCTCCAAAATTCTCTAATTAGTCAAAAATGACCTTTCTTTCACTCAGAATGGGAAAAAATTGAGTGTCCTACTCTTTTTCCCAGTAACACCTAAAAAAGTTGCACTAAAAGTGGAGAACTCCACTTATTTGAAGTTAAATTAGTAGATTCCGCCCAAAATTAGGCGCACTCCAAATATCTCGTCGTTTTAAACTGTGGCATTAAATTTTGGTTGTTGGGGTGGCCACATGCCAACCCCAAACCCTGTGGCTAACACAACGGTTAGCGAAACCCAAGGCAGAACTCCGACAAATAACTGTGGTCAAAAACTTGTTACCATGGTTGGACTGTCAGAGTTTGCGGAGACTATTGTCGAAACCACATGGAGATGAAATTTATTGTGGCCATGTGACACAATTTTTGTGGACGGTTAATTGGCAGAGACTACGGTAATAACCATTGGGTTGTAACATTTTTTTGCTGCCGTGTGACCACCATTGTGGGGACCGTTGGCGGGTTAGGGCCACCGGCGGTCCCCAACCCCCATACACGATTACTATACAATATAAATATAAATCGTGAAAAATGAATGTTAATAAATACATGTAGCTTCGGTGGTGGATACATGTGCATGCCCTGCCAGTGGTGGAGGGTTCGATTCCTTCAGATCTTCAATAATTTTACACTACTACTTCAGGGACACATGGCGGTCTCAGGGTTGGCCATGTGTCACCTTCTGATTGGCCCTCTCCAAACTCATTCAAATAAGAATATGACACTTTTCAACCTGTGGCGGGCTCTGAGGAAGGAATATTCCTTAGAATATTCCTTTTTGCTAACTGTGCATCCACCCACTTGCTGATTTTTCATCCCAGTCAAACCTAGTCAAAATGTCGTAATTATACCAATTTGGCATTTAGGTTAGAACACAATATCTCCCTCATACGACATCAGTTTTTAAAACATTCAAGGCACCAGAATCAGGAAGAAGAGATATACACAACCATCCTAGTTTCAACCCAATCCTGTAACTTTTAATTTTGAGAAAAATTTTAAAACTCCTAATCAAGGTGCCAAAGGATAGATCTCCTATGGGTGATCCAACGAAGAGACCTATGACCGCAACCGAGAAGGCTGCACTTGTTTTTGAGCCCATCGTGTGGCTCTAAAAGTATGTGAAGCTACGTAGACCCTCTGTAAAATCCCTGAAGTACTTGGATACGATACATGCCTACCTATAGATGTCATTGATCCCTGAGGCGGTCCCGTTGGAGGGGGATAAGTTTGGGAAGCTCCCATATGTGAAATTTGATGACTAGGATTTGGCCAATGAGAATACCTTCCTATACTTGGCACTGGAGTACTACCTTGAATGTTTTTTCTATGTTGGAGTGGCAAGATTAGAGCCCATGCCTTGGGTACGCAGGTTGAGAAATGCTGGAATTCTCAAATTGCTCAGGATTCCTCACTTTGTAATATATACCATCACGGATACATGTGTGCACCAGCTATTGGCATTGGTGCAATATGGGTGTATTTGGATTAAAAATTGAATTCCAATCGATTTCACGATGATCCACTGGATCATCAACCTACTAGATAAGGGGCCTAACCCTATGGAAAATTATGGAAAGAGGTAGGAGCAGAAACTTGTTGTGAAGGTGAAGATTGACTATAAGGTGGGGCTCGATTCCAGGGGCTTCCTGGTTTAAAATATTTTAGATCCAGTTGTTGGGTGTGGAGCCTGATTATCTTGTTTACTTTGTATCACGGATTTGGACCCCTATACCTTAAAAGGGGCGGCAACGCCGCCCGAAATTTAATCGCTGCCGTGGGGGTCCAGGGTGGGGCGGCAGCGCTTTTCGGAGCCCCCCCCTGGCGGGGGTTCGGGGGCAGCGCCCCCGAAGCTAAAAACAGATGTAAAATTGCCTTGTAAAAGTATAGTAATTTCTAGTCAATCTGGGCCGTTCATTAGGCAAATGATCTGACGGTAGAAGTTATGGTTAGATTAGGGTTTTTTGCCCTAGAAGGCAACCCCCTTGTATATATGGGGGCATTGTATTACGGCTGTGTATTATGTGTGTATTCTCGGAGCGAGAAACAGAGAGGGAGACTGTGAGAGAGAACAAAGGATATTACAGCGGATCTGCTGTAGGTTTTGTCTCTTCATTTTTTGTTGGATAATATAAAGGAAGGACTGGCTGTTCGGGGTGGACGTAGCCCAAACTGGGTGAACCACGTATATTTGTGTCTCTCTGGTTTTATGTGTTATGTGTGCTTGTATTTTCCGCATATTTTATGTGTTTCGTTGCTCTGTAATATTTAATTTTCTAACACCAGTGGTGCACCTTGGGAAATTAGTTTTTTCTTAAAAAATGATGTGCAAGTGTTGGCCTAAGGTGGTCCCCTCTCATTTCATCACACTGGCAGGGCAATGCAAGAAGGGAGTGAGTTTTAACTAGTTTGAGTTCCTCTGCAATTAATTCTTGGAAAAGGTGTGTGAGGCACAGGAGGAGGGTAAGAAATTTTATTATTCATGGCTGCTCCTACTCATTTCTCTAGTTGAGTGGGAAAGGATATAGAATGCAGTCCTCCCGGACATGGATCCTGGCATGTTTGAAGGGGTGTGCTATGCCAACCTGTGGTATTCCAAAAACCCTAAGCATGAAGTGGGAAATAAGATATTTTGGGTCTTATTCGAAGGAGGGTTGGCCGTATAAATCTACTCGCACCCTCGATTGTCCTCAACTACATATGACAAGCATAAGGCCATTGAAAATTTTCAAGTGTCTATGCATAACATACAGATCCGTGGGCACAAGGATAGGGTATGGTATAGCCTACCCTACGTGGTGACATAGGCTAAAATTGACCAGGTCATTGTGACTTGGCCAACATCATAGAAAACTGGGCTAGGCTCCACCAAGCCAATCATAGCCTCGACATCAGGGAAAAATATGACAAATGCTGCGAAAGAGACAAGTGGAGGTGTAGAAGCTAAAAACAAAGTTGAGAAGGGCACATAAACATAAGCAGAGAAGTAAACTTAGATGCAGACTGAAGTTGATATCGGTGGTGGAGATGGAAATAATGGCACCAAAGAGGAGTCCCCCAGAGACACCAAGTGAGGAGCTGAAACTCCCAAGGGTACGTGAAAGAAGAGAAAAGGATCTAAGGCAGGAAGCGTGAACAATGTCACCCTCATGGAGGATGATATGGACAAATTTGCATATTCGGTCACAAATGCCTCTGAAGATTGATGGGCTACATTGGAGGAGAATTATAAATCTACAGTGGATGTAATACAGGTCAGTCTACAAGTAATTCAACTCAAAACAGACAACATTCTACCGAGCGTTGCTCAGGTGAGGCCCAATTAAGTGAGTGTGAGTACCAGCATTTTCACCAGCCCAGTAGATAGCTGGATCTACCCCTTTCATGGAGCTACAGTCACCTTGGAGTAGCCCAACATGTGCACACAGGTGAAAATGTGCTTTGAGGTTGGTATCGAGTTATTCATTCTTCCCAGCAGCAATTTTCATGTGATCTAGTCCATTATCATAGATGAGATACATTTTCAAGAGGCACGCGTGCACTAGATGCTTACAGAGGCAGAGAAAATAGTTGCAACACGTACACAAGAATATCTACAGGCTCAAGTAGCCCCGCAAGCAATAGTGGCCTAGTGCACAGAGTTACATAGTCTAATTGATCGCCTCTGTGGTGACCTTCCCAAGGTTTCCATCCCTGCCTCTACCATACCTCAGGACAAATTCGAAGGATTGGTGGTTGCCATGAAGGCCTCCCGCTCAGAAGTTGAAGTGATCAAGGCAGATTTTGAACATTAGAGTTACAATCCAAGCTCTAGCCATAGACTTTGCCCGAAGTGCGAGCCCAATGCATTGCCCTGTTAAAGGAGGCCTCATCTAGAATTGTAGAAAAAATTGACAAAGGAACTGAACTCCTGGATACAACCATGGGATTGTGGACTTCAGTGCAGACAAACCTCCTCGTCTGAAATATATCGTAAGATCTACCTGCAAAGTAACAAAATTTTTATGACCTCTAGGAGGCACTTCCAACACTTGATTCTGCTCAGAAAATAACTTGCTTTCAGCCAAGTCAGGTGTTGCAAGATGAAATTGAAGATATGTGCCACAATAAGAATATCCTCACCACCCATATATAGTCATGGGCTGACGAGGCCATGAAGTTATCTCAGGACATATATGCTACCGTGAAGACCCTGGGCTAGATGCAACGGAGCATCATTCTCATAGCAAAAGGAACTACATTGCAGAAGTTGGCAAGGGAGGCTTAGAGTGCTGTTATTGAAAGTGAGGTCATCCTTTCACCCTTAACCACATCCATTGAAGAGATGAAGACCAATATGTAGAACCCACCCCCTCTATGACTCAGGACGAGTAACAAGATTGTGTTGGGGGAATTTTGGAGTAGTGTCCCTTAGGACCACAATTTTGGGACAAATATCAATATTTTTTCTAGTTTTGATTCATACATGCTGTGCAAAGAAGAATCAAGGGGCTTTAGGGCAGGTAAAAGTCCCTTCATGAGCTGTAATGGGCTAGTGGGTAAACTAGGGGTCTCAAACCATGGTTTGAGGACCACAATCTGTGTGCAAGCGAAGATATAAATAGAACTATAGACCGATTTACATAGATATCCATCAATTATTATAGATTTTGATACTTGAGGCATGATAGAGCTAAGAATTTGAATCTATAGTAAGTGTTTGTGTCTAAGAGGTTCCTGTTGGATGTGTGCATAGAGACATTAGTTTGGTTGTGTACAAACCCTGCTAGCTATGTGCATGGGTAGAGATGGTGAATTGTAAGGGTTTCTATGAAGACTGATCAATAAAAAACTATTTTTTCATTTCTGTGTACCTAATGCATCTATGATTCACTTATGTGTATAATTTTTGGTTTCTATGTACGATTTATGTTATCAGTAATCAGGATCGGTTTGCGTGCATGTGTGTACTATTTACACATAGGATATTTGCATAGATATGTTACTTTATAGGCTAAATACTACATTGCATAGATCTGTTAGAGTAGTTAAAGGGATTTCGGACGTTCTGTCTATGTTCGCACGCACAGGGTTAACCTATGCTAGTCGACCTAGGGTTTCTGGTGCGAAAGGTGGTCTGTCTACTAAGATAGATATGTAGACATCCTCTTCATTTGATTCTCTCTTAGGGTGTGGAAACCTGGTTCCAACACCCCCCATACTGCTTCGGGTGAGACTTTGGTCTGCGCAAGAAAATCATTGCCGAAGGGCCAGTAGTAAGAGGGTTTTGTTGGTTGTGCGCTAACTTTTAACCTGGGTCAGGACCCCTAAATCCAAAACTTTATTTATCTTAGGGGTGGCTATATTTTCTTCAAAATCAATCTAATTAGGATGATACAACATCAAAACATATCAACTCACACATAAATAAGGTCATGGTATCCATAATAGTAACTAGATAACATGTCCACATCATAAACTCATAAACGTCATTGATGCATAACGATCACATATGCACAATTAGCCTAGATTAGTACAAAATAATATCAAAACATATTAAATTATAGATAAATGTCATAACCATAACCATCTGCATAGACTAATCTGAATTAGCACTATACACACGACATCGATATCTTAATTCGATAATTCTACTCATCAAGTTAACTAACCTATAAAAAAAATAAGTTAACATATAACATGTTCATAAAAAACATTTAACATAATCATCGAGCTAACTAAAAGTTAACATATAACATGCTCATCAACAGCATATACCCTAATCATCAAGTGAATACCATGCTTTACTAACCAACATATGTACATATGATCACACTAGTTAACTAACATCTATAATGTATGTAACTATAAAATCAATAGAATGAAAGGCATAAACATAACCATAATGCATATGACTATGTTGATCAACTAGCATATGTCATGTAACCATCATAATAATAGAATGACAAACATATAAGTAACACTAATTCTTACAAAAACTATGATTCACATACCTACATGCCAAGCATCCAAACTGTATGTCGATATGCTCTTACCCCAAATTCCATTTTTGCAACTTCACTTTAATGATCTACATCTCCTACTCTATCTAAGCCAACACATTAGCACCATAACATACCAAATAATCATGATGACCTAATTGCATACATTGACCTTATGCATAACAACCTCAATTAAACCAATGCAAACTTTAACATGTGCACCCATTTGATAGGTACAACCAATCATGAACGACTAACGCATGTTCAACGTATGACATCACACAAGAAATCATCCATGGATAGAACTTAAGCATGACCAATACGTAACCCTAGCATAAGCAATAAATGGGTGCACAATATAAATAAATATGTAAGAAAGTGTGCACGAACAATACACAAGAATGAGAAACAAATAACCATGCATACACTCATGAAAATATGTTGAAAATAACACCATCAAAACTTCCATGGTGACACCTTTTCCACCATGGCCAACTCAACATGAATGAAGCATGCACATATTCCATAGGTATGAGAAACAAATATTCAACCAACATAAAATCATGACCAACACACTGCCCATCCAGTCCAAGGGTTGAACCATGCTCTGATATCACTTTGTGGTATCATATATCAACCAAAGAGAATTGAAACTAGACACCGTCCAAGGAGAGCACAACCATTCTTTGATACCACTCGGTAACACCCTCTTCCACATCTACCCAAGTAACCAGCCAATCGAGGTAAAAATTTGATGAGAGGCTACTACAATGATATTAAACCTCCTAGGTGACCTTAAGGAAGTGGAATAAATGGAAACAAAACATAAAGACCTTGTACATCATCAATCACACCCTCAAGAGCTAACCCAGCCATTTAGGCTTCTTAACCTTGGGTCACACTGACATTTTGACCTTTTTGAGCCATAGCTACAGGAATAGGCTTGCATGCCTGCATCTAGGAGGCTATAGCCGTAGGCATAACACTACATGCCAGCATCTAGTGCCCCAAATAATCATTTATGTTCCGGCGGCCCTGATATTTGAGCCACTTTTTAAGGCCCATAGCCGAGTGCTCTGCCCAGAACTTCATGAAAAATTTAGAGACTATAAATAACTTTAGAAAAATTATACATAAGCAGTCACATCAATAAGAACTCAGAAGGACCCCTCCTACCCATGATAGGGATTTTGTTAAACATGTCACAAACATGAAAGCTATAATTATAACAACATAATAGAGAAAATGGGTCTCATACTTATTTGAGGATTGATAAGAATCATTTTTCCCATACATGATTAGGTTCCATATATTTTACCATAGATAAATTGTGCATTCATTTAAAATTAAAAACATGGAGAGAGCTGTACATCATCACTAAATAAATACATGCTTATAACCAACTTAATAATAATAGAAATACAGTGGATACAAAAAAATATAATCCACATAATAACCACTACATTTGCATTCCAAATACCAAAGGAATGAGCTCTTCATTACTAAATGTAAAAACCAACTAGATATGAGACTTCCACATTCCACCCAACCATAGATTGGTTGATCCAAATCTCTCTTCATCCAATCACCCCATGCCATATTCCAAGCATGAATGTGGGGCTCAAACTGAATGAACGAACCAGAGGTTCCCGAGGCTAAACCACCTCACCCTCATCAAAAAAAATCTAGATTTACCGTAATCCATCTCGTATCACTTGACCAACATAATAAATATTTCATAATTGAATTTACCATGATCTACATACAATCACTAGGACAACAAAAGCATGGATATCACCATCTCCACCTACACCATGAGGAATTTTCATGTCTCCTAGTCTTGCAGGCTTTATTGCAACCCATAGTCTAAATCAGGGGTCACTAGCCTCTAAATTGGGACACCACCCTCTAGGATTTATCGTATATCCTACCATTCACATTACAGAACCTTTGATTCTAAAATGGGCCTCCTAAGAAAAATATACAACCAAAACAAACTTTATAAGAACCAATATGATTCAATATGATGGTGTCAACCATGGGGGATGATTCACCATTTTTGGGGTAAAAAAATAAAATGATTAAAAATTAATAAAATAATAAAACTATTTTTTCAACTTGTATTTTCAGCTTATCTCCCTAAGGCTTTAGTTAGATTTCAAGTGGCAGTACTCGTTGGATGAAAAAATTAACTTCTTGAAGAAGTACTCATCTTGCATAATTTCGATGTATTCTGCTACACAGAAAAATGAGAAATACATGAGAAAAGTGATTGCAATAACATTTTTCATGTATTTTTTATTTTTCGTGTAGCTGGATACATTGAAAATATGCAAAATCGGTAATCCTTGTATGAGGAACCAAATTTTACATCCATTTTGCTTGAAATTTTTGTAAACCCATAGGGAGATAGCTTGAAAATACGAGTTGAAAAAGTAGTTTTTTCTTTTTCCCTCTAAAATTTAAAGATCTAATATAATATTATTTTATTATTTCGACTATTATTTTTCAATTTCCTTAGGATGCTCGTTTTAGACCTGAAAATTCCCCTAATTTCTGACAAGAATTCCTATTCCTAATCAAGGGAAACGACCTATTAGGCTTTACCACAATCTAATCTTAGATCACTAGGCCCTAAACCGAGGCAACGCCTTTCAGGCTTTGTTGTAATCCAAACCCATATCACTAGGCCCTAAACCAAGGACATGCATAAACTAGTTCTGTGCCATAATAATAACAATATTCAGAGATCCACCTCACTCATCTTTGAATCCATCTGGTAATCTAGCTAAACCAAGAGATGAGAACTCCACATCACCATGGCTATCCAGAAATGGTGTAATATTCCCAAGAGGGAAAAGCAGGAATATAGTGCAAAATGTTGGAACAATAATGGAGATCATCATAATAAATCAATAGGCCAATATGGAGACCTTTCATATGTTGTAACATCAGAAAAATATGTATAATAAATGGCCCATCAGATATAGAACAAGAAAGTACAAGCCTCCAATGGAAAAAATCCTCAAGTTGAGGTGCTGCAACTATATAGAAAAGATGGAGGACCCTTAGAGCATTATTTTATTAGATCTACTACAGAAAATGATTATACAGCAAATCTAGGGCCTATATGTGCCTCAAAAGATAGATCTATATTAGATCTGAGTACTATACAAGCTCCTTTAAATAACCCCTCAAGGGTTTTTCAGTAAAACACCAAATACAAGTAGTAGATCTAAGATCTAAGACTGCATATCTACTGCAAAATACAGATCTGGAAAGTGTGCTTGATCTGATTTGATCAATACAATAGCCTCCTCCAATAGATCATCTAAGTGAAAAGCATATCCCCTTCACTAGAAAATCAGCTCTCCAAATGTGTGCTAAATCACCCTGCAACTCCTCCTACATAAATAACGTAGATCTGGAAGTAAACTGCATTGTAGGGATGAATAACTAGTTGGCCTAATGCCAAGATCTGAAAATAATCTCAATGACCTTCAATATTTTCCTCCCATTGGAAAGGAAGCCTTCTCCACTAAAAATAAGCAATGGGATGGCCTAGATCTAGAGATCTAATCACCACTTGTTGCAACCTGCAAAAACAACCAAACCCTCAGCAGGATTTGCGATGTAAAATAAAGATGAAGCTTGGCATTAAGCCTGATAGTGGAAAATGTAGTACAAGACTCCTCCAAGAGCTCCTCAATGGAAGAGGTGGGATTCCCGGTCAAGAACACCCTATGCTAAACAATACTCTATCTCAACTAAACAACAAGAGAAAGATATATGTCTAAACATACCATATATTCAGAAATATAATAAACCCATACATAATCAATATGAATGCCATCCTCTTCCTTAAATATAATATGATCTTGAAAACCCTAAGCCCCATCCAAAAAGATCACTACATTCACACAAAGCATATCCATAAAAAATTGCGTTGTCCCTCATTGATGACCACTCCTCCATGATAAAACTGTTGATTTGGTCAAGGTTGACCCAATCAAAGTAATCCAACCACTTTCACACCAAGGGTGCTTTAATTAAGTTTCCAATATTTGTCTCTTTTACATTTGGCATTGATTTATTCATTATTAAGGAGAATTATGGACCTCCTTTTCCCTCTTATTCTTTAAATAAAGCAATAAAACAAAATTGAATATTTTAACTAGCTCATGGTTAACTGGGAATATTACAGTCCTCCCTTCCTAAATGTTGCTTGTCCTCAAGCAAATGACAAGGTGAGTGTTGCAACTCTTATCCTCCTCCATTGGTGACACCAACATGTGATAAGATTCCCTCATAAGCTAAGTGTTCACCAACCCATCCCTCCATGATTTTCTCCTCTAAAGTTCTCATGATTTGCAAATAATCCATCCCATAAGGACACAATAGTTTAAGTGAAACAAACATGGTTTGCCCAATGTTCTCCCTGAAACATGTAGCATAGTGAACATTGATAATCTCCATCCCATAGTGCAAATACATACCTCTCATCCCCCCTCCAAACATTCCCATAAGAAGTATAAGTACATAATCAATGTATGGGATCAAAATTAAGTACATACAAACATAAATTTGTGCATATGGAGGTGGGTCATAGTCCCATATGTGGAACCAATGCAGTAAATCTCTTGATTGCATTAGATCATGATGTGGTAAGTGGTTTCCCCACCACTTACTTTCTGCCCAAGTCATCTCCCCATGGTTGAAAGTGTGAGATATGTTTGGTGCTTTAGGAGTGCACCCACAATGATACAAAATCTCCCTTTGATCTCAAAGGGAGTGGCCATGTTCATAAATTTTTGTGGCCCAAAGTTGGCCATGATGTTTATATGGGATAGTGCTCCTCATTAGAGCTATGGCCTACACAAACATGGTAAAGGAATGCATATCTTCATAAAATAAAACATTATTTGCATGAGCATATTCTTCACCAAAATTTATCCTTAAACAAATGGAGTGGTGCATAGATCTATCTCCTCTCATTACAAAAGAAGAAAGACGTGGATGAATTAACTCCTTCATAGAGTCATGTTTCTCTCCCAACTCCACATGGTTCATGCATCTTTGAAAATTTTGATATAGTTCTTCTTTAAATCCCTTCCAAGTGTAGATTCTCATGATAACGTTATAGAATATCATGGAATATGTATGGCTGAAAAAGAACTCATCATAAGCCATTTGTAGCAACTTCTCCTCCAGCTTGGAGGCTCTAGATAAGAATATCATACCATGATAATAGATGACTCCTTCTTGTACTGAATATCCCTCTTCATGTAGTTGGTCATCAAGTATCATGCATGTGAAAATATCCTTGGAATAATCCAGCAACAATTCGGATTTCCAATATGGATCAATCTCCCATAGTGACAACATTGATGATCTATCACAAAGAAAATTTGTCATATGGCTTCTCTCCTCTTTGGCATCTCCCATGCCAAAGGTACATGTTGGAAGGTAATTCCTTCCATGCTTCTCCTCCCACAATGGAGAATCTGAAATGAGAGTGGGTAATGATGATGTTGGGGGAATATCTCCCTCCTCCTTGAGCCTACCCAAGACTCCCAGTGTTGTATGATTTCCTTCTAATGCTCCCATCACTCCTAGATCTATTCTTGGAGCATCATGTTGTGAGATATATCTCACCAAATTTGTATCAGGGGACCTCCCATGTGGTTTGCCACTAGATAAAAGTATCCCATGCAACAATCTGATAAGCATAATAAATGGGACTGTTAGGTCCTTACTTCCACTACGCAAATCCATCTATGTTTTTTGTGTGGAAGTGGTATGTGAGGGATATGTGTGCATACCTTTAATCATTCTAGCTTTCCCACTCTTTATATCCACCCATTCCATCTGCAAAGTCTCCCAATTAGTGGTGACTTTCTCAAAAGTAATCAACCATTGCACACCCAATATGACACCGGTGTCAGGTATGTCAAGTACAAATAAGTGATCAGTCAATGTATAAGTTCCCATGGTGACTGATAAGGATGGAACATAATGCATGCATTTCATTTTTCTATCTCTTGGAACCAAAACAAAGAATCCCTCAAAAGCATTCGTGGGTATTTCCCTCCTTTGCGCTAGTTGGGCATCAATAAAGTTGTGGCTAGCCCCACTATCAACCAAAACGGAAACCCTCTAATTCAAGATGGAACCTTGAAATCTTAAGGTCAAGTAATTAGGTACTCCTCTCAATGATGCAAGAGCCCCTCCAATAGGATAAAATTCTCCATTCCCATCTCCTAATGGTGTTTGTTCATCTCCTGCAGTGTCAACATTGTGACCTCTTCTTGGTTCATCTTCTTCTTCACTATCATCGTCTGAAAAGACCTTTATGTAATGTTCTTTTCTAGCTGCACATCTATGTCCAAGTGCCCAAGCTTCTTGGCAAGTGAAGCAAAACTTCCTCCTCCTCAAATATTTCTAGACATCATCGTCAAGAGGTTTTTTATATTGGCTCTTCTTTGAAGGAGAAGCCTTCTCTTCTTTTCCCTTGGATGGAAAAGAGAGCTTATGTTGAAATGTTGCCTTTGATTTTGGCAAGGAATATTGAAGGTCTCTAGCCCTTTGAATGGAATCTTGTAGGGTAGTGTGCTTGGTAGACTTAACCAAACCTTGAAGAGGTTCATCTAACCCATAAATGAACATGTACACCCTTCTTACTGCAGATAAATAAGGAACTATAACAGAAAGTATTAAACATTCAGAGATGTAATTTTTTGCATTACTTGATTGTTTTATATTTGTAAGCCCCATGAATGGTGCTTCAGGATCTCTTCTATCAAATCTTTCCACCATCTTTCTATTGAACTATGAATATGCAGTTACATTGGCATGACCCAATGTAGACAAGCCATGGAACCACCAGTCATGTGCTTCACCCTCAAGGTGCAGCGCTGCAATCTTAATGGCCTCCATTTCTGGAACCTTGTTCAACTGAAAGTAGATGTCAATTTTATCTACCATGATTTTTCAGTGCACTTGGATGACCCATCAAATTTGGGTAAAAATAAGCTGCCCATAGTGTGGTGTCAATCATGATTCTGAATGAATCCACCACTTCTATGATGATTCCTTGGTCTTCTATTGTCCTTGATTTGACAAAACTCCTGAAAAATAAAGTGGTCCTTGAATCTCTGAGTTTGAGATTCATAGTCCATAAAATAGTCTTCAAGGGATTCTTCTTGAAACCCTTCATTTCCCATAGCCAAAAATGTAGGCATAGCACAGCGTTGGGAAACTTGTGTTTCATGCACTGGTTGACCATTCTAGTGATGAGACATGCCAGAGCCTTCACCATGATGAAATACTTTAGGGGATTCCTGGAATCTATCCATTCTCATATCCTTCATCTCTCTAGCGATGTCTCGCATGGCTCTAAGAAGGATCTTATGGAACTCCTTCTCTTCATCTTCACCTCTAGATATAGGGGTTTTATCCTTGTCTTCTTTATAATTTCTATAATCAAATTTCTGATGTCTTCTTCTTTGGTACCTCCTCTCTCTATCAGTAAGAGGCTTCCTCCTTCAGATGACATATTTTCTTTTTAAAATGCACAAGATGTGCCAAGATTATGTTCTGATACCACTGTAATATTCCCAAGTGGGAAAAGCAGGAATATAATGCGAAATGTTGGAAAAATAATGCAGATCACTATAATAAAGCAATAGGCCAATATGGAGACCTTTCATATGTTATAAAAACAACAAAATATGTATAATAAATGGCCCATAAGATACATAACAAGAAATTACAAGCCTCCAATGGAAAAAAATCCTCAAGATGAGGTGCTGAAACTATATAGAAAAGCTATAAGAACCTTACAACATTATTTTATTATCTCTGCTACAGGAAATTATTATACATCAGATCTAGGGCTGATATGTTTCTCAAAATATAGATCTATATTAGATCTAAGCACTATAAAATATACTTTAAAAAACCCCTCAAGGGTTTTCAGCAAAACACCAAATACAAGTTGTAGATCTCAGATCTAAGATCTACAAAAATCAGCTCTCCAAATGGTGTGCTAAACCACCCTGCAACTCCTCCTACAGAAATAACGTAGATATGGAAGTAAAATACACTATAGAGATGAATAACAAGTTTTCCTAATACCAAGATCTGAAAATAAGCTCAATGGCCTTCAATATTGTCCTCCCAATGGAAAGGAAGCCTCCTCTAGTGAAAATAAGCAATGAGATGGCCTAAATCTAGAGATCTAATCACCACTTGCTACAACCTGCAAAAAAAACCAAACCCTCAATAGGATCTACACTGTAAAAGAAATGTGAAGCTTGGCCTTAAGCCTGATAGTGGAAAATGTAGTACAAGACTCCTCCAAGAGCTCCTCAATGGAAGAGGTGGGATTCCTGATCAGGAACACCTTGTGCTAAACAACACTCTATCTCAGCTAAACAACAAGAGAAAGATATATGTATAAACATACCATATATTCAGAAATATAATAATCCCATACATAATCAATATGGCTTCCATCCTCTTCCTTAAATAGAATATGAGCTTGTAAACCCTAAGCCCCATCCAAAAATGTCACTACATTCACACAAAGAATCTCCATATAAAACTGTGTTGTCCCTCATTTATGACCACTCCTCCATGACAACGTTACTGATTTGGTCAAGGTTGACCCACTCAAAGTGATCCAACCCCTTTCACACCAAGGGTGCTTTAATTAAGTTTCCAATATTTGTCTCTTTTACATTTTTCATTGATTTACTCATTATTAAGGAGAATTATGGACCTCCTTTGCCCTCTTATTCTTTAAACAAAGAAATAAAACAAAATTGAATATTCCAACTAGCTCATGGCTAATTAGGAATATTACAAATGGCAAGGTTGGGCTGAAAATAGTATCACACCTAGAAAAACCCATGCCAAGACAGAAAAGAACCACATGCAATGCCATGCATTCCACATCTAGCAAGGAAAAAATACATGCAAATTGATAGCTTCCAAGAATCTTGTTGAAGTTGCTTGATTCCTGCTCCTCCTTGCTTGCTTCCTCCTTCTTCTTACTTTATTTCCTTTCTTGGTCCAATGACAAAATTCTCTAAGAAAATCTATGTCCGAGAGAGAGAGAGAGAGAGAGAATAATGAGAGAGCTCCAAAAATACACTAAAAAAATGCACCAATGATTCTCAGAAGCCTTTTTATTTATAAGGCCTCTATTTTATTCATTTTCCATTATTTTCCTTCATTTTCCTCCTCACATGCAACCATGACCTTTCACCTTCCTTTTCTCATATTTTACATTATTTTCATAAATAAATGTGCCAAATATGTCGTTTTTCCTTTCCAAAACCTTTTCCTTTTCCTTTGCCAATTTCCTTAGCCATATTAAGTGAAATGAAAACCCGCTATTATGTTTTGCCCAACGTTCAACTTGGAATAAGTATCCCATCAAGTGCGGTTATTATTTTTAATTTATTACATGGAATTTTCATAAGGGCTATTACATATAATGAGGATATTTATTATAGTAAATAAACAATAAATAAACAATAAATAAGTGAAATAAAAACTCATATTATTTACTTAGATTGGAAATTATTAAATGATTACAATGCTCTAAACTGTAATTCAATAATTGATAAAAAAATCCAAACATGTGGTAATATGATCAAATGGATTTATGATTAGGCTTTAACAATAAGTGAAAGGCACTTCAAATAAAAAATGAACAGCTTTGGGTTTGTATACAATTTACCAGTAGAATAATGATGATTAGATTCAAAAATTTAGTAGTAAAAAAAAAATGAATAAGCATAACTATAATCAAGATCTTTAATATAGTAAATAAACCATAAATCA